>SDUX01000005.1:1949691-2382987 GCA_008729055.1 Pyropia haitanensis
GTGGGTCAGCCGCCACTTGAGATCTTCGAAGGCCTTGACCTGCTCCTCATTGAACTTGGGCAGCGGGTCGGCCACCTTAGAACTTGTGAGGGCCGTCAACGGCCTGGCGACGGCGGCGTAGTCCTTCACAAACCTCCGATAGACATTACACATGCCAAGGAAACTTCGCAGGCTCTTCTTGGTCGTTGGGGGCTCGGCTTTCCGTAGCCCCACGAGGTTCTTCTCGTTCACCCTGACGTGGCCCTTGCGACGATGTGTGGCCCAGATACTCGACCTCCTCCTGGAAGAGGAAGCACTTGCTGGCCTTGAGGGATATGCCGGCCTTCGCAATCAAAGAGAGGACCTCCTCCAGGTGGCCCACGTGCTCTTGGGCCGATCTTGAGAAGACGATCACGTCGTCCAGGTAGACAAGCACGGATTTCCACTTGAGGCCGCGAGGAGCATGTCGATGGCCCGCTGGAAGGTCGCGGGTGCATTGGTGAGGCCGAAGGGAAGGCGAACATATCTGTAGGTCCCCTCGTGGCACGTAAACGTGGTCTTGTCCTGGGTCCTCGACGGCCACCGGGATCTGCCAATAGCCCCATGTTACAGTCCAACACGGAGAACACGGTGGCCTCGCCCAAGAAGTCAATACAATCGTCCATCCTGGGCAGAGGGTACGTGTCTTTGACGCGTCATGTCGTTGAGCCTTCTGTAGTCCACGCAGAACCTCGGAGACCCGTCGGGCTTGGGGACGATGACCACCGGGAAGGACCACTCGGCCTGCGAAGGCTCGATGACGCCCAGCTTAAGTTGCTTGGCCACTTGGTCCGCGATGAGCCCTCGGTGGTAGAGGCCCGTCCGGTAAGGTTGTGAACGCACGGGTCGAGACCCCGGGGCCAACGTGATCCGGTGCGCGTGATGTCCATGCGGCCCAGAGTCCCGTCCCATAATCCTTGGTAGCGGCCGACCAAATCTCGGACGGCCTCATGCAACTCGGGGGGATCAATTCGTAGGCCACCCGTGGCAACTTGGGGCCGTCTTGACGTTGGGCCGCGGATTCGTCCGGCGGGGGAGGAGCGTCGGGGGCCTGTTCTGGGTTGAGAATGGGCCCATGCGATCCACCACCGTCAGCCTCCGGCCCTTGCGTCACCTCTGCTACCGTGTCGGCCCCTTCACCGAGGGGTGAGCTCGTCCCATCGTCGGCCTCAAAAACGGGCCCGTGGTAGGGCTCAACAAGGCCCACGACAAAGCCCTTGGGGAGGTTGACAGGCCTCGCGGTGATGTTGGTCAAGTAGAACCGGAAGTCTCGTCGGGCCTTGACGTCGGCCAACGCGTTGTGTAATAAAATCCCCTTCTCGGCCATTGGCTGGCCGTTCCCGTAGTAGGCACGCCCCGTCGTCCCGCAATGGCCAAAGACAGCCTGGACAGAGTAGGGCTCCACGGTGACGACCGGGAAAGACTTAGGGCGGCCGGGTCAAGTCGTAGGGAAGGGCCCTCTGCTGCGGGGCCGCTTGTTCCTTGCCCGCACGCCCTGACGGCCGAAGTGAGGGAACCGTCATACCACTGGACGGCCTCCGTCCCCGGGTAGATGGCCTTCACGTACTCCTTCTGGAAGTCCATCCCGAGGATAACAGGGACGGAGAGAGCCTTGACAACCAAGAAGGAAAACACCATGGCCTTTCCCTCCACGAGGACGGTCGTCTCGAGCACCGCGCAGGCCCGTAGTAGTTGCCCCGAGGCGTCGCACACTCGGGTTGACTTCGGGGGCGGTAAGCATAGCGCCGCCAGCCCTCAGGAAGGAAGTCCTCACGGATAACGCTTGGGCCCGCGCCGGTGTCCAAGACTGCCCGGGTTGGTTGGGCCTTGTGCCGATGAGTCAACTGGATGGCCGTCTCAATCTCAAAGTTTCTCTTACGAAGAACAAGGAGGGTCCCCTTAAACGCATAGGGGCCCCACGATGGTACTCCTCCGGCCCAAAAGCAGGGGCCCGACGGCGGAGTACAGGAGGGCAACGGGAAGTCGTAGATGCAAACGTAGTAGGCGTGCAGGTTCTATCCCAGGGGCGGGGAGTAGGCGAAAACCCACTCCCCGCTAGGCTTCCCCCGACGACGGGGGAGGGCCGGCCGGCTTGGCCCGCGTCACGTGGGCCTCCCGACGGGCGTTCTCCTCCTCGTCGGACTGATCAATCCCGTCCACTAGGGCCTGCACCACGGCGATGCGGGTCCGTCGATTGACGTCCCGCTGCGCGCGGTAGCTGGCCTCGTCGGCCACCTTCTTGTGGCCCCGCGTAGAGTTGAGGAAGGCGTCGCGGGCCTTCACCACTTGGTCGCGCTGGACGGCCGACAACTTGGGCACTGGTGGGCCATGTGACCGGCCTCCCAGCACACGTAGCAACGTAGAGGCCACGGGCCTCCGGCGTCCGAGCCGCCAGGTGACGACGAGTGGCGGGCTCATACGCCCACTCGGACGAAGTCGCCCGTCCATCCCGTCGGCCCGACGTGCCTTGATCAATCTCTTGACGGCCTTCCATCGCATCCATGGCCATCATTGGAAGTCGTGGCCGGGGGGTCGCCGGGCGGGGGCCAAACGAAGACCGTCGGCCTCCATCCGACTCCTTGGAGCCCCCCTTGGCCAACTCAATCACCTCCTTGGCCGCCTTGAACTTGCCGGCCGTATAGGTGACCAGCCTCTGGTAGGTGCACGAGGGCTCGTTGTAGACAAACGCGTCCGTCCGAAGGAACTCCGGTAGGCCTTGAATAAGCTGCTGCTTCATGGTGCCCTCCGAGTGGATATTCCCGCAGGACTCCGACAGGCCACGCAGCCGAAGGGAAAAGGCCTCGACGGACTCGTCGGCCTCCTTGGTCGCCCGACTATATTTGTCCTGCGCCAGGGCCAACGTGTGGGGCTCCGCGTAGGTCTCCAAGAACCAGTTGATGGCCTCGGGGTAGGAAGTGATGGCCGCCCCGCTTGTGGCACCCGTAGAGTCAGGGAGGGCCCGCGTGTATCGGGCCTCCGCGTCCCCGGAAAGGAAGTGGGGAACCACGTAGACGGCCATCCCCTCCGAAACACCGTTGTCGTCGCAGGCCTTGGTAAACTTGCGAAGCCATGAGAAGACCTTCAAAGGCTCCTTACCCGAAAAGGGAGGAAAGCCCCCAAAAGAGTGTTTCATGTTCTTGGCCATCCGCCCCACCTTGCCGGCTTCCTTGGCCCCATAGGCCTCGATCCGGTTCCGGAGGCGGTAGGTGTTGTAGTCCAGCACACGCGAAAAGCGATCGTCGGCCGCCGCGATAACTGGAGGGCCTGCGGAGGACGGCGATTCACCTTGATCATGACGGCCCACGTCATCCTCGTTGGCCGACGAGGACGACGACTCCCCAGAAGAGCCCGACGAGGAGTGTCGGCGACGCCGCGAGCGGCGTCGGGCCTTGGGGCCACCCTCCTTCTTGCTTGTGCGGGACCCACCGGCTTCCGCCGGTTGGCCCACTTGATCCTCAGCAACCGACGGCGTGATGGCGGCTTGGCTGGCCGTCACCGGCGCGGACACCTCGGCCAAGATGTCCGTCCGAAAGTCATCGAGGACCGACCGTAGTTCAATTGGCCCCAAAGATGGAGAGCCACGGCGAGGCCCCCCGTAGGGCGGAGTAAGAGAGCGGCGGAGGGGAATCCCCGTTGGCCCACCACGACCACGACCGGCCGTGGGGCCTCCGCCACCCGCAGGAGTAACTCGGGACACGTCCGACGGCGCACCGCGGCCCCTGCCACCGGGAGGGAGATCCGCCATGTTGGCCGTCGACACTCGACTGGTAGGCCCCTTGTAGCTCAAGAGAAGAACAGGAACCGAAGAACAAAGATGGCCGCTACAAAAAAGAAAAAGGAGAAGGGCGTCCTGGTTCAGGAGATGATGTTGCCCCTCCTCTGCTGCTCCACCATTTATGTAGCGTTATTGGCCCGTTCTGCGGCCCTTGTCCGCCCCGCGTCGCCACCGCCAGAGAACAGAGGGCTACCAGAAGGAACGGGCCAGGAGTCCCACACACACTTGCCCACCTCAACAGCCAGAGGTAAGGGAAAAGGCTAAAGCCCAAGGGGAAGGAGAACCAAAGCAACGTTGTTTTACAAGAAGGATCTCGCGTGGCCGCGGGCCAAGCCCCTAAGAGCTCTCCACACCACCCCCCGAGGGGCCACCAGGGCGCCCCCTCTCAGGGCGCCTCCAGCGGGCCAAGTGCCAGCGTGCACCTGCCCCGCCGGGGCACCCCGCTCCACGCTAAAATCCCTCCACTCAGATGCAAGCGAAAAACCCTCACACAGATGCAATCCGCCAAAAACCCAATGGGAAAAAAGGGCGAAAAGCACGAAATCACGCAGTGAAAATCGATCAGAACAAATGCAAGAGAAACCGTAAGTAGCAGGCCACCAAGTCCAACCAGGGGAAGGGCCGCCACAACCGCCACCCGGATCGAGTCCGCCACCATGCCACCGCGGGCCGCCAGGTAACGCGGGACCGCCGCAACGTAGGCCTCGTCAGGCCGCCACCAGAGGCCCAAACGCTACACCGCGCGCCGCCGGGGTGCCGCGCGCCGTCGGGGGCGCGCGCCGTCGCCGCCGAGGAAGTCGGGGCGTCCGCCAACGCCGAGGAAGAAAATTCCGAACCTGATTTGGCACTCACTGGGTTTTGACAATCAGTCGACCAAAAGAAAAAAAAACCGTGACAGGGGCCACCAGGGCAGTGTCAGGGCAGTGTTCTTTCGGTGTGATTCGTGAACCCGCTGCGTTCGTATTACAATGCCCGAGGCACGCCGAACACAGGGGGCAGTACGAGTGCACAAACACAGGGAGGGCCAAATCCAGGACGGAATCGCAACGTCACCGCCAAGAGGAAGTCAAACTACCTGAAGCTACCACATGTGAGGCACCACCCACACACGGGCAGCCCTCAACGTACTGGCGCCGGTGTCAGCAACCCGTGCACCAATGAGGATGCCGGGCGCGGGGAAGGTGACGGGTGGGATGACGGTGATGGGGGTGGGGAAGAGGATGGGCGTGACGTCGGTGAGGGTCGAGGGGGTCGAAGGTAAAGGAGGTCTTTGTCTCTCTGTCTGTGGTTGTTCCCCCGAGGTCTCTCCCGGTGGCGCCCACACTCACGCATTATATACCCCCAGGGGGGCACCCAGGGTGCCCCAAAGCATGCAATTGCCCGTCGTGCCGGTGGACGGCACCAAAGCTCTCAAAACAAAGCATGGGCTCTCAGAACAAAGCAAGGGTGGGCGTGTGCGCCCCAAGGCGCCCCACCAGAAAGCCCCAAACGGGGGGGGACGGTGTGCGGCGCTCGTAGCGCCGCGCGGCTGGCCCCACGCGCCATTCGACCCGAAAGCCTCAGAGGCGTGTAAGCAGACGCCAGTCTTCGGGTCGAATATCTCCCGTGGGTCAGCAAGTCTTGTCGCTCCCATTGGTCCACGGGGAGATTGTTCCGGCTTGCTGACGCGTCAGAGATGTGGCTCGTCTTTTGGTCCGTTAGTCCGTTGATCCGTTGGAGACTGTACCCGTCGGCAGATGAGTCAGGGTAGTGTCGGTTAGCCAATCCGCGGCTCCCGTGCTGACCGTCCGTTAGTAGTAGATTATCGGACGGACACCGCGGCATGCCCCAGATTACTTTGGAGTTGATGCGTCTTGGAAGGAGTTGGCTGAGAAGGACAGGGAAGGAGAGGCCCCAGTCCTTATCCCCTAGGCTCCAGTCTTGGGGATTTAAGGGGCATATCCTTACACCTCCCCCCCCTTAGGACGCGCGGCGCAGGAAAGCGTCCAACACCTCAGGTGCGTTCGCAAGGTTGCTTGGTCAGCCAGGAGTTCTCGCTGACGTCACAGCCTTTCCACTTGACCAGGTACTGTAGTCGTCCACGGCGCTTTCGTGACCTTATGATGGAGTCGACTTCGTACTCGACAGAACCGTCCGGAAATGCCACCGGAGGCGGAACGGGAGGAAGTCGGCCATAAGGATCAGCGCGGTACGGCTTCAGCAAGCTCGCATGAAAGGCGTTGTGAACCTTGCGATTGAGCACCGCTTGGGGAAGATCCAGGCGGAACGTCACATCGTTGATACTCTCAGTGACGCGGTACGGTCCTGAGTACTTGGGCATCAGCTTGCGAGCGCCTTGGAAAGCATCTGGCATAAGGTGTTTGGTACTTAGTAGCACCAGATCGTCCACGGCGATCTTGCAAGGTCGGCGATGGCGATTTGCGTACGCCGAGCGCGCCTCATTTGCACTCTTGATGGCTGAGATGGCAGTCTCTTGAGCATGTTGGAGACCGCTTAGCCAGTCAGACACTGCAGGCATGCTTGACTCTGAGTTTTCGAGGATGTCCATTGGTACCGTCTTAGGTTCGAATCCGTAGTTCAGGAAGAAAGGGGAGTACGTTGTAACAGCATTTGGCGACCGGTTGTAGGCTACTTCGGCAGCAACCAGAAAGAGGTCCCAATCGCCTTGGTGATGGTTGACAAAGTTTCGCAGGATTTCTTCGATCTTCTTGTTCATGATCTCAGTTTGTCCGTCGGTTTGCGGGTGGTACGCTGAAGAGGCCTTGATCTTGACCTTGAGAATCTCCGTGAGCGACTGCCAGAAGTTGGAGAAGAAAATGCGGTCCCTGTCGCAGACAAATCAGCTGGGAGTCCGTGGTGTCGATAGACGTGATCATGGTAGAGCTGAGCTGCGACTGGCGCCGTACAGTCTGGCTTCATAGGGGCGAGGCGAATCATCTTGGAGAGGCGGTCGACAACGACGTAAATCCCGTTGTGGCCTCTTGGAGTCAGAGGAAGAGGCGTGATAAAGTCCATGGAGACACTTGCCCATCGTTGGCTCGGGGGGTCCAAGGGTTTGAGGTGACCCAGAGGTGAATGGGTGCTAGCCTTGTTCCGCTGGCACAAATCACATGTTTGTACGTATCTTTGGATGTCTTTCCGCATTGTCTTCCAGTAGTACTTGGAAGAGATAACCTTGGTTGTTTTCTTGACTCCCATGTGCCCTTGGCACGGGACATCATGGTAGTCGTGCAGTAGTCTTTGGCGTAGAGTACCGACGGGGATACACGTACGGTCACCTCGTTTCAACAACCTCATGTGTAGCCGGTAGGGAGATACCGGGTCTTTGACTAGGTCGGCAAACTCGGGGTCCGCGTCGTACTCTTGTCTTAAGGTGGCAAGGTCTTGATCACTTTGGTTGATGGTCATGAGGTTGTTGATTTCAGTTTTCTTGGGGAGTTCTTCAATGGTCTTGGTCAGCACGCGACTAAGAAGGTCTTGATTGGGGGCGTGCTTGTCGGGAGCATCTTGTGGCTGCCTGGAAAGGGCATCAGCCACGGGGTTCGAAGTGCCCTTGATTGGGACAATCTTGAACTGGAACTGGTCCAGAAACTCCAGCCACTTGACTTGGCGATCGTTCAGCTTCTCTTGGGTGCTTAGGTATCTCAGGGACTCATGGTCGGTGTGGACCTCAAAGGGTCTTCCGTAGAGGTAGCAGCGCCAATGCCGGATAGCTTGTACGACTGCAAGCAGTTCTCTTTCACGAATGCTGTAGCGCTGCTCGTGGATGTTGAGGGTTAACGAGAAGTACGCCACTGGACGCCGTCCGCGTCCATCATCTTGCTCAAGGACTGCGCCCACAGCATACCCGCTGGCATCTGTAGACACGTAGATTGGGTATCTCTTGTCGAAAGGCCTTAGCACCGGTGCGCTTGTCGTTAGGTCCTGCAGCTGCTCAAAGGCTTTCTGGGCGTCGGGTGTCCACTCGAAGTCGACATTCCCAGTCAGCCTCGTTAGCGGCGTAGCTACGGCAGCCATTCCCTTGATGAATCTTCGATAGAAGTTGACCATACCGAGGAAAGATTGTACATCCTTTTTGCTCCTCGGTGTTGCCCACGTACGGATGGCTTGGACCTTGTAGTCTTCCATAGAGAAGCCTTTCTCGGAGATGACGTGGCCAAGGTAGTCCACAGTAGTTCGAGCGAACTGGCACTTGCTCAGCTTGGCGTAGAGCTTGTGTTCTCGTAATTTCTCGAGTGCTAATCGTAGGTGCTTGAGGTGATCGTCGTAAGTTTCGCTGTAGACTAGGATGTCGTCGAGGTAGACACAGACGAAGTCGTACAGATAGGGTCGGAAGACATCGTTCATTAGGTTCATGAAGACCGCGGGTGCATTTGTCAGACCAAAGGGTACGACGGTGAACTCATAGAATCCGTACTTGGTTCGAAACGCCGTCAAAGGTATTGTTTCTGGGTCAAGGCGAATCTGGTGATAGCCAGAGCGGAGGTCGATCTTTGTAAAGTACTTGGCCTTTCGCAGTTGGTCAAAGATGTCGTCGATGCGTGGTAGTGGGTACGCGTTCTTGATAGTAGCCTTGTTCAGGGCCCTGTAGTCGATGCACATTCGCCAGCCACCGTCCTTCTTCGCCGCAAAGAGGACGGAAGAGCCCCACGGTGAGGTGCTTGGTTGGATGAATCCCTTCCTTATGAGGCCGGCCAGTTGAGTCTTGAGTTCTTCGAGCTCCCATTCGGCTAGTCGGTAAATTCCGCTACGACGCGGTTGGGCGTCATCGGTCAGCTTGATGCTAAATTTGTGACTGCGCTCAGGAGGGAGTCCGTCGGGGAGCTCGTCTGGGAAGACGTCAGCGTACTCTTTGAGAATCTCTTGAACTTCTTTCTTGTCTTCGCCCTTGTCCCATCGTAATGGCGTTAATGTCGAAGGTGCTAGAGGGATCTTCCGACTGCAGGTAGATGGCAAAAACAGGGCACCTTTGAACGAGGTCCCGAGCAAGGCGTTGCCGACTGATCAGAGCTTCGGGCTTCTTGAGGGAGGCAGTGATAGAAATGTTCTTGTGGTTGAACTTGAAGGAGATCTTGTTTTTCTTGTTGTTGATTTTGGCGTCCTTGTCATCGCGCCACTTCTTTCCCAGGATGAGGTCGTACGTGTAGCGTTTGGGGCCTCTGGTGGCGGCCTGACGAGGCCTACGTTGCGGCGGTCCCGCGTTACCTGGCGGCCCGCGGTGGCATGGTGGCGGACTCGATCCGGGTGGCGGTTGTGGCGGCCCTTCCCCTGGTTGGACTTGGTGGCCTGCTACTTACGGTTTCTCTTGCATTTGTTCTGATCGATTTTCACTGCGTGATTTCGTGCTTTTCGCCCTTTTTTCCCATTGGGTTTTTGGGCGGATTGTATCTGTGTGAGGGTTTTTCGCTTGCATCTGAGTGGAGGGATTTTAGCGTGGAGCGGGGTGCCCCGGCGGGGCAGGTGCACGCTGGCACTTGGCCCGCTGGAGGCGCCCCTGAGAGGGGGCGCCCTGGTGGCCCCTCGGGGGGTGGTGTGGAGAGCTCTTAGGGGCTTGGCCCGCGGGCCACGCGAGATCCTTCTTGTAAAACAACGTTGCTTTGGGTTCTCCTTCCCCTTGGGCTTTAGCCTTTTCCCTTACCTCTGGCTGTTGAGGTGGGCAAGTGTGTGTGGGACTCCCTGGCCCGTTCCTTCTGGTAGCCCTCTGTCTCTGGCGGTGGCGACGCGGGGCGGACAAGGGCCGCAGAACGGCCAATAACGCTACATAAATGGTGGAGCAGCAGGGGAGGGGCAACATCATCTCCTGAACCAGGACGCCTTCTCCTTTTTTTTTGTAGCGGGCCATCTTTGTTCTTCGGTTCCTGTTCTTCTCTTGAGCTACAAGTGGCCTACCAGTCGAGTGTCGACGGCCACATGGCGGATCTCCCTCCCGGTGGTAGGGGCCGCGGTGCGCCGTCGGACGTGTCCCGAGTTCCTCCTGCGGGTGGCGGAGGCCCCACGGCCGGTCGTGGTCGTGGTGTGCCAACGGGGATTCCCCTCCGCCGCTCTCTTACTCCGCCCTACGGGGGGCCTCGCCGTGGCTCTCCATCTTTTGGGGCCAATTGAACTACGGTCGGTCCTCGATGACTTTCGGACGGACATCTTGGCCGAGGTGTCCCGCGCGGTGACGGCCAGCCAAGCCGCCATCACGCCCGTCGGTTGCTGAGGATCAAGTGGGCCAACCGGCGGAAGCCGGTGGGTCCCGCACAAGCAAGAAGAAGGGTGGCCCCAAGGCCCGACGCCCGCTCGCGGCGTCGCCGACACTCCTCGTCGGGCTCTTCTGGGGAGTCGTCGTCCTCGTCGGCCAACGAGGATGACGTGGGCCGTCATGATCAAGGTGAATCGCCGTCCTCCGCAGGCCCTCAAGTTATCGCGGCGGCCGACGATCGCTTTTCGCGTGTGCTGGACTACAACACCTACCGCCTCCGGAACCGGATCGAGGCCTATGGGGCCAAGGAAGCCGGCAAGGTGGGGCGGATGGCCAAGAACATGAAACACTCTTTTGGGGGCTTTCCTCCCTTTTCGGGTAAGGAGCCTTTGAAGGTCTTCTCATGGCTTCGCAAGTTTACCAAGGCCTGCGACGACAACGGTGTTTCGGAGGGGATGGCCCTCTACGTGGTTCCCCACTTCCTTTCCGGGGACGCGGAGGCCCGATACACGCGGGCACTCCCGGACTCTACGGGTGCCACAAGCGGGGCGGCCATCACTTCCTACCCCGAGGCCATCAACTGGTTCTTGGAGACCTACGCGGAGCCCCACACGTTGGCCCTGGCGCAGGACAAGTTTAGTCGGGCGACCAAGGAGGCCGACGAGTCCGTCGAGGCCTTTTCCCTTCGGCTGCGTGGCCTCTCGGAGTCCTGCGGGAATATTCACTCGGAGGGCACCATGAAGCAGCAGCTTATTCAAGGCCTACCGGAGTTCCTTCGAACGGACGCGTTTGTCTACAACGAGCCCTCGTGCACCTACCAGAGGCTTGTCACCTATACGGCCGGCAAGTTCAAGGCGGCCAAGGATGTGATCGAGTTGGCCAAGGGGGATCCAAGGAGTCGGATGGAGGCCGACGGTCTTCGTTTGGCCCCCGCCCGGCGACCCCCCGGCCACGACTTCCAATGATGGCCATGGATGCGATGGAAGGCCGTCAAGAGATTGATCAAGGCACGTCGGGCCGACGGGATGGACGGGCGACTTCGTCCGAGTGGGCGTATGAGCCCGCCACTCGTCGTCACCTGGCGGCTCGGACGCCGGAGGCCCGTGGGCCTCTACGTTGCTACGTGTGCTGGGAGGCCGGTCACATGGCCCACCAGTGCCCCAAGTTGTCGGCCGTCCAGCGCGACCAAGTGGTGAAGGCCGCGATGCCTTCCTCAACTCTACGCGGGGCCACAAGAAGGTGGCCGACGAGGCCAGCTACCGCGCGCAGCGGAACGTCAATCGACGGACCCGCATCGCCGTGGTGCAGGCCCTAGTGGACGGGATTGATCAGTCCGACGAGGAGGAGAACGCCCGTCGGGAGGCCCACGTGACGCGGGCCAAGCCGGCCGGCCCTCCCCCGTCGTCGGGGGAAGCCTAGCGGGGAGTGGGTTTTCGCCTACTCCCCGCCCCTGGGATAGAACCTGCACGCCTACTACGTTTGCATCTACGACTTCCCGTTGCCCTCCTGTACTCCGCCGTCGGGCCCCTGCTTATGGGCCGGAGGAGTACCATCGTGGGGCCCCCTATGCGTTTAAGGGGACCCTCCTTGTTCTTCGTAAGAGAAACTTTGAGATTGAGACGGCCATCCAGTTGACTCATCGGCACAAGGCCCAACCAACCCGGGCAGTCTTGGACACCGGCGCGGGCCCAAGCGTTATCCGTGAGGACTTCCTTCCTGAGGGCTGGCGGCGCTACGCTTACCGGCCCCCGAAGTCAACCCGAGTGTGCGACGCCTCGGGACAACTACTACGGGCCTGCGCGGTGCTCGAGACGACCGTCCTCGTGGAGGGAAAGGCCATGGTGTTCTCTTTCTTGGTTGTCAAGGCCCTCTCCGTCCCTGTTATCCTCGGGATGGATTTCCAAAAGGAGTACGTGAAGGCCATTTACCCGGGGACGGATGCCGTGCTGTGGTACGACGGTTCCCTCACTTCGGCCGTCAGGGCGTGGACGGGCAAGGAACAAGCGGCCCCGCAGCAGAGGGCCCCTTCCCTACGACTTGACCCGGCCGCCCTAAGCCTTTCCCGGTCGGTCACCGTGGAGCCCTACTCTGTCCAGGCTGTCTTTGGCCATTGCGGGACGACGGGGCGGTGCCTACTACGGGAACGGCCAGCCAAGATGGCCGAGAAGGGGATTTTATTACACAACGCGTTGGCCGACGTCAAGGCCCGACGAGACTTCCGGTTCTACTTGACCAACATCACCGCGAGGCCTGTCAACCTCCCCAAGGGCTTTGTCGTGGGCCTTGTTGAGCCCTACCACGGGCCCGTCTACGAGGCCGACGATGGGACGTGCTCACCCCTCGGTGAAGGGGCCGACACGGTAGCACAGGTGACTCAAGGGCCGCAGGCCGACGGTGGTGGATCGCATGGGCCCATTCTTAACCCAGAACAGGCCCCCGACGCTCCTCCCCCGCCGGACGAATCCGCGGCCCAAGGTCAAGACGGCTCCAAGTTGCCACGAGTGGCCTACGAGTTGATCCCCCCCGAGTTGCATGAGGCCGTCCGAGATTTGGTCGGCCGCTACCAAGGATTATGGGACGGGACTCTGGGCCGCATGGACATCACGCCGCACCGGATCACGTTGGCCCCGGGGTCTCGACCCGTGCGTTCACAACCTTACCGGACGGGCCTCTACCACCGAGGGCTCATCGCGGACCAAGTGGCCAAGCAACTCAAGCTGGGCGTCATCGAGCCCTCGCAGGCCGAGTGGTCCTTCCCGGTGGTCATCGTTCCCAAGCCTGACGGGTCTCCGAGGTTCTGCGTGGACTACAGAAGGCTCAACGACATGACAGTCAAAGACACGTACCCTCTGCCCAGGATGGACGACTGTATTGACTTCTTGGGCGAGGCCACCGTGTTCTCCGTGTTGGACTGTAACATGGGCTATTGGCAGATCCCGGTGGCCGTCGAGGACCAGGACAAGACTACGTTTACGTGCCACGAGGGGACCTACAGATACGTTCGCCTTCCCTTCGGCCTCACCAATGCACCCGCGACCTTCCAGCGGGCCATCGACATGCTCCTCGCGGGCCTCAAGTGGAAGTCCGTGCTTGTCTACCTGGACGACGTGATCGTCTTCTCAAGATCGGCCCAAGAGCACGTGGGCCACCTGGAGGAGGTCTTCTCGTTGATTGCGAAGGCCGGCATATCCCTCAAGGCCAGCAAGTGTTTCCTCTTCCAGGAGGAGGTCGAGTATCTGGGCCACATCGTCGGCAAGGGCCACGTCAGGGTGAACGAGAAGAACCTCGTGGGGCTACGGAAAGCCGAGCCCCCAACGACCAAGAAGAGCCTGCGAAGTTTCCTTGGCATGTGTAATGTCTATCGGAGGTTTGTGAAGGACTACGCCGCCGTCGCCAGGCCGTTGACGGCCCTCACAAGTTCTAAGGTGGCCGACCCGCTGCCCAAGTTCAATGAGGAGCAGATCAAGGCCTTCGAAGATCTCAAGTGGCGGCTGACCCACACGCCCATTTTGGCCTTGCCGCGACGGACGGGCCAATACACCGTGGACACCGACGCCAGTGCGGCCCAAGTGGGCTGCGTCCTACTCCAAGAGCAGCCCGGAGGCGGCCACAAGCCCGTCGGGTACTGGAGTAGGCCCCTGTCGTCGGCCGAGAGGAACTACAGCACGACGGAGCGGGAGTGCCTCGCCGTCGTGTGGGCCCTCTTCCTTCTTCGGCCCTACCTGTTGGGAACTCGGTTTATTGTGCGGACAGACCACACGGCCCTCAAGTGGATGCTCCACATGGACGGGGCTCACGGCCGGCTAGCCCAATGGAGGTTACGGTTGGCCGAGTTTGACTACCTGGTGGAGACCCGGAGCGGGGCGGCCCATCATGCGGCGGACACGATGTCGAGGCTGACTACCTCGGGGGCCGACTTGAGCCCCATCCCGGAGGAGATCCCGTGCCTCACACTGGCCAACTTTGCTCGCGGGTGGGTGGCCCCCGACCCCAAGACCAACAAGGGCTACCCCCCGCTGACGCTCGAGCGGCTTGTGAAGGCCCAATCGACGGATATCCGCTGCCAGTCTGTGAGGGCCGAGATGGACAAGAACACCCACTCAAGGTTCGGGGAAACCCCCGATGGCCTACTCGTCCGGCTGAGCCCTTTGGACAAGTCGGTCCAAGTTTATGTGCCGGAGGGCCTACGCCAAGAAGTTCTCACTCTGGAGCACATGCCGGCCCACGCCGGCCACCCCGGGGTCAACAAGATGTACGCCTCCATGCGGCGGACCTACTACTGGGAGGCCATGGCGGCCGACGTGTACGACTACGTGGCCAACTGCGATGTGTGCGCGAAGAGCAAGGTTAGGGGCCGTCGACGGACAGCCCCGCTACGCCTCTTCCCCGCGTCGGAGGCCCTTGCGGACGTGTGCCTGGATTTGTTGGGCCCACTGCCCACAACGGCCAGCGGCAACCGTTTCCTGTTGGTCATCGTGGACCGCTTCTCCAAGCTTACGCGGGTGGCCCCCATCCCCCGGGAAAACGCGGAGACAGTGGCCTCGGCGTTTTGCGACACGTGGGTGGCCTCGTATGGGCCCCCCGACACGCTGTTGACGGATAATGGCCCCCAGTTGGCCTCCACCTTCTTCCGGGGCTTCTGCGGTATGTTGGGCATCCGTCACCTGACCTCCACGGCCTACCATCCGCAGACGCAAGGCCAAGTGGAACGCTACAATCGGACCATCGTGGCGCAGCTGAAGGCCTACGTGTCGGAGCACCAGGAGTCGTGGGACGAGTTGGTCTCTGTTCTCTCTTTGGCCTACAACTCCCGGCCGCAGCAAAGCACCGGCGTCGCCCCCTTGGAATTCGCGGCCCCCGAGAGGGTCCGCAACCTCTCCCTCGAGCGTTTGCCGGCCAGCCCGTACCCCAAGGAGGTCCCCCAGTCACCGCGGGCCGCTCGGGAGTATTATCGGGCCCGCCTGAGGAACCTGACCCACCAGGTGCGGAAGGCCTTGGCTGCAACGCAGCGGAGGTACAAGCGGGCCTACGACAAGAGGGTGAGGCCCGTCAACAAGACCCTACGTGTGGGTGACTGGGCCTACGTCGACGCCAACATCCAACACCCCAAGAAGTTGGACGAGACTGTCTTGGGGCCTTTCCAGATTGTCGGCCGAGACGCCCACACGTTTACGGTTATGATGGGTGGCCATCCTGAGCGGGTCAGTGGGGACAACGTGGCGCGCGCCCCCACCCCGAAGGACCAAGTGGACTCCTCGACCATCCTGCGCGGACCACAAGGCCTAGCGGTGCCGTGGGACCACACCGAGACGGGCCAACAATTTGTTTGGGAGCGCTTCGTGGACTACACGCACGACGAGGAGGGCAAGCTTTGGCTACTCGTGCGCTGGTGGGGTTACGCGGCCGACGAGGATACCTGGGAGCCCCACGACAGGCTCGACGAGCGCAAGGTGGCCGAATACTGCCGGCGGATGGGCGTCGCGGTTCCCCCTACGGCCGGCGAGATAAGGGCCCTTTGGGGCCCCCTCTATGAGCTCTGCCATCCGGGCGAAGAGTTGGACGTGGCCGCAGACCCGAGCGACCCCATGAGCTTGGTGGAGGCCCTCACGATAGACCCGGGCTTTTCGTGGGCCTGAGGCGGCTGCGACGTGGCGACCTTCCTGCCGGACCGCCCGGCTGCACCGCTGAGTCAAGGGTACTATGGGGCCACTGGTGTTATGTCGGAGAGGCGACGTGCCATGGTCGAAGCCAAGACTGTTCGAAAAAGGGGGGCTACTTTTGCCACGTGGCCGTCGTCACGCCCATCTTGCTCCCCGGCTTCCATTTCCGCCAAGTCCCGTCTTCTTCCGATGCGGTCCGACCGGATTCGGGCCGTTGCAACACTGTCAAATCAAGGGGCAACTTTATTTGGGGCTGCAACGCACCTGGCGGGATCGATTGCTTACAGTCGTCTCTCTCCCCGGCGGCGTCCTCCCTCCCCCCGCCCACGACGCCCACTCTTCCTGCCGATGTTGGCCAACCTGACGGTGCCCTACGTGCTCATGACGTCGGCCACCGTCGGGCCGAACGCGACGACCCCAAGCTCCGGGGCACGAGGACGGCCGGCACAGTCCCACTTGGCCTGCGGCGACGCATGCGACGCCGGCGGCCCACCCCCTCCCGCTCTTCCTCTCCCCTCGGCCCTCCTGACCACCTTCTTGATCTTCTCGTGGGCCTTGACCGTGTCGACCTTGACGCCCGTCTTGGCCCCCGACATGAGGGTCGACACCTGGTCGAGGGCCATCGCGGGGAAGTGGGCCGTACGGGTTGATGGGACAAGACGGCCGTAAGGACCAGACGCGGGGAGCCAACAACGGCCACGGAGGCGAGACAAGGGGGCCAAGGTCGACGGTCAGTGTGCCTGGTGGCCACGGTGGTGGCGGCCGTCGGTGCCCTCTCTCCCCTCTCGTCCCTCTTTCCCTCCCCCACCGTCGGCGACACTTACCTTGGCTGCCGGTCGGCGCGGAGGAGGCCGTGAAGGTGGACGCCGTTGTGGGTGCTGAGAAGCGGGCCCACCCCTTGCCGGTACGGCAGCGCCTCGAGGCCCTCCGGTGCCACGACTCGACCCCGTCGGCCAGGGCGGACAGGCCGACGCGGTGGTGGTGAGGAAGGGGTGGACGAGGGGAAGCGGACGGGCCGGCCAACGAGGAAGAGGACGGCCTACACGACGGGGACGAGCGGATGGTGGCAGGCGATGTGGCGGCCGAGACGCGGGCGGCTGCCGGACGAGGCCGTTATGTACCCCCCGACGGCCGACACCCCCCCCCCTCCGTGGGCCCACGCCGGGCACCCCTCCCCTCCCCCCCCGATCCGGCCCACACGGCGGCCACCCCCCCCGACACCCTCTCTGGCCAACCGTGCTGGCGGCCCCCCCCTCTCCGGGAGGCCTCTCACGCGTGCCACCCTTGAGTGCGGCCGGCGGGGACGCTCGGCCTCGGTGAAGGGGCCATGTAACGTTTGGGGCCTCTGGTGGCGGCCTGACGAGGCCTACGTTGCGGCGGTCCCGCGTTACCTGGCGGCCCGCGGTGGCATGGTGGCGGACTCGATCCGGGTGGCGGTTGTGGCGGCCCTTCCCCTGGTTGGACTTGGTGGCCTGCTACTTACGGTTTCTCTTGCATTTGTTCTGATCGATTTTCACTGCGTGATTTCGTGCTTTTCGCCCTTTTTTCCCATTGGGTTTTTGGGCGGATTGCATCTGTGTGAGGGTTTTTCGCTTGCATCTGAGTGGAGGGATTTTAGCGTGGAGCGGGGTGCCCCGGCGGGGCAGGTGCACGCTGGCACTTGGCCCGCTGGAGGCGCCCCTGAGAGGGGGCGCCCTGGTGGCCCCTCGGGGGGTGGTGTGGAGAGCTCTTAGGGGCTTGGCCCGCGGGCCACGCGAGATCCTTCTTGTAAAACAACGTTGCTTTGGGTTCTCCTTCCCCTTGGGCTTTAGCCTTTTCCCTTACCTCTGGCTGTTGAGGTGGGCAAGTGTGTGTGGGACTCCCTGGCCCGTTCCTTCTGGTAGCCCTCTGTTCTCTGGCGGTGGCGACGCGGGGCGGACAAGGGCCGCAGAACGGCCAATAACGCTACAGGCAGTGCTGCACTACGAACGTGTACGCCACAAAGTCATCAATATTTTCTTCAAAAACTTGACTGGGTATGCACACGCCGTTAGGTCGAACCGAGTGTAGCTCTGGAGCGGACGACGCGGGGCTAGTATCACCCGGTGGTTGCTCTTCGGCCTCGCTACAATCACTTTCTTCCCTATCGACACGGATATCCGTGCTGCTGACAGAGGGACTTGTGTCTGGTGTCGGGTTGGCAATAGGGAGGGCGAGAGGGGCAACAGGCATTGAAGGGCCGCCCGGCGGGGTGTCGTTTGAGGCCACCGCAGCACGGGGGCGAGGGGGAAGACCTCTGGTGGCACGCCGGTGTCTAAACCAGGTCCTCTCTGGCACATAAGAAATGCCACCCGGCGTCCCCCCGCTGCACTTGGCGCAAGAGCACTCCCTCATGCTTGCCTGGCCGGGATGGATCGGTTGGTTGAGGGAGGGGGGGGGGGGGGGGGGGCAGGAGGGGATGGGCGACAGCGGGGTCGGGCAATCAGGGGGGGGGGGGGGGGGCACCAGACTACGGGCGAGAGCGCAGCCAGGCAAGCAGGGTCTGGCAAGCAGGGGGGGGGAGCGAGGGTAGGGAGGGGGGAGGGGGGTGCGCGCCACGTGCTGGTGGCGGGGGTGAAGGCGCTACGATGGATGTGATGCGCAGCAGACTAGCGCAGACCGGGTGTCCCGCAGGTCATGTATATATACTCTTGGGAAAGGATCCAGCTGGCAGCCAGGCCCGCAATGGACGCCCACATCATATGACTCCACGATGGAGTCACACGACGTCTGATTGGATTGTTGGATGATTCTTGACCCTTCCGCGCCGTTCAGGAGGCCGTCCGGGATGAATGTGGACCTTGCCGGACTGTTCTGGAGGCCGCTCCAGATGGTTCTGGAAGCGCTCAATGGAAGGCCAATTAGAGCTCGCATCGGGCATGCGCAGCTGTCAGGACCGCGTGATTCCTTGGAAGACTCCTCAGATCCCGACTCCGGGTGGCCAAGGATCAAGAATCGCGGTTTTATCGTGACTCTGTTCCCATAGGGTTGCTTGCTGTTCACTTCCCCCTCCCCCTTGACTTGTATGTTGGTGTCCCGCCCGCTGGTCCGCCGCCGTCTGGCTGTGCTCTTCACCCCCTCTCGCTCGGCCACACGCGGCTCCGCTCTTGGGATGCGTAGACACTCTGCCGCCAGTGGCCCCTCCCCGAGGCAGGGGAGGAGCGGTGCCGCCGGGTGCCGACGGCGGTGGCGTTTCGCGGCGCCGCCGCTGTATCGCGCCTGTGCGGGGGCGGCGGTAGGCGGCGCGCTGGGGCGCGCCGCCCCCCGACGCCCGCGGGCGGCGCCCCCGTCCGCTGCTACGACGCAGTGGCTGAAGTGGGGGGATGGGACTGGCGGCGAAGGGACGGTGACGGCGCCGCACGCCTCGTATCCTTGGCGGGCGGGGGGCGGGTGGTGGGGGAGGGGGCCCACGGGCTTGCCTCCCCTCCCGCCTCACCGGCTCGCGTCGTCGTCGCCCGGCGCACTCGTGGTACGATTCGGGTGGGGGGTTCGTTCTTCTTTGGGTCTGGTCTGGTGGGGCGTTGCGACCGTGGACCGTAATTCTATGGCCCTGCTGACATTCACAACCTCTTTGCGGTTTGTGGCTGTTTCTGTGTGCTTGGTCGATCTGTGAACTGTTGCCCGCTTCAGTTCGTCGTACGAGCTGCGTCGTCGAGTACCGCCTCCCCCCCGCCGCTGCTCGCCGCGTCACCCGCCACCGCCGATGGGCTGCTGTGGCGGTTTGCCGTCGGCACCTGCTGTAGGTGTTGACCGAGGTCGACGGTGGCAAGGCACGGGCGGGGAGTGGTTGCAGCGAGAGTCCGAGATGGCGGTTGCTCTTGCGGGGCGGCGGCCGGCCACGGCGCGGGTCCATGGCTCGTCCCGCATGGGCGGTGGCGGCCGCCGCTGCGTGCAGTCGTAGCGTCGGCGCTCCCCAGTGGCGGCGGCGGTGGCGGGTGGGGGCGGCACCGGTGCGGTGCGGTCGCGCCGTCGGCCGGCGTTGGTAGTGGGCGCCGCTGCTTCTATTTGGCGGCGCAACCGCGCGCTTGCCACCCCGTGTTGGCGGTTGGATTGGCAGCGTGGCGGGAACTGACAACCGTCGCCCGCCATTGACGTTGGTGGCGGGCGGAGCGGGCGGGCGGCGCCCTGTTTTTTGGGTTGGCGGTGGCGACCACCGTGGGGTGGCGGCGGCCGCCTGACAGGCGGCGGGGTGGCGCGCGCTACCGGGGGCGGCGGGCGGTGCCGCCGCGCTGACGTGGTGGCGGGGGCGCCTCGAGCGAGGGGCGGCCAGCGGCGGTGGCGGCAACGGGCGGGCTTGGCGCCACGCGGTAGCGGCGATGGCGGGCGGCCGCCGTGCGGGTGGCGTGGCGGCGCTAGCGTCGGCTTGTGGTGGGAGCGGGCGGCGCTGACCGCGGCGGGCGGGTGGCGCTGACTGCCGGCGTTGGCGGCGCGCCAACGCCGTAGCGGCGCTGCGGCGTTTGCACGCATACCAACCGGAGCCGGAACTGGTGGCAGAGCGGGCACCCACTGCAAAGACTCGTGCCGGCCGCCGCCACCGCTGTGGGGGGTCGACGTTGGAGTTATGGTGGACCACGCCCGCGGCTCGCGACGCGCTGGCGGTGGCGGCCCGCTGTGGGCGTTGACGGCAAGCCGTCGCTGTCTGGCGGGTGCGTCGCACTTGCCGCTGGCGCTGGTTGTGGCCGGCCGCTGTTTGGCAGCCACAGGCCGCCCGCCGCCGGCGCTGGCGCTCGCCACGGACTCTAAGGCCTCGCGGCTGCTGGCGTTGGCGAGAGGGACTGCTCTGGGCCGTTGAGTTGGCGCCCGGCGGTTGTTGGACGGGGAGGTGGTGTGTGCCTCCCTCGTTGGTTGCTGCAGGCTGCTGGTGCTGGCGGCGGGGTGGCGCATGCCGCTAGCTTTGACGGCGGGCGGCTGTCGGGGTGGGCTGGGGGGTGGCGCTCGCCACCGGCTGCGCTGTTGGGTCGCCGCTTGAGTTGGCGGGGGGGCTGCGCTCGCCGTCGGTTTTGACGGTGAGCGGCTGCTGGCGCTGGCGCTCGCCTTCTGCTGATGGTGGCGTGGAAGCGGCTGTCGCCGTCGGCTCTGGTGGCGGGCCGTTGCTGGCGTTGGCGTGAGCGTTGCGCTTGGTCGTCGCTGGCGTTGGCACGGGAGCGGCGCTTGTCGCAGACAGCAGCGGCTGGCGGTTTCCTCTGGGGGCGGCGGAGGTGGCGCTTGTCTCGGGCGGTGCCGTCGGACGACGAGCTGAGTTGGCAATGGTGTTGGCGCTTGCCGCAGACGTTGACGGCGCGCGGCGGGAGGCGTTGGCAGCGGGTGGGCGCTGGTTGGCTTGGGGGGGAAGTTCGCCGCCGGCTATGGCGGCGGGCGGCCGCTTGCGTGGGTCGTGGGAGTTGCCCTTGGCGTCACTGGTGGGGGCGGGTGTCTGGTTTTTGACCAGGACGTGGCGCTCGCCGCCGGCTTGGGCGGCGCGCTGCTGTATGCGTTGGCCAGGGGATGCCTGGTGGCGTCGTTGGTGGCGGCGAGCGGCTGCTGATTTTGACTGGACGGTGACGTCTGCGGCTGGCTTGTGGCGGCCGGCGGCTGCTGGCGTTGGCGTGGGAGTAACGCTCTGCGCAGGCGTAGGCGGCGAGTGGCCGATTGCGTTGGTGGTGATTGCCGCCGGCGTTGACGCCGGGCGCCTGCTCGCGTTGACCAGGGGGAGCCGCTTGCCGCCAGCGCTGGCAGCGGGCGGCTGCTCGCTGTGGCGTATGGATGATGCTCGCCGCTGGCGCTTCCGTTTAGGGGCCGCTGGTGTTCGCGGCGGCATGATGCTTGGCGCGGGAGTTTGCGGACGGCGGCTGCTGGCGGTGGCCGACGTGTGGCGCTCGCCGCGGGCGTTGGCGGCTGGCGACTGCTGGCGTTGGCGGGGGGGAGTTGGCGCTCACTGCCCGCTGTGCTGTCGCGGGGCTGCTATCGCTGGAGGAGACGGCTGTGTTTGGCACCGCTGTCGGCGGCGCGGGGCTGCTCGTGAGGGTGTCCCGTTTGCCGCCGGCGACGCCATCGAACGGCCGCTGATGTTGTTAGCGGTCTGCTGCTGTTTGGAGGGGGGGCGAAGCCCGCCGGTGGCTGTGGCCTTGGGCTGCTGCTGGCGTTGACTCGGGGGGCTCGCTTGGCATCGCTGGTGTTGGCGCACGGCTGCAGGCGTTGGCGCGGGGGAGGGTGCTTGCCGCCGGCGTTGGCAGCGAGCGGCTGCTGGCGTTGGCTATGATGCTGCGCTCGGAGTTTCTGTGTTTTGGCGGCGGGCGGCTGCTGACGTTGACGCGGGGGTGGCGCGTGTCGTCAGATGTGACGGCTGGCACCTGCAGAGTCTTCCAGTGGTCAGCCGCTGCTTGGTGGGACGGTGACGCCTGTGGCCCGCTTTGGCGGCCAGCGGTTGCTGCGTTGGCAGGGAGGCGGTGTTTGGTGCCGTCGTTTGCGGCGGGCGGTCTCTCGCGTTGTCGCGGGTGTGGCTTTTTGGCGCCTGTGGCTGTGACTGGCGGCTGGTGGCGTTGTCCACGGGCGGGCGCTCTTTGGCGGGTGGGACTCGCTCGCCGCCGGCATTGCCGTCTATGTTCCTCCGGCTTCACCGGTTTGGGGGCGCGTGCCGCCGGCGTTCGCGGCGAGCGGCTGATGGTTTTGCCTGTGCGGTTTCGCTTGGGACTGCTGTTGACGGCGGGCGGCCGCTGACGTTGGCGTGGGCGTTTCGCCGACCGTCAGCTGTGATGGAAGGCATCTGGTGGCATACCAGCGGTCGGCCGCTGTTTGGCCTGGGCGTACAGCTCGCCATCGGCTTTGGCTTGCGGTTGGCGTCGGTGTTGGCGGCGGGCGGTCGCTGCGTGGCGATGGGATGGCGCTTTTCTGCTTCTGGGCGTGGGCGTGACTCTCGCCGCCGGCGTTTGCGGCTTGCGGCTGCTGGCGTTGGCTTGGGGGTGGCGCCCGCGGCGGGCGTTTGTGGCGAGCGGATGGCCGGGTTGGCGTCTGCTGTTTGATGTGGTGGCGGTGCTGTCCGCCGGCGTTGGCGGCGGGTGGCTGCTTGTGCTTGAGCGGGCGTGACGCTTGGCGTCGCTGTTGCCGGTCAGCAGCTGCTGGCAACGGCCGTGGGGTGGTTGACTCTGCCAACGTTGGCGGCGAGGGAGTTTTGGCGTTGTCACCGGAGAGGCCATCGTTTGGCGTTGGGCTGACGTCCGCGGCCGGCGTTGGCAGGAGGCGGCTGCTGGCGTTCGCAGCCGGCAGCTGCTGATCGCAGCCGACGTCGGCGACGCGGGGCTGCTGGCGTTGGAAGCAGGTGGCTGTTGTTCTGCTTTGGTGTGACGCTTGCCGCCGGCCTCGGTGACGGGCGGTTACTGGCGTTGACGGCGGAGTAGCGCTTCCCGCTGCCTTTGCCATTTGTCGGCTGCTGGCGCTGCTAGCAGGGCGTCGCTGATTGGTGGGTGGGTGCTAATCGCCGCCGCCGTTGGCAGCGGACGACTGCCGGAGGTGGGTGAGGGGTAGCGCTCGACGCCGGGCGGCTCGTCGCGGCGTTTGCGGGCAGCAGCTGTTTAGCGAGGCCATGGCATGAGGCGCGTGGCCTAGCGGCGCGCGGTTGCTGCCGTTGGCGTGGGGGTGATGCTCACCGCCGGCGTTGGTGGCGGGCGGCCGCTGGCGCTGTCGGGGAGGCGGCGTTGGCCGTCAGCTTTTGTGGGCCAGCGGCTAGCTGCCTCGACAGCAGGCGGCCGCTGTTTGACGTTGAGGTGACGTGCGTCGCGTGCGTCAGCGGTGCAGGGTCTGTGGCGTTGGCGGGCGGACGGGTTGTGCCACCGGCGTTCGCGGCCGGCGGCTGCTAGCGTTGGCGGGCGCGTGACGCGTGCCGTTGGCTTTGCTGTCGGGCAGCTGGTGGCGTTAGCGCGAGGGTAGCCGTGGCTGCGCGCTTTTATTCGTCGGTCCGCTGCAGGTACTTGTGGGGGGGTGGCGCTTGCCGCCGTCATTGCAGTCCGGCAGCTGCTGGCGCTATCAGCGGGCGACCTCGTATTGCTGTGGTGGCTCTTCCCGCCGCCGTTGGTGGCGGGCGGCTGCTGACGATTGTGGGCGGCGAACGCTCGCGTTGGCGGAGTGGTGGCGCCTTCCGTCAGCTTTGGCGGCTGGCAGCTGCTGGTGGAGGCCAGGGGTGCCGTTTGGCGTCGCTGTTGGCGCACGGCGGCTGCTTTTTGGCAGATGGGCTCCGCCGGTTGCCGGCGTTTGCCGGAGGGTCGCTTTTGCCGCCGGCTATGGCGGCTGATGCTGGTGGCGCTGGCAGGGGGATGCTGCTTGGGGTCGGCGTTGGTGACGGTCGGCCGCTGGTTGGCAAGTCGACGGTGCTCGCCGCCGCCGATGGCGGCAGGCGGCTGCTGGCGCTGGCGCGGGGGGTGCTTGCGCTGGCGCGGGAGTGGCGCTTGGCGTTGCGGTTGACGCCCGGCGGCTGTTGCTTAGCGAGTGGGTGGCGCTTGCCGCCGGCGCTGGCGGCAGGCCGCTTCTGGCTTTGGCTGTGAGGTGACGCTTGTCTTCCCTGTTTACGGCGGGAGGCTATTGGCAGACGGTTGACGCCGATAGAGCGGGATTGGCTCTTGCCGTCTGCTCTGGCTGCGGGCGGATGCTGGAGAAGCCTGCGGTGTGGCGCTTGGCGTTGCTGCTGGTGGCGCCTGTCTGCTGGTGTTGGCGGGGGGGTGCCGTTTGCCGCGTGCCGTGCTGTCGGCCGGCTGCTGGCGTTTTCAGGCGTCGACTGCTGTTTGGCGCGGGGATGGCGTTTTGCTGTCGGCGCGGGCACCAGGCAGCTGATTGCGCAGATGGGGGGGTGGCGCTTGCAGCTAGCGTTGACCGCAAGCAGTTCTTGTCGTTGGCAGGGGGCGGCGCTGGTGGTTGCGCCCGGCGGTCGCTGGTTGGCGGGTGAGCGGCGCTCGCCGCCGGCGTTGGTGGCGGGCCGCTGCTGATGCCGGCGGGGAGGGTGGTTCTCGACGCCGGCATTGACTGCCGGCGGCTGCTAGGGATCGCTGTGGTGGGCCGCTATGCGTCCATGCTGGCGGCGAATGTTTGCCGGCGTTGTTCGAGGGGTGGCGCTCGTCGCCGGGTGGCCGTCGGGCTGTTGCTGCTGTCTCTGGCGGGCGGCGGCCTTTTGGCGTTAGGGTGACGCTCGCCGCTGATGCTGGCGGCGGGCTGCTGCGAGCGCTGGCTGGGGGGTGGGGGTTGGCGTCTTTGGTGGCGGGCGGCTGCTGGCGTTGGCGGGGGGTGGCTCTTGCCGTGGCTGTTGGCTCCTGACGGCTGCTGTTTGAGATTAGGCGGCGCTTGCCGCCAGCGTTGGCAGCGGGCGGCTGCTGGTGCTGGCGGTGGTGCTTGTGTTTGGCTGTTTACGGCAGCCATTGTTGGCTCGGGGTCACTGGTGTGCGTGGGAGTGACTCTCGCGGCCGTCAACAGCGGCGGCCGGCTGCCGGGGTCGGCTGGGGGACGGCTCTTGGCGTCACTGTTGGCGCGTAGCGGCTGCTGGTTCGCGGATGAGCGGCGCTCGCTGCGGCCGTTGGTGGCGGACGGTCGATGTCGCTGACGGTGGGGTGGCGCTCGGCGTTGCTGTGGATGGCGGGCGGCTGCCGGCACTGGCTGGGAGATCGCGCTTAGCGTCGCCGTTGGCGCCCGGCGGCTGCTAGCGTTGGCGGGGACGGAGCATGTTCCGTTGGCATTGGCGGCAGGCTATTCCTTGCGCTGGCTGGAGGGTGGCGCTCGCGGCCGGCTTGGCTGTCGGACTGCTCTTGGCGTTAGCGGCGGGCGGCTGCTGGCGTTGACGGTAATGACGATGTGGCGATCGCCGCCAGACTTGTCGTCGGACGGGAACTGGCGTTGCCAGTGGACGGCCCCTGTTTGGCGGTGGCGGAGGCGGCAAGCGGCTCTTGCATCTGGCCGAGGTTACATGCTTGGCGTTGGCTGGGGCTACCAGTGCCCGCTGGAGTTGGCGGGCGGGTGGTGTTTTCCACCGCCGTTGCCGTCAGGTAACTGCTTGTCTTGACGGGCGGGAGGCCATAGCCGCCAGCTTCGTCCGTGGGCGGCTGGTCACGCTGGTAGCGGGCGCCGGCTGCTTGTCGAACGGGGGAGGCTTCCAACTGGTGATCGATGCAGGCTGCTGCTGGTGCTGGCAAGGATGTTGCGCTCGCCGCCAAAGTTTGCGGCGGGCATCTGCTCGCGTTGGCAGGGGGATGGCAAATGCCCCTAGCTTTGACAGCGAGCACCTGCTGGCGGTGGCGTGATGGTGGGGCTCCCTCCGGTGGTGGTGGCGGGCGGATGCTGGTGTTGGCTGGCGAGTCGCACTTGGCGTGGGGGTTGGCGGCGGACGGCCGCTGCGTGGCGATGGGGTGGCGCCTGTTTGCCGTGCGGCGTGGGAGCGACGCTCATCGCCTGCGGTTGTTGCTTGCTGCTTCAGCTACAGGCCGTTGTTTGACGTGCAGAGGACGCTTTTCGCCGGCTTTGCCGGCGGGCGTCTATTGGTGCTGGCTGCGTTGTGGCGCTCGCTGTGAGCTGTGACGGCAGGCAGCTTTTGGCGTTGGCTGGGGGGTGATGCTTGGCGTCGTCGTCGGCGGGAATCGGCTGCTGGCGATGACAGGGGGGTTCGCGTCCGTCGCCGGCTTTGCCGTCGGTCGGCTGCTGGCACTTTCACTGGGCGGCCGCTGTTTGGCGTGGAGGTCACGCTCGCCGCCGACGTTGACGGCGGGTCACTGCTGGTGTTGGCGCGGGAAGGGTCATCGCTTGCTGGCTTGTCCATCAGGTAGCTGCAGGCGTTGTGAGCTTGCTGCTACTGCTTGGCGGGTGGGCGGCGCTCGCCGCCAGTTTTACGGTGGCTGCTGGCCCAGGCTGGGTGGTATCGCTCGCCGCCGGCTCTGGCGGCTGGCAGCTGCCGGCGTTGACTTGGGGGTGGCGCTTGTCAATGTTCTTGGCGGCGGGCGGCTGTGGGGCTGGCGCTCGCCGCCAGAGCATGTGGCAGGCGGCTGCTAGCGTTCGAGGGATGTTTTGCATGCCTCAGTTGTTAGCGGCGGGGTGCTGCTGACGTTGTGAGCGGGCGGTAGCTGCTTCGCAGGTGGGCGTCAGCGGGGCGGCTTCGCGCGCTGGCGCGAGGTTCACGCTCGGCGTCAGTCCTGGCGACCTGCAGCCGTTGGCGTTGGAGAGTGGGCGGCGCTTGTGGTCAACATTCGTGGTGGGTGACGGCTGGCGTTGTCTGGGGGGTGGCGCTCGCGACCGGCCCTGCGGTCGGACGGCTGCTGGTGTTTACGTGGGGGTGCCGCGAGCCGTGAGCTATGACCACGTGCAGCTGCTAGCGATCGTGGCGGGCGGTCGCTGCTTGACTTGTGGATAACGCTCGCCGCCGGCGTTGACGGCGGGTGTTTTCTGGCGACTGCAGGCAGCTTGTGCTGGATGTTCGCTTTGTTGTCGGACAGCTGCTGGTGCGTTTTGCGGACGACCGCAGCTCGGCGTGGGGGTGACGCTTGCCGCTGGGTTTGGCGTCGGACGGCCTCTGCTTTTGGCTGGGGGCTCGCGCGTTGCGTTGATGATGGCGGCACGTGACCGCTGGCGAAGGTGGGGCGGTGGCGTCGGACCTCGATGCTTGGGATCTGTGGCTACTGATTTTGCCTGGTGGGAGGCTCTCGCCGCCGGCGCTTGTAGCAGACGGATGCGAGCGTCGGCGGAACAGTGACGCTTGCCATTGACTGTGGCAGGAAGACGCTGTTTGCGTTGGCTGGGCGGCGGCGTTTACCGGTGTCGTCTGCGGCAGGCGGTTGCTGTCGTGGGCGAAGCACTGGCGTTTGCCGCCTTTTTCGTGGCGAGTCGCTGCTGGTGGCCGCAGCGGGCGGTTGCTGGCGTTGGCGTGGGAAGGACGCTCGCCGCTAGCGCTGGCAGGGGGCGTCTGCTGTCGTTGGTGGCGGTGTGTTGCTTGCCATAGGCTCTGCTGTCTGGCGGCTTTCGGTGTGGTGAGCACGCGGCTGCTAGTCGTTGTTGGGGTGGACTTGTCGCTGGTCTTGGCTTCAGAGTTACCCTTGTCGTCGCTGCGGGCGGCCGGCGGCTGCCGGGGTCCGCCAGCGAGTGGCGCTGGCTGTCGGTGGAAGCTTCGGGCGCCTGCTGGCGTTCGCGGGGGTATGACGCTTGTAGCCGGCGTTCACGGCGGGCGGCTGCTGGCGTTGGCAACGAGTGGCCTTTGCCTGGCGTGGGGTGATGCTCGCCACCAGCGTTGGCGATGGGCGCCTGTCGGCCGTACCGTCCCTGTCGGGTGGCCATGGTGGAGCCACCGACGAGGCGGTGGCGGGAGTGTGGGCGGCGTCTGCCGCGTTGCGGGCCGGGGCGGCTACAGCGGCGCCGCCGCGTTTTGAAGCTTATGCCCAGGCGTTGCGGGCGGTGGATGCGGTTTTTGGCCGCGGCGACGGCGGCGGTGTCGTCGGGAGCGGGGACGGGGGGCGGGAGGTGGGGGGGAAGTGCGTCTGGCGGTGGCGGTCGCCGCCAGGGGACGATTGGCTCTTTATGCAGCGGCGCGTCGCCGCGGGGCAGTGGCGCGCCGGCCGCTGCTGGCAGTGGTGAACGGGGCGGGTGTCGGGACAGGGGAGCGTTCGTGGTGGCATGCGTGGCCGTGGCAGCGGTGGCCGCCGTCCGCGGCGGCGGCGCGGTCAGGCTCGGCCGCGGCGGCGGCGCGGTCAGGCTCGGCCGCCTCGTCGATGCGATCACGCCAGGCCGCTGCCGCGGGGCGTCCCGTGTGGCTCGGGGGCGAGCGCAGCGGAATGGGGGATGTCCGTGCCGGCGGCGACGCGCGCCACCAAGGTGCGCGTTGTGCCTGTGTGGGCCTGCTCGTTCTGGGTGGGGCTTTGTGGCACGTTTGTCATGTGCAGTTGAATGGCACGAGCCGTCGGGGCGCTGGCCGCGCCGCTCGCCCCGCCCGGCCGCCCGTCGCCAATAGAGCGGGGGCTTGACACGGGCACCCGGTCGTGTCGGCCCGCGTCGGGCCAAGCATCGCACGTGGCTGTCTTCCTCACTGGACCGCGCAACTGGTACCTCTCTTTGCATCGCCCCTTACTCATTGCTCATGGCCACCCCCCCCCTCCGCGCCCGCCACCTCACGCAGCGCAAACGTCTCACTGCCTTTCCCCCCTGTCCCCACCCCCCCCACCCCCCCCCCCCCCCCCCAACCCTGCCCTGCGCCCCCCGCCACGCTACACCCCGCTCCCCCCCGACTGGTCCGCGGCGGCCGCCCAGCCCGCCCCGTTGGCGGCGCCCCCAGACCCGCCGGCCGCGCCGCCGCCGCCGTCGCCGTCACCCCCCCCCCCCCCCGGAGGAACGCGGGCATGGACCACGAGCTAATCTCCCGCGACCGCAGCACCCCTCCCGCCCCCCCCACCCCCGCGCTCGGCTCCGCCCGCCGCGCGACGCGCTCCCGCGACAACACCCCAAACGCGCTGGTGCGGGGCGACACGCGGCCGAGCATGCCCAGCGCGCTCGACGTAGACGGCCGGCCGGCGGCGGCCCCCGCCGCGCCGCCGCCGCCGCCGCCGCCCTCCACGTCGCTGTCGCCACCGCCGCCGCCGCCGCCGCCGCCGCCGATGCTGACGCGGCCGCCGCCACCACCACCGCCGCCGCCGCCCTCCTCGAGCAGCGCCTCGGCGTCCTTGGCCGCCGCCGCCGACGCGCGCGACGCGTCCTGGCGGCCGAGCATGAACAGCAGCGGCGCGACGACAAAGGTGAAGACGCTGAGGCCGAGAAAGTTGCCGCCATACCCAATGACTTGCTCCAGAAACATCGGCACCGTGTACGTGGAGCGAGTCGAGTAGTGCTCGACGGTAAACGAAAAGAAGGCGATGGAGACGTGGAAAAAGTTCTTGCCCTCCTCCCGCTTCTGCAGCCGCGGGTACACGTCCGCCTTGGCAACGTACTGCTCTTCCGACGTGCGGATGCGCTCGGCGCCCTTGCGAGCACGGTGCTCGAGGGTGCGCTTGGACAGGAAAAGCTGCGTGAGGCTGTTGGACGCCACCCGGCCGAGCGGCACCCCCGCGATGGACTCGTGGTCGTGCGCGTTCCGGTTGTCCGCGTCCGACAGGAGGTCGAGCACGTGCACGTCCACCCCCGGGTCGTAGTCGACGAGCGCCGCGGTAAACTCATCGGCTTCGTCGACCACAGTCCAGGCCGCTCCGTTCCATGTGTAGCGGGGGGTACCCTCGCCCTTGGGTGTCGGATAAAAGTGGCCACTAAAAAACACCGTATTGCACAGCTGCACGGAGGTCATGTTCCTCACCGCCGCGGCGTCGATGGTGGTACCGCTCGCCGCGCCCGACGCGACAGTCAGTATGCTCTTCCGCGTCAGCTCTGGCAGGTGGGTGACGTTGGAGATCAGGCTTTGGAGCACGGTGAGCGACTCATTGATGTCCTTGGGCGCGACCATGCAGTCTGTAAACGGGGCGTACGACTCAAAGTGGAGCTCCACGTTGTGCAGCTTGTTCTCCTCGGCCGTCTCGCCGCGGTGGAGGACGAGCCGATCGTCTACCTTCTTTTCGTAGCAGTAGACGCAGTCGATACCCGTCGCCCCCCGGTGGTGCGTCGAAAGGATGCCTGAGCTGTCGCTGCAATTTTCAGGCCCTTTGGGGAGCTCTTGGAGGAGGCCCGCGCCGACGGGGTCGTGCACAATTACGCCCGGCGTGGTGGTGTTTGCGCCCGGCGGCATCCGCACGTAGGTGATCTCAAAGAGGGACGGGCCCGCATAGCTGCGGTTGCCGCGGAGCCGCGTGGAAAAGGCGGGCCCCTCGACGCAAAAGCTCAGCCGCGGCACGGGCAGGGACTCGACGTCCTCAAACCGGGCGTGCGTGATGGGGTTCTTGAGGTCGGTGACAAAGTCCCGGACGAGCAGCGCGACTAGTACGATGCACGTGGCGGTGGTGAGGAAGAGGAGCCCCAGCGTCACCCACAGCCGCTTCTCCCGGTAGCTCACCACCCCGTCCCCGTCCACGTCGGCCCAGCGGGCGTACCACGGCAGCGCCGCGTGCGCGGCGGCGGCCTCGGCGGCCGCCTCCTCGGCAGACGCGGCCCACATGGCGAGGGCGCCTTCCATCTTGGCGCCCGCTGCGGCGAGGCCCGCCAGCGCCGCCTCCTCGTCCGCTTCGCTCAGCGCCGCGTCGAGCGCCTGCCGCACGCCCGCCCGCTCGTCGTCGAGCATCCGGGACAGGTCGGTGAGGCCCCGCGCGCGCGCGGCGGTGACGGCGTCGCCGAGTTTGGCGAGGCCCGTGAAGAGCGCCTCGAGGTCGTGCTTCTCCGCGAGCGCCCGCTTGTAGCCGCCCGGGTCACGCGCGAGCAGCGCCGCGCGGAGTCGCCCGCGGCTCGCCGCGAGCGCGCGCGCCTCGCGGCCGCTGCGCGCGCCGCCGCCGCCGACGGCGCGGCCGAGGCTCTCCCGCCGCCCCCCGTCGGACGTGACGGACGTGCGGCGCCACCAGCCGGTGACGCTCGTCCGGCGGTCCCCGTCGCCGCCGCCGCCGCCGCCGGCAGAGGCGGTCGTCGACCGGCGGCGGCGTGTCACCTGCACGTCATCGTCGCTGTCGACGCGACGGAACTTTTGGTCGCCACCCCGGTCATCCGGGTCCAGGGAGGAGGAGGAGGAGGACGACGACGTGCTGTCAGAGGAGGAGCTTCCCGACGACGTGGCGCTGCCGCCCGTATCGCGGCGGCTCAGCTGCACCGTCGGGAGATCCTCGGGGGGGGGGTCCCCGGTCGGCGGGGAGGGCGAGGGGGGGGGCATCGTGACGCCGTGAAGGGGACGCCCACCCGTTGGGGGACGGCACCGTCAATGAGGTGCGGGGCCGAGCGGCGTAGCGCCCTCACCGTGATGGCAAGGCCGACGCGCGCGGACGAGGGCGCGGTGGGGGAAGCGCCATCCGCGCGGTGGGTGCTTATCAACGCACGCACGGCCGTTGACACGGGGGAGGACGCAGAACGACCCGTCAGGGAGGGTCTGGGCGCCCACGTCAGGGCGCATGGCGGGTGCGCCGCCCCTCTCGACGCTGGAGGTGGCCACTGGGCCAACGCACCGCCCCACACCGCCGTGGCGCACGCGGGGAGCGGGTGGGCAGAGGGGGCGCGTCGGCCTCGTGCGCGGATCCCCCCCCAGAGACAGCTGAGGAAGAGGGCGGGGGGGGGATGCTGGCCGCCGCGTGTGCTGGCGGTGACCGCGGCGGGTGCGGTGGCGGCGGCGCCACGGCGGTGCAGTGGCGGCCGGCCGGCGGGTGGGCGCGCCAGGGCGGCCGGCGCTTCCGCGGCTCGGCCGATCGCCGCGGCCGCCGCCCGCGCGCGGCGGGCGACGTCGACAGATGACCGCGGCGTCGCGATTTTTTACTTTTCCATGCACGGCTGGTGGCGGCAGCGAAGGAGCGAGGGCAGGGGGGGTGCGGTGTGGCTGACCCCGCGCCCGGTCGTCCGTTAATCTGGCTGGGCGCGTCACGCCCAGTGACGGGCGCGGCGCGGGCTGGTCATTGGCAAGAGGGGCGCCGGCGCGGGGATGGCCACGCCTCCCGAGCGGCGGTGGCCAGAGGCTGGGTACAGGATATAGATCGGCAAGGGGCAAGCGAGCCAGAGTGAGACGGGGCAGCCGCCTGGACCTTGTTGCCGGCGCACCAAACGACTCACGATTGGTGGGTGCGGACTGCCACTGGCACCGCGACGCGGCCATCACGACCCGTTGCGCCGAGGAGAGGACGCGCGCTCCCCGTGGCAAGGAAAAAACAAAAGCGAAAGGAAGGAGCGCGTGAGCTGGCAAAAAAGTGACGTGGTGGGCCGACCGTGCCCAGCCGGGACCGCGGGCGGCCGCCGCGGGCGGCGCGACCGCCGCCGCGCCGTCCGCCGCTGCCGGCAGGCCACCGCCGCAGGGCGGCGCGGCGCGGCGCGTCTGGCAAGCCGTCCACCGCCAACGACGGGATGGCGCCCGTGTGCCCCCGCCGAAGGTAGGGAAGGGCGGAGGGGGCGCCGCTGGTACAGCGGGCGCGGGAAGGATGCGGGGGGGGGGGGGGCGACCGGGATGGCGAGCCAAGCCGCGCACGCCCGCCGCCACGCGCCGCGACGCCCGCCGCCACGCGCGCGCACCCGCCGCTGACACCCACCGACGCACCTCGTGGGCAGCCACGTCTCGGCGGCGGCCGCGCCGGCGCACACGCCCGCCAGGCCGGTGGCGCGACCAGACCGCGCGGCGCGCACGCCGTGCGAGTCGTCGCCGCCGCGGCACCCCCCCCCCCCCCCCCCCCCCCCCCCAGCGCGTCCCCCGCCATCGTCCATGAAAAAAAGAGGAAAAGTGGATCCCGCCGACGCCCACCGCGGCCGGCCGCCGCGGCAGCGGCAGCGGACGCTAGCGCCGGCCCGCGACGGCGTGGGTGGACGGGCGCACGGGCCATGAGGGGTAGGAGGAGCGACCGGCACGCCGCGCGCCGTTTGCCTCGCGGCGGACGGACATGGCGACCCGGGCGGCGGGCGGCGGGCGTCGGTGCACCTCGTGCGGCACGGGCCCGTCGGCCATGACAACCCCCCGCACATCGCTGCGGGCGCCAACACCGCGATCCCCCCCCGAAAAAGAACCCCGAAAGGAGCCGCTCGTCCATCGCCGCAGCCGCCACGGCCACCGTCACTGCCAGACACGCGCGTCCCACGTCCAGCCGAATCGGCCGCCGCGGCGGCCGCGCTCACGCCGCCCGCCGCCACCGTCGCGCCGTCGCCGCCGCCGCCGCCCACGGAACCATCCGCCTCTTGGACGCAGGAAAGGGGAAACAACGGCAGACCTTGGCACCGGCGGCGGCGGCGACGCGGGGCCCAGCCGACGGCAGCAACGAGGGGGGGACGCAGCGGGATCCTGGTCATGCCGGCCCCCCCAGTTCACCCGTCACCGCCCCGCCCCCCCCGCCCACGAGCGCGCCGCTCGTACGCGTCGTACCCGTCGTACGCGCGCAGCGCGGCGGCGGTGAGCGGGTTCCCCCCCACGCGCACGTCCACCAGCGTCGTGCAGCCGACAAACAGCCGCGGCGGCAGCGACCGCACGCGGTTGGCCGCCACGTCGAGCGTGGCGAGCGCCGGCGCGTCCGCGGCGGCGGCCGGCAGGTCGACGAGCGCGTTGGCGGCCAGCCGCAGCGCCGCCAGCCGCGGCAGCGTAAACGTGTCGCCGCGCACCCGCTCGATCGCATTGTGCGACGCGTCGACCGAGACGAGCGCGGCGCAGCCGACGAGCCGCAAGCTCCGCAGCGCGTTGTGCGTCGCGACGAGGACGGCGAGGCGGGGGAGCGCGGCGAGCGGGCCGAGGTCGGTCAGCCGGTTGTGGGAGACGTCGAGCCGCGCGAGGCGGCGCCAGGGGCGGAGGTCGGGCAGGCCGGTGAGGGCGTTGCGGGAGACGTTGAGGCGTGCGAGCGCGGGCGTGCCGGCGGGGAGGCCCGCCAGGCTGGCCAGCCGGTTGTGCGCGAGCGTCACCGCGGTCACGTGGGGGTGGGGGGGGGGGCGACAAGGCCCCGCGGGAGGGCGGCGAGGCCCGCGCCGGCGAGCGCCACGGCGCCCGTCGTGGCGGCCGCGGCGATGGCGCGGCCGACGGCGTCATCGTCGGGGGGCGCGGCCGCCGCCGGAGGGGGGGGACCCGCGCGCGCGTGCGGGGGGGCAGGGGGGGGGGCAGCGCCGCGGGGGGGGGGGGGCGCGCCCCAGCAGCTGCCCATGGTGTCGAACGGTACAATACGGCGCCGCGAGGTACTCCGACGAGCGTGTGGGGAGTAGGCACGCCGCCAGCGGAGAAGAGCAGGTGGACCGCGCAGTGGCATCAGAGGCAGAACGCAGCATCCAGACCGCGAAAGGGATGCTCGTCACCGCCAGCGCAGCGCCTGCAAATGTCTATTCTACTGCTCGCCTCATTTGAGGCGATTCGCCTCAATTGAGGCGGTTTTTCAGCGGCCGTTTTCAGGGTCTTCCACTCATCTGAGACAGAAACTGACGCCAGAAATGGACTCAGCGCAGTCTAGTGATTGGCCACACAAATTGTAGCCCATGTGTGTGAGCTCTCACTCTGCTTCAGTCGCCACACTCTGTATCGTCGACCCGAAAGTAGGCAAAATGTGCTGATTAAGCAAATCCGGCGCGGGCGCGGTCAGTTCTTGACAGCTGAAGATGCAAGTCAGCCACATGTATTGCTGTTTTCCCAGATTTGGCCGATGTGCACATGAACAACAGTCTGCAGCAGTCGCCACTATCTGCGTGTCCTGTTCAGGAACGTGTCGGCGGAGCGTCCCTGCACGAATGCCGCCCACGTGCCCGGCCGCAGCAAAGGCGAGGACGATGACGACGACGATGATGACTGCGGCGGCCGCTGCAACAGCGGCCGCGGCGACGACGGCGGCAGCCCCGACCGGCGACCTGGCCGCTCACGGCTCACTGGCGCGCCCTGCGCGGATGGCGGGCGCATCACCTGCGACGACGACACCCGCGTCGCGGGCGGCCGCCACGGCGGCGGCGCCGTCTCGTCCAGCGCCTGCGGCGGCGACTGACCCCACGGTGGTGCCGTCGGCTCCATCGCTCTCGGCGATGGCGGACGTGCCGACGCTGCCGTCTCCGTTGCTTGTGGCGGTGGCGGTGACGCTGGCCACGACGGTGGCGGCGGGGGAGGCCGCCCCGCCGGGCTACCCGTCGGCACCAATGACGCTTCCGCTTCTGGCTCTGTCGCCAATAGCCGAGGCGTCGGCTGCGACGGCACCACGCCCAGCTCTCGGGGCGGCGGCCGCCACGACGACGCCGCCCCGTCCGTCGCCTGTGCCGGTGGGGATGCCCCTGCTGGTGGCGGTGGCGGGGGGGTGGACTCTGGCACCGTCGTCGGGCACGCCGCCAGCAGTTGTGACGCGGTAGCACCCGTCGGCGTGGGTGACGGTGACGCCTGCGGTGACGCGCCCGATGTCGCCGCCTGGGCCGGTGGCGGTAGCCGTGGCGGCGGCGGGGGCGGCGGGGGTGGCACCTGCACCGGGCGGTCATCCCGCGCCGGGCGGCCCGCCCGCGGCGGGGACGCTGGCGCGTCCGTCGCCGATGGCGGGGGCGTCCGAGGCGTCGGCGCCTCCCCAATCTCTTGACGTGGCAGCCGCGGCGGCGGCTCCGTCTCCTCTGTCGCCTGGGGGGGTGGCGGTAGCGGCGCCGCGACGTCCGTCTCCTGCGGCGATCTGGGTGATCTTGATCGCGGCCGGGGCGGGGGGGGAGACTGCGATGGTACCGCCGAGTGCGCCGCCCGCAGTGGTGGCGTCGTTGCGCTCGTAGTCGTCGATGGAGGGGGACGTGTCGGTGGCGGCGGGCGCTCGGCCAACCGCGGTGCCGCTGCGTCTCCCGTCATTCTTGGCAGTGGGGGAGTCAACGGCGGCGCCGCCACCCCTGTGCTTTCGGGTGTTGGCAGTGGCGGTGACGACTCCACTTCCGTCGCCTGTGCCGGTGAGGGTGACGATCGCGGCGGTCGCGGCGAGGGAGGCAGCGGCTGTGGGCTCACCGCCAGCGGCGGTAACGCTGCCGCCCCCGTCGCCTGTGGCAGATGCGTCAGCGAAGGCGGCGCCACCTCCGTACGTTCCGTTGGATGCGGCGGCGGCGGCGCCGTCGTCTCCGTTGGCACCGTCGCCCCTGACGGCAGCGATGGTGGTGGCGGTGGCGGGGTTGGACACGGCGGCAGCATGCGCTTCGGCTGCCGCGATGCCGCGGCCGCTCCCGCCTCTTGTTGCGGAGGCGTCTGCGGCGTTGCCTCCACCCCCGTTCCCATGTGCAGTGGTGGTGCCGGCGACGCGGCCATTGCCGTCGCCTGTACCAGTGCAGGTGATGCTGTCGACGCGTGTTGAGTACAGGGAGGCAGCGGCAGCTGGGGCTCCGCACGCAACGAGGATGGTGCCGCACCCGTTGCGTACAACGGAGGCGTCGGCAGCGACGCCGCCAAGCTCTCCGCCCGAGATGGTGGCGTTTGCGGCGATGCCGCCTCCCTTGTCACCTGTAGGGTCGGGGATGATGATGGTGACGGCTGCCGCAGGGGTCGAGATGGCTGTGACATGCGCGCCGCCCGCGACATTGACTCTACCGCCACTGCAGACTTTCGTGGTGGTTCCACGGCGGACGACGCCACCCTCGTTGCTTGGGGCAGAGGCGGCAACGGCGGCAGTCCCGATGATGGGGGGCGTGGCCGTGGCCTCCGGCCAGGGTCGGACGATGGCCCTCGCGGAAATTCTCCCTCCTCCTTTGCGAGATCGAGTCGCCACTCTTTGGCGGCTTCCTCTGCTGCCATCGGGGCCTTCTTCGTGTCGGTCGCCCGCGTTTGGGCATCCACGCCGTCGCGTCTGCCAGTGCATCGTCGGTGGCTGTCTCCACCGCCTTCACCGCCCCCACTTCCGCCGCCACCGCCACCGCCGTCGACGTTATCGCCAGGCCCGGTTTCCCACAGAGACAGAGGCAGCGACGGTGGCCGGGTGTGCATTGCAAGCGCCGGCGTTGACGACTCTCGGGTTGTCTGTCCCCGCGACCGCGGCCGCTGCGGTGTCGGCGGCGGCAGGTGGGGCGTCGGCCCTGGCGACGGCGACGGCGTCTTCTCTCCTACGCGCCGTACCGTGGGCGGTGTGATAGGGCTGATGGCGGCGAGGGGCGAGCAGGGAGCAGGCGACCCGGCGCACGCGTGTGCCAGCGGCGCAGCCGACGTTGGCGACTGCGGCGTCATGGCGGGCACGCCCTCTGGCGGCACGGCCGCGTCCGCCGCGTGCGCGGCGGCTGCGAGGTCGGGCGCCGCTGCGGGTGACCCGTTGGGCCATCCGCCCGCGCTCGACGGGCGCCACGCCACGTCCTCCGACCGGGCGGCAGGGGAGGAGGGGGGCTTCACCATCGTCGCCTCGGCTGCCGTTGCCGCCTGGTGGACGCCATCTCCCTGCAGCGGGCAGGCAACGGCGCTGTCCGGTGAGGTGGTGTGCACGGCCGGGCAGCGTCCGTCGCGCCCGGCGGCGCCCCCCTGGACTACGGCCCGAGCAGCGGCGGTTGTTGCGTCGGGAGGTAGCGCGGGCGGGGGCGTTCCCGGCGAGCGACCCACGTGCGCAACGTCGGCGCCCCGTCCCGGCGGCCGCGGCGCGACTTGGCTGACCGCGCTGGGTTCCCGCACCGGCCGGTAGGGGGCATAGGGTGTGATTGCGACCTTCTGCGGAAACCTGGCCAGGGAACCCCGTTCCGGTATGCCTGCCGACGTTGAGCGGGCTTCGCGCGAAGCCACGGCAGCAATAGGGCTGCCCGCCGCCGCGGCGACGGGCGCTGCCGGTGCCTCGACGGCAGGTCTCTCCGCGCTGTCGTTGTCTTGGGCGAACGCGTCTGCGTGCGCCGCTTCGGCGCGGCCGGGGATCGGCTGCCTTGACATGCTTGTCGTGGCCGTGGCGTTTTGCCGTTGGGCGCGGGCCGTGGGGGTGGCTCGCGGGTCCTGCCTCTCCGCCGCCACGTTCAAGAAAGGCAAATGGGATGCACCGCTCTCCACCTTCACCCGTTGCTGCCACGGGTCAACGCCGGGGGGGCCCGCTCTGGCGTCAGCGTTGGAGGCGGCTGCTGCGGCTGCGGCTGCAGCAGCTTTATCTGCTGCGGCCGCCCGCCGCTCGATCGCGAGAGCAGGTGGCGGCGGCCAGCCGGCGGCATCCGGGTGGCTAGCGGGCGCGGCCGGCACGGCGGCAGCCTCATGCCCGAGTCGTCGACCGTGGGGAGCAAGGCTGCGCCAATCGATACTCGGTGCGTCTGCCTCGCCATTGTTCACGGCGGCCGCACCCACGAGGGCAACGGCGGTGCCCGCGCAGTTGGCCGCACGCGCCGTTTGGGCTGGGTCAACCCAACCGTCGCCGCCGGACAGCGCCACGGGGCTGCTCGCCGCCACGGGGCTGCTGTCGTCGACCGCCGCGGCGGCCGGCAGCGCGGGTGCGTCCCTCGGTGTGACCCACGGGGAAACTGCTGTTGAGCACAGTAGATCCCCGTTGGAGACGTCCGCGATGGCGCTGGTAGTATCAGGCGCGGCTGTCGCGGCCACTCGTACCGGGGTGGCGACGGCGGCGGGAGTGCCCCATCCTGCACCCGTCGCGGCGGGCAGCGGCCCCCCGTTAAGGGCAGCCGTGACAGCGGTGCTGGTATCCGCTACCGGCCTCCCGCGGGGGATCGCCGCCGCCGCAGCCGCCGCCGCCTCTGCCGCGGCCGCGGCGGAATTCCAGGCCGAGTAGCCGCTGCCCCCCGCCAGTACGGCAGCAGCGGCCATGGCCGAGTAGCCGCTGTCGCTCACCGGCGCGGCAGCGGCGGCTGCAGCCGGCCCGACGCTGCCGTGAGCAGCTACGCTGCTTGTGTTGGCGGCTGGTACGGGCTGCCATCCGGCCGGCTCTGCGTCGGCGCCGCCATTGCCACCGCCACCGTCGCTGCCGGCAAAGCCGCTCGCTGCCGACCATTGCATCGCTACCGGCCAACCAAAGCCACTGCTCGACGACTCGGAGGCAGGCGGTCGGACGACGCGCCCCAACGCCGACTGTGGGAACCGCTGCTGTCGCTCGTGGGAACCTTTGTAGCGCAACGGACCCAGTGGCGGTGGTGACGGTGGTTGCGGCAGCGACTCAAAGGCGCCCCCGCTGTGCGCACGGGCGCTCGTTCCGCCGAGCGGCGACGGCGACGCCCGCTCCCGTGCCTCCGCAAGCGTCTGGTACTCGTACAGCAGAATCCACCGTACCTCTGTAGCCCGTGGTCGGGCGTTGGGTTCTGCGTCGAGGAGTCGGGTGGCGAGCTCCTCCACCCTTGGCAGGCGCTTCAACGTCGCGTGGATGGGGTCCTCGCGGTCGACCGCCGACGGCCAGGCTGGCCCGGGCGCGACAGTGGCGGCAGCCCCCTTCAAGGGCCGACCGGTCGCGGCGGGGACGAGGAGCTCGAAAAGCACCATGCCATGGGCGTAGAGGTCCCGCGCGCGCTTGTCGGTGGGGACGAGGTCGGACGGGCAGTCGCCGGGCCTGCTGTGGTTCACCACTGCATTCCACTCGGGCGCGAGGTAGCCTGGCGAGTGTCCGCGGGTGGAAGGTTCGTCGGGGTCCCTCATGTCGAGGGACTCGGTGAAGTCGCCCAGCTTGACAAGGGACCTGGGCGGGAGTGCAATGACGGAGTCGCTGCGCCGGCGGCCGTCGAGTATCTCTGGCTTCTCGGATATCAGCAGGTTGCTCGGCTTCACGTCGCCGTGCACTATCTCGCCGTCGTGGATGTACGCGAGCGCCTCGGCGACGTGGAGCCCAATCGTCAAGACCGTGTCGGCCGCCACCGGCAGCCGGTGGTTGCGGGCCATGTTCAGCACGTCATCCACCGTCCCCGCCATGCGCTCCATGAGCAGCACGTGCAAGCCCTCTGGCGCTAGGTGCACGTATTGCCGGTACCCGACGATGCGATCGTGCCGGAGGCGGGGCAGGTGGCGGAGCTCATTGTCGAGAGCTTCCAGTGCCGTGACGTCCCGCCAGTTCCGCCGCGGGTTGTCGAGGAGGACCTTGGCGGCGACTGCACAGCCGTACCAGAAGGCGCGCGTGACGACCCCGCAGCGGCCACTGCCCAGCCGTTGCTCCTCGACGTCCATGCACAGCGTCAAGGCGTCGCCGAGGCTGCGCCCGGCGGGGAATGCGGCGGCCTGCAGGGCCACCCCGTGCGGCAGCGGCGCCGACGTCAGATGGGAGGGGGCGCTCATGGTCGCCGTGGGGTCGGGCCCGTGGCGGGCGGCGGCGCGCCCCGGGCCGACCGGGTGGGCCCCTGGGAGCCGGCGACCGAGGCAGGCGGGCGGGACCGCGGGGGTGGTGACACGCTCGGATGAGGCACGCCCGGGCGGACCGCGGGGGTGGCGACACGGTCGAAGGGGCACACGCGTTGCGCGCCACGTCGGTGGGGGAGGGCGGCTGGCCGTGGCCACCGCGCCGTGCCCGTGGACGTGGGGGGCGTGGGGGGGGGGGGGGGCTGTGCTCGACGCGTGGCGGCCACGGCTGTTGGCTTAAGCCCGTTCCACACGCACACAAGGCGCGGCGCGTTCGCGGCGGTTGTACCGCGGGGGGGCCCGTGGCTGGGGCGCTCAAAGGGGGGGCGGGGTTCCACACCGACGTGGGCAGGGGGCGGCGGGGGGGGCAGCGCGGGAACACCGAAACGCACGCACTCGTGGCGATGCCCACACCCCGTCTCGGTACACACGCAGGGGGGGCGGTGGAGGGGGGGGGGGGGGGGGGGAGGGTGCCGCTCGCACAGCCCGCCGATTGGCACGGTGGTCGCTGGCACGTTTGGGCGTCGCGAGGGTGGGCGGCCGCCTGGGTGGGTAGTCGACAACAGACGGGGGGCGGGGTTTGACAATGGGCCGGGCGCCCCCGCGCGCGCGACCCTGCGGTGGAGGGGTACGGCAGCGGTGGCGGCGGCGGCGGCCCGCGGCTGGCCGGCGCGACCGTGTGCACGACCTGGCGTACGCCGGGACTTGTGCCGTGGGGGGGGCGGAGTGAGGGGGGGTAGGAAATGCTCCCCATTGGGGCGTCTTGTCGGCACCTTCTGCTTTATGGTGATTGCCCCTCCTCCGCCTCGGCCGCGCCCTTTGGGTTGTCCCTCGGCGCCCACCCGCTGCGGACGACGCGGCGCGGGGGGATTCCGCTCTGCCCAGGTGGTCACTGGGAGTGGTTGGCGCGACCGTCGACAACGGCAGAGAGGCAGACCGACACTGACATCCCGGGCTCTTCCGCACTCGCCCGCAGTCCCCGTTGAGCACCCCCGCTCCTCCCCACCCCGCCCGCCCCTCCGCGCTGCGCGCCCGTTGCTGCGGTCTTCTCAAGGCTTTCCCACCGTGGGCCACACAAGCTGCCGCGGACGTGGCCGCCGCGGCCGCGGTCACCGCGGAGCAAGACCGCGGTCGGTGAGTGTGCCAGGGGGGGAGCGAGGACAAAGTAAAGGCCGCGGTCCCGCCGCCGGTCGTGGGCGGTGGACCAGCTTTCCCGCGGTCCTTGCCCGCCACCCACCCCTCCAGACATTGCGTCACTTGGCGATAAATGACCGACCAGTGGGAGTGGTGAGACGGCCGCGTGCGGCATGCGCTGAGTCCAGTGGTGCTCAGGCTATGGCACATTGTGGATAGGCTGCCAGCCTTGTGGGGCGGCGCTGGCCGTGACAATGGCTGCGCCGCCAGCTTGCGCGTTGTCTGCCGGCCGTGCCGCCGCCGGCGCGAGGCGCTCCCCGCACGCACCACTGGCGGGCGGGCAACGAGGCGCCCGCGCGCCGCCCGCCGCCCGTCGATCCGCGCCCACCCCGGCGGCGCCGGTCGGCCGTCTGCCGGGTCATCCGCCGCGGTGGTGGGGGGCCAACGCTCGTGCCGATGGCTGCGGTCCGCCGCACGCTGTGCGTGCGGAAGCCGCTGCCTCCCACTCTCGCATGAAGAACAGGCAGCCGCTTACGCCGCGCCCCTCCACAGCCTCGCCTCCACCGCCAAAGCCGCCGCCCCCGCCCCCCCCCCGACCCCCATCGGCCTGTGCCACGGACACGACCTCAAAACCGCTCCGCGCGGACGAGGAAGCGGATGTCGCGGCCATACGGGGGACACTCCCCCGCCGCCTCCCCGCCGCGGCCTCGCGGCGGTCGGCGCGAGCCGGCCGCCGCCGCCGCGGCGGCCGCGCGCAGCGCCACCTCCATCTGGCGGGGCCCACAAAACGCCACCCCGACCGTCGTGTGGGAGGGTGCCGCCGCCGCGGCGGCGGCAAGGAGGGCGCCCAGGGGGGGACGCCCGGCCGTTGCCGCGGCGCCGGCCGCGGCGCCGGCGGCGGCGACGGGCGGCGGCGTGGACGCGGCGGGGTCCGCGTCGGCCGCCAGTGGCGGCGTCCCTGCGGCGGGAGGGGGGGGCGCCTCGACGTCAACCGCTGCGGTGCTGTCGCCGCGGTCGCCGCAGCCTGGCGAGCCACAGTCCCGCGGCCGCGTGACGTACCGGTAGTGGACGCCGGCATGGCCGGGCGCCCCACCCAGCGCGTCCACCACCCATCCGTCCTCTCCCGCGACGGCCGTGATAACCGTCACCGCCCGCACGCGCGACAGCCGTGGCCGCGCGTGAGGGGCGAGGAGGAGGCGCTCCCGCCACGCGGCCGCCGCTTGCACCACTACCCCCACCGCCGCGACGGGGAGGAAGACGGCCAGGTGGAGAACGCCGACGGGGCTCGCCGCGGGGAGGGTGGCGCCCGCCGCGGCGGCGACGGGCAGCGCCACGCCGGTGACCGCCACCGCCACGCCCACCCCGTCCGCAGCCGACGCGCGCCGCCGCACGCCGCGGGCGGCGGCGAGGGCCACCGCGCCGGCCGCGACGGCGGCGGCGAGGACCGCGTCGGCCGCGACCAGCGCGGGGGATGTGAAGGGGGAGGGGGAGGTGCCGGCGGTCATGGCCACCGCCGACAGGGGAATGGTGATGCCGACGAGTGCGGCGCGGGCAAGCACCGCCACGGCGGTGAACCACAAGGCGGTGGCGGAGAGGAGCGCGGCCTCCACCGTCGCTGCTGTGCGCACGGCGCGCCGCGACGCCGCGTCGGGGCAGGCGCAGCAGGCTCCCGAGGGGAGGCGGCTGTCCCAATGAAGGGGGAGGGACGGGGCACTACCGTCACCACCGCCGCCATTGGCTCCGCCGCGTGGGCGCGCCGCACGCGGCGGCGGCGGTGGCCAGCCGACTGCGGCAGCGGCATCGCCAACCTCCCCTCCTCCCTCTATGGACGCCACCGCGTTTGACCGCTCCCACGCCACCGCCTTGGCGAGAGAAACGATGGGCGTGACGCCCGCCCCCCCGCCCACCAACAGCAGGCTGTCAAAGTGGGCGGCCGCCACGCACGGCGCGCCGTACGGCCCGCGTACGCGGACATGCATGACAGAGGTCCCCCGTGCGGTCTTCCCGGCGGCGACCGCGGCGGCGACGGCGGTTGTCCAGCCGCCCGCAACGGCGATAAAGAAGACCACCGCCCGCTCGTGCGGCGCCGACGCGATCGTCAGCGGGTGCCACTCGTGGTGAGCCACGGCGGGGATGCATACTTCCGCGTACTGGCCGGAGCGGTACGCCCACGGGCGGGGGAGGGACAGCCGCAGGAGGGTGGGCGACAGCGCCGTGATGCACGCCTCGGGAGGGGGGTCGGCCTTGGCGCCGGGCGTGGCCGCGGCGGTTGGAGGTGCGCCCATCGCCACTGTTGCGGTGAAGTTGGCGGTGCCCCACACCCGCCAAACCCGATCGACGGCGTAGACAAGCAGCACCGGCGCCACCCACTTGTACGTGTATAGGCGAAAGTCGAGGAGTCCGTGGACGAGGAGGAGGGCCATGAACACCGCCGCAGCCGCCTGGTGCCCCCAGTAAAAGACTTCGTACACGCGGCGGCGGACGGGGGGCAGCGCAATGGCCACGAGCACCCACATCGCGACCAGGGTGGCCTCCCCCGACGCCGCCGCGTGTGTCCACTGCCCCCACCCGGCCTGCCAGCCGAGGATGCCCGAGCCCGGCGTCAGCCCCGCCACCAGGTGGTTGATGCCGTGCAACGTGCCCGACACGGCGATTACCCACCCGAGGATGGTGTGGAAGAGCGGCATGAGCGCGTCGAGCGGCACCACCGCCGCGACGCCCGGCACGCCCCGCGCGGCACGCAGGGCGGCCTTGCACCCGACGAGCACAACCAGCTGCGCGTTGAGGTTGAGCACAAACCCGCCCGCCCGCGCAAACGTGATCGGCCAGCGCTGCCACAGGTCGCCGCCGTCGAGGGCGTGGCCGCGCGTGAACTCGCGGACCGCGCCAAACCACCAGAGGGACAGGCAGCCGCCAATCCACGCCACCAGCGCGAGCACCGACAGCCCGTGGACGGATAGCCACGCGTCGATGCGGGCGGCGCGGGTGGCGGCGCGCACGCGGCGGGGGGGGGGGGGGGGAGGCGGTAGCTCTGGGGTCACCCGTGACGGTGCCATGACAGCGGTCGCCCCTGCGCGCATGCGCAGTGCCTCGGGGGTGGATGGGAGCGGAGGTGGGGTGCGTCCACAGGGCGGCGGTACTGCCGAGGACGGGATGGCGTGAGTGCCGGCCGTCTGATGGGGAGCCGCACCCCCCGTCGTCTGGGAGCACTGGCGAGCCAAGTCTTCTAGGCGTCCCAGCAGGGGGTCGATGCCGTTACGTCGGAGGACAGGAAGGTGGGAGGGTGATGAGGGCGGGATGGTGTCCGAAGTTGCCGGCGGTCAAAAGCACATGCAACTCGCTGTGTGGAGAGTCCACTTTTCCGTCTGGCAGATGCGAGCGCGCACGGGCAGCGAGAGGGTGGCAGCGCTCCGTCACACCCCAGTGGCCCCGCTCGCATGTGGCCCCGCGCCGCGGCAATGACGCCGGTCGTCGCGCCTATGGCGGTGCTCCGACGGACCGCAGCACGGACGCGCCTCCTCCCCGCCATCTAGGCCGGGTGGCCCCAGACGGTGGCGGTCGATGCGGGCGGCGCCTGCCGGGTGTGGTCGTTGCAGTCTTCACAGCCGCCGTAGCCACAAAGAGGGGCCGCAGCCTACGGTGTAGGGTGGTGGCACGTCCAGTCTCAGCACCCGCCCGCTGTTCCCCCCCGCTACAGCCGCCCGGATCCCCGCAACGAGGGAGGGAACGACCGGGTGCGGCACGCGCCTATACGGCAGCGTCAGCGTCCTGGCCCTGTCCCCTCCTCTGACGCTCGCCATGTGTCCCCCCTCGTGGTGTCCACAGACCATCACGGCTGTGGTGCTGGCAGAGTGCAGGAGAGGTGCCGTGACCCATTGTCCTCCCCATACCCCCCCTGCGCCCGACCGCATCAGACCACCCCACCCTCTGTCTACAGCTGTGCTCATGCAGCGATGGCGGGGGCTCGCGCGTGCCGCTGGCCCGCGCTGACAGCTTGCGGGCTGGTGTGGCCCCGCCGGACCCATTGGCGTCACCCCCATAACAGTTACGTTCACACCGGGGCGCCACGGCAGTGCCCTCCCCCACTAAAGCCGCCATGAGCAGGCGGCCCCCTTCCGAGGATGATGGTTCTTCGTCGGGAACCTGTGGACAAGGCGCCCGCCGCTCACGCCGCGGCCGCGCCATACAGTATGGACCACAGGTATCAGCGCAACGGGAAGGCGGCGGGGCCGTCGCGGGGGATGGACGGCGGCGGCGCGCGCGCTGTCCCAGCCGCCTTTGGGGCTGCCCCAGAGAGTTTTTCGGCGACGTGGCCACGGGCCTCGCCGCGGACGCCACCGCGCAAACGGCGAGTCGCGGCGGCCCCGTGGCCAATAGGCGGCCCGCCATACGAGTGGGTGTCAGGCGGGCACGGGCATGGCGCGGCACGGCGCGTCGCGGCGATTGGGTGCTGCGACTTTTTCACAGCCCCGGCGCGGGGAACACAATGGCGGGACACCAAGACCGCCCAGACGCACAATCCCGTCGACGTCCGCGCGCCTACGGATGTTGTCGTCTCACCGACGCAGCCACCCGCGCCGTGCAGCGCGGGCGGCCTCCACCCGCGGTGGGCGTCGTGCGGGCGGCGCGCCCGCGGCCCGCCGTGCGCAAGCGGCGGCGGCCGCCCCCCACAGCGGCGGCTGCTCCGCGCTGCATCCACCGTCAACGGGTCCGCGCCGCCCGCCCGTGGCCGCACGACAATGGGCGTGCGACGCGTCTCCGCCGGCGTCGCCACCGCGCGTCCAGCGGGGACGGCCGGCGCGCGACGACGGCCGCGGCGGCGGCTGTTTTGGGCAGCGGAGGCATGGGGGGTCGGCGTCGGCGTGGAGGCGGCGGGGAGCGGTCCCGGCCGTCGGCAGGCCGCCCACCCGCCCTCTGCCCCTCTCGCTGCAAACTTCCGAGCTGCCGGCATTGCATTGGCGGAAAGTGGGTGCTGTTGGGCGGCTGGTGGTGTTGGCGGAAGGCGGGCCGTCCCTTTGCTGTGTGTGATGGAGGGGAGCCCGACGGTCGCCGGGGTCTGCTCCGCTGCGGAAATTGGATGGCCGGGTGCAGAGAGTGGGGGGGGGTCGAGAGAGGCAGAGGTCCAACGGCGTGTTTTGGGGTCGGCACCACCACCGGCCGGCTGGGGAAGACGGCCTTCAGAAAGAGGGGACCCGTACTCAACCCTGCATGGGGGAGGGCGGCGCTGGACCCTCGGTCTGGCAGCGAGCCTCGCTACTGGCCGTTGGGGGAGCGTTCCACCCCTCTACCGCCATCCCTCGCTCACCCCGGTGCCGTCGTAGTCCGCAAGTGCTGCTGGTCCAGCGACATGGCAAGAGTTGGACAATTGAAGTCCCGTCGGCATACTTGGAGTGTGACAACTGAAGTCCTGTCGGCATACTTGAAAGGACCTACTTTCGTGCTGAGCACAGTCGCATCGTTTTCCTGTGGGCAGGTGGAGGGACAACCACGTGGCCGACAACTGACCGGGCGGCCGACCCGCTTCCTCGCCGCCTGGTCACGTGCGCCCGCGCACCCCCTCCCCCCCTTCCCCGCTTCCTCGTGGCCCTTCTGGTACCCGCCGCGACCCGCCTGCCTCATGCCGTCGCGGCGGCCGCCGGCGTCGCCGGCGCAGCCCGCGGGCTCGTCCCCCGGTGGCACGCCCGAAACGTGGGCCCGCGCCTTTGTCGTGGACCCGGCGCGGGTGCTGTACCAGGACGAGCGGGTGGTGGCGTTTTGGGACCGCAGCCCAGCGGCGGCGGTGTGAGTTACTTGGAGGGGAGGGAGGGGGGAGGGGCGGGGGAGTCCTGGCCTGTCGTCATCTGCTGTCATCCGTTGGCTCCGTGTCTCTACGTGTTTCCAGTGCGACTCGAGTCCGGGAGTCCGTGAGTTTGTCGCTGGCGCCACGCGGTGTGCGAGGCTCTTTACTGACTGGCCCCGCCTGTCTGATGGATGGACACCCCCCCCCCGCTCCACTTCATCCCTCAGTCACCTGCTCATTGTGCCACGCCACGCCCCTCTGGTGGGCGTCGAGTCCCTCACCCCATCCGATGTCCCCCTCCTCGACCACATGGCCGCTGTTGGTCGTCGGCTCGCAGCGGAGGCTACCCGTCCTTCCCCCCTGCCCCAATCCTCAGGAGGAACCTGCGGCGGCCGGGGCCAGCGGTCGCCGTCTCCCCCGCCAACCCCCACCGGGGAGGTCCTCCTCGGTTTCCACCGCTGGCCGCTGCGGTCGGTGCCGCACCTGCACCTCCACGCGCTGCGGCGGCCGTTCCACCCGCGCTGGCAGGTCGCCCGCTACACCGAGTGTCGCGCCGCGGGACGGACGGGATTTATCGCGCTTGATACGGTGATGCGGCGGCTTGGGGGGGGATAACAGAGGGTCAGGGGAAGGGAGCGGCAGAGGCGGGGTTGGGGGGATTTGTGGCGTGCAGGACGGGGGGGGGGGGTTGGCTCCTGGCTCGGTTGGCTCGGGAGTGGTCCATGGCGGGAAGTCGCGCTTCGCCTGTTGTGGGGTGGGGCTGCCATCCAGGGCAGTACCGTTGGTGGGTGCCGCGGCGTGAGCTTGCCCGCGCTCGGGGGTGAGGCATGGATATGTATTGCGGAAGGGGCGGCCTCAGCATTCCCCGGCTCCCTGCAGAGGGCTCCCGCGCGCGCGTTCACGGCCTCACAATCATCGTGGCGGGTGCCACCGGCACCGGTGCGCGGCCTCTTCCCCTTCCCCCCCACCTCTTTGCCGCCTCCTCGCGCGTTGACGCGGGTCGCCCGCAGCGGCTTGCTTCGGCGTGGACTTCTCGCGTGGCTGCGCCGCCTGTGCGCGGGTCAAGTCGGCCTGCCCGCCTGCCAACGGGACGAAGACTGCGATCACGAGACGGTGAAAGAGGGCGTATAAAGTGGTACTCGTGCTGTACTTTGACGCCACGGCTGGGACTTTCTCCCAATTTGCTTCATCATGACGCATCCGCGTATCGTTCATCGCCGCTCGGGCGGCACTCCCGACCCCGCGAACTCGACCTCGCGTCTGTCCCCTCCTTTCCCCCCGTTCCCCCCGTTCCGCAGCCCCACCTGTTCACCCTCATGCGGTAGGCGTCCGTCTGATTGAGGTGCTCCTGCTTTTCTGGCGTGTTGGAACCCGGGGCTGCACACGATGGTCTGCCCTCCGGGTTTTGTCCCCACCTGCCCGTCGACCCGCCGGCTGGCTTTCGCGGGCGCCGCCCGCCGCATCGCAACGGCTGCCTGCCGCCAGCGGCCGCTGTCGAGCGTTTTTCCCCTCGGCGCCCCTGCGCGCAGGATATCCCCCACCGCCTCTGCGTCCAGCGGCCGCCCCCCCCCCCGCCCCCGGCGTGGACGCCGTCGCCCGACCTGGACGTTGCCCCCACCCTTGACGCGGTCGCGTGGTCCGACGCGGGCCTCGTCCCCGCGATCGCGCAGCAGTACGACACGCGGGAGGTGCTGATGATGGCGTGGATGAGCCGCGAGTCGCTCGCCATCACCCTCCGCACGGGCGTCGCGGTCTACTACTCCCGCTCCCGCGGCGCGCTGTGGCGAAAGGGCGAGTCGTCGGGCCAGACGCAGGCGGTGGTGGGGCTGACGGTGGATTGTGATGGGGATACCGTGTTGGTGGAGGTGGACCAGGTGGGGGTGGCGTGCCACACGGGGCGGCGGAGCTGCTTTTATACGCGCGTCGGCGAGGGGGGGGGGCTGGAGGAGGCGATGGCCGTCGAGGTGGACCCATCCGAGCTGTATGGGGGTCGGGGGAAGGGGGCTGCGGGAACTTCGGGATAACAAGAAGAGGCGGGGGGAGGGGGGCGGCGGCCACGACGCCCACCTCTTTTGTACGCGTCTCTCTCGTCACTGATGCTGTCGCGTTGTCGTCGGTCACACCGTCCCGGTCCCGGCGGTCGCCGCCCTCGCCCCGCTGCCGCCGCGGCTCCACTTTCCGGTCGCCCTCGCCTCCGTCGCGGCGTGCTCCGTCGACGGTGCCCAGACCCTTTGGGTGCCGCGGTGTCCACCGCGGCCACGTGTCTCCCAAAGAACAGTAAAGTAGGCCCCCGCGGTGCGCACGATACGGGGCGGGCTGCTGCCAGCCCGGTCGGATCAGCAGGTGCCTCGGCAGCATCCAGCGACACCTGATCCCTTCCACCGCCTGCGCCCACGTACCCGCCCGCCAGCGGACGCCCTTGACCCTGCACCCTCTTCGCCCTGCCCCCTTGCCCTCTACCCGTTGTACCTCGAGGACGTCGCCGGGGACGTCTAGGTTCCGGACCGCCTCGTCCCCTCGCCCCCGCCGCGTTCTCACTTTTTTCTTTTTTTCGCTACACATCTCCTCGCTGCTGCCCGCCCTCCACACCTGCGCCTGCGGTCGCACGGGTCCCCCCCATCTCTTTCCTCCCCCCTTTCCTCTCTCTCCTCCTCACACACCCACGATGGCCCCCTCTCCCGAAACCGAAACCATCGATGGCTACACCCTTACCGCCCGTGCGCTCCACGCCGCTGGCGTTCGCTACATGTTTGGCGTCGTCGGCATCCCCGTCACCGCACTGGCGCCCGCGGCACAGACCGCGGGAATCCGCTTTATCAGCTGCCGCAACGAGCAGGCCGCTGGCTACGCCGCCGCCGCTGTTGGCTACCTCACCGCCGGCCGCTCGGTGGGGGCCCTCCTCTCCGTGTCGGGGCCGGGCCTCGTCCACGCGCTCGCCGGCATCGCGGGCGCGGGCGCGAATGGGTGGCCGCTCGTCGCGCTCGCGGGCAGCTGTGACCCGGCGCTCGTCGGGCGGGGCGCGTTCCAAGAGCTGGACCAAGCCGCCGCGGCGGCGCCGCTGGCCAAGGCGGTCGTCAAGGTGGACGCGGTCGGCGGGCTGGCCGCCGCCGTCGCGGGTGCCGTCGCAACGTCGATGGAGGGCATGCCGGGGGGGGTGTACGTGGACCTTCCCACCACCGTCCTGCACGCCAAGGTGGACGTGGCCGTGGGGGGGGTGGGGCCCGAGGCCCCACCGCCGCCGCTGCCTGCCGCCGCTGCGGACGGCGACGGCGATGGTGACGGCGGCGGCGGCGCGCCGCGGCGGGTTCCTGTCTCGGCGCCCGTTGCGGGCGTGGCGGCGGCGGCCGCGGCGCTCGCTGCTGCCGCCCGGCCGCTGCTGATTGTGGGCAAGGGCGCCGCACTGGGCGGCGCTGAGGGACCCCTTCGCGCCCTTGTGGACGACACGCGGCTGCCGTTTGTGCCGACGCCCATGGCCAAGGGCACCATTCCCGACAGCCACCCCGCGGCGGCGATAGCGGCGCGGTCGCTCGCGCTCGGCCGTGCAGACGTGGCGCTCGTCGTTGGCGCGCGCCTCAACTGGCTCCTCCACCACGGGGCCCCGCCCAAGTGGGCGCCCGGCGTCACGTTTGTGCACGTTGACGTGGACGCTGCGTCGCTGGCCGCGTCAGCCGCGACCGCCGCCGCGGCTGGCGCACGGCACATTGGGCTGCTTGGCGACGCCGCGACGGTGGTGGCGCAGCTGCACGCGGCGCTGCGCGGCGCCGCCGCGGTGGGGGGTGGCGACGCCGCCACGGCCGCGGCGGCCGCTGCGGGCGGCCACCCCACCACGGGCCTCGGCTGGGGCGGGGCTCCGGCCGAGTGGGCCGACGCGCTGGCGGCCAAGGTGGCGGCCAACGGGTCCAAGATGGCCACCCGCCTGGCCGCGCCCACCCCCGCGGGGGCACCCATGGACTTTCACGCCGCCCTAGCGGTGCTGTCTGCCGCGATGACCGAGGCCGAGACGGCAGGGACGCGCGTGACGCTCGCGTCCGAGGGCGCCAACACGATGGACATTGGGCGGGCGGTGCTGACGCACGAGCGCCCCCGTTGCCGTCTCGACGCTGGCACGTGGGGCACCATGGGGGTGGGCCTCGGCTACGCCCTCGCCGCCGCCGCCGTCCGGCCCGACGGGGTGGTAGTGGCGCTTGAGGGGGACTCGGCGTTTGGCTTTTCGGGGATGGAGGTGGAGACAGCGTGCCGCTACCGGCTGCCCATCGTCGTCGTTGTGTTCAACAATGGGGGCATTTACGGGGGGACGGGCACGAGTGGGTCGGGGTTGTGGGCGGCCGACCCGCCGCCAACCTCCTTTGTGCCCGCTGCGCGGTACGAGGCGCTCGCGACGGCGTTTGGTGGGGAGGGCTACTACGTGGAGGACCCGACGGTGCTGCGGGAAGTGCTGGCCAAGGTGCTCGCCTCGCGGGTGCCCGCGGTCGTCAACGTGCGCATTGACCCGGCGGCGGGGACCGAGTCGGGGCGGATGACGAGCCACAACTGAGTTGGCGGCCGCGGATGAGGCCAAGGGGGGGGGTCGGACGGCGGCGGCGGTAGCCGAACTGGGGACGGGGAGGGGGCGTACTCCTGTCCCTGGCGCTCCTTGCAAAGTGCCGCTCTGTGTGGACTCCCACGTACGTTTCCTGTTTTTGGTTTTGTCGGCTCTCTGCTGCCCCCGTCTTTGCCGCTGCTATGCTCCCCGCTACCTCATCCATATGCAGCTGCAACCCAATAACCCCCCCGTCCCCCCCCCGTCATCCCTTTCGACACCCCGCCGTAGTGACAGCGGCCATGGCCAGCGCCTCTGGCCGCAGCCGCAGCTGTTGTGCGCGGAGGCACGGCCGCACCGACGACAGCGCCGGTGCGACGGCCGACAGGCCGTGCCACCTCAGCGGGTCATCGGTGGCAGGGACCAGCCCCTGCAGCGCGTCGCCCGGCGGCCGCATCCGCGACGCGAACGCCGCGGCGGCCTTGGTCCACTCGGCGAGCACCAGCGGCAGCCCCGTCGCGGCCGCCGTCGACGCGCCCGCCCCGCCGTGCGCGGCGCGGAGGCAGTCGGACACGCCCTGCCCGTCGGGGGCGGCCATAATGCCCACGTGGACGATGCCCAGCTGTGCGGCCAGCTCCGCAAAGATCTTTGGCGTGTAGCCAAATGGGAACACCTCAATGACCGTCGAGCCGGGGCGGAGGAAGAGCAGGTTGGCTAGCCCGGCGCCGTGCGCGGCGATGAGCATTGACGTGGCCGCGACGAGCGCGCGCTGCGAGGAAAAGGGCGTTCGGGGGGTGCCGTCAAACGCAATGACCGTCACGGGGGGGGGCGGCGGTGGGGGCGGCGCCGCCGCCGCGACGCCCTTCCCACCTGCCGCGGCCGCCGCCGCCGCCGCGGCGGCGGCCGCGGCCTCGGCCGCGGCGCGCGCGCCCGCCGCGGCAGTCCTCCCCCCCCCGCGCGCCCCGTCAACACCGCTATCCCGTCGGCGACCGTCTCGGCCCGCGGCAGCCGCCGCGCGTCGAGCCGGTTGAGCACCGTATACCGCGTCGCGGCGCACGCGGCGCCCGGCGGCGGCCGCGGCGTCCGGTCGAGGCCCGCGGCGGCCCAAAACGGGTTGCCCGGCCCGAGCGCGTCGGCGCCCACCTCGCCGCGCCCGCCACCAAACACAAACGCGGAGCGGAAGCAGGCGCCGCCGGCCGCGCCCGCGTCGACAATGGTCAGGCCGGCGGGGTAGGCGGAGCCGGCCAGGCGCAGCAGCCGCCGCCCCCAGTCGGCGTTGCCGCCGCCCACCGCGGCGGTCGCCGCCGCCGCGGCGGGTGAGTCGACGCCGAGCGCGAGCGGCGGCGGCAGCAGCAGCGCGGGGCGGAGGCTCGAAAGCGGTGCGCCGCCGGGCACGCCCAGCCCACAACCGCGGCGGCCGAGGCGGCCCCGCCAGCCAGGTCGCCCGCAGCGGCCGGCGACGAGGTTGGGCGTGCCGAGGACGCCCGCCAGGCCGAGCGGGTAGTGCACCACGTCCTGCACCAGGTGCGCCATGTGCTGCCGCAGCACGACCGGCGCGAGCAGGTCTCCCCCCGCCGTCCAGTTGACACCCACCGGCTCGGCGCGGCGAAACGTGTACGACCCGGCCTCGAGCCCGCACTCCCCCGCCAGCGTCTTGGCGTACTTGGCAGCCCAGGCGGGGAGGGAGAGAGCGCCGCCGCCCTGCGGCACGCAGGGGGAGGGGAGCCGGCAAAGGAAGCGGCGGCCGCCGCCGAGGGCGGGGTGCCGCGCCACCTCCAGCGCCTCGGCGGGAGGGGCGACGGGGGGGGCGGGTCCCGCCGCAGCGCCCACCAGCGCCGCCGCCCAGCCGGGCCACGAGTCGCCGCCGCCGCCGCCGCCGCCACCGCCGCCGCCGCCGCCGCCGCCGCCACTGTCGTTGCCGGCGCTGCCGACGCCTTCGATGCGGCCGCCGACGCGCACGCCGCGGGCGCCCGCGCCGACGCCGCCGCCGGGGCTCGCAAACACCAGCGTCGCCACCGCCGCGGCAGCGGCGGTCGCGCCCAGCGCGGCGCGGAAGCGCAAGCCGCCGCCGCCGCGGGAGCGGCCGCCGCCGCCGCTGCCGCCGCCGCCGCTGCCGCCGCCGCCGCTGCCGCCTGCAGGTGGGATGGCGGCGGCGGCGGGACCGGCCGCCACGCGCAGAGAGCTTGGCGAGGCAGGGGCGGGAAGAGGCAGGGGGAGGAGCGGGGTGCGGGCGGCTTGGTGGGGGGGGCTGGGCGCTCCACGGAGGGCGCCGCCCGGGGGGGGGGGCTCGTCGCCGGGGGAGGGGGAGACCCCCGTCATGGAGACGCCGCCGTGCCGGTCGAAGGGGGAGAGAGGGGGTCGGGAGACTCGGGGGCAAGAGCCTCCGAGCCGCGCCGGAGCCACTGTTGGGGAGGGGATGGGGTACACGTGTTCGTAGCGGGCAGAGGGGCGGGGGGGGGGCGGGAGAGGAGGCCGACGGGGCAGCCCGCCGCGGTGGGTGCGCCGCAACGCCCAACCCCCCCCCCCCGCACGCCCTCAGCGGGCGTGCGCAACCCCCGCACGCAGCGGAAGTAGGACGTGGCACCGCGATAGGGGCAGAAGGCGGGGAGAGCGACGGGGCACGGACGGTTGCCCGGCAGCCGGTGTGGTCGGCCCGCGGTGAGTGCTCCCGGGGCGGTGGGTCGACGGGCTGGCGGCGGCCGACAGGCCCACCGTAGGGGTACCCACCCTCCCCCCCCTCACTCCTGCCGTGGTAGCCAGGCGCAGGGTACCGCCCCACGACCGCCGCCCGCGGCGGACCTGAGAGGGAGAACGGGGAGCAGGGGAAGGACGGGCCAGCGCGGTGCGCACGCCCGCCCCACCGCGCACCCCGCAGCCTTCCCCTATCATGGCCAGCGCCCCGCTGTGGCGGCAGCCGCCACCTCGGCGGCAGGTGGCGACGGCCGAGACGGACGGCAACCGAGAGTTGGGGGAGGGGAAGCGAGCCCCTTCCTCTTCACCCCGCCCCCCACCACGCAAGCGCGGCGGAACCGAGCCGGCACGGAATTTATCGGTGCACTGACGGGGGCGCCGCTGGCAAAGAGTCAAGGGGGGCAAGGGAGGGAAGGCGGGCGCCGCCGCCACCCCACCAGCAGCGTGGCCGACTTTGGCATCGAGATTCGCGGCAGGCCTGCGCACAACGCGGAGCGGCTGGGAAAACCTCGTGTCAGCCATGCCGCTCGCTCCGCTTCGTGCGCGCCGCGGCCGCGCACACCGCCGACGAATGGGGGGACCTTGCATCGTCCGGCCCGCTCGTGCAGCCCGCAACGAGCAGATTGTATGTACCGTACAGTACGTACAAACCATCTTCGGTGCACCCAGAAAGTAGTTGTATACGACCTGTCACACACCAATTGGTACCCTGACGCGTGGCGAGACGCCTACGAGTGTTGACAACCGGCCTCGCATCTTGCGCGGCAACGAGCAGCACCACCACGCCGTCCACTAGGGGTGTGCAATGTCACGATCTGTCATGAAATTTCATGGAAATGTCCGACCCCTCTCACTGTCGCCTTCCTACGCGATGTCGTGACAGGAAATTTCTTTCCGTTTCTTTCCGACACGTGGCTTGCACACGGGAATGGAGTATATATCCCCACCACGTGTCCACAACTCCGCACTGCCGCTCGCTCTCCTTCCTTGCGGAACGACTGCTCGTCGTCGCCATCACTGTCCCTGCTTCCGTCTTCGTCCGCCTCGGATACTGAGTCTCACCTCCCACACCACACCCCACCTCAACCAAACACCATGGTTCTTCATCCCCTACGCCCCCCGCGGAGCCAGCGGGCTGTTAACAACACCTGGGTGGGGCGGTGGCTGGGGCGACGGCGGGGGCGATACCCGCCGGGGCGGCGGCGGCGGCAGCGGCAGCGGCAGCGGCGGCAGCGGCGGCGGCGGCAACCCATATGCGGTGTCGGGTGGTGGCGGCGGTGGCGCCGGCGGTGGTTCCATTCGGCTGGGCGCGGCGCCCGCGGCGCCCGCGGCGGCGGCCACGTCGGCGAGCGCCTTCTACCCCCTTTCTTCCTCCTCCTCCTTTTCCCCCTCCTCCTCCTCTTACCCCCCGGTGGGCCGCACGTGGAGCGACAACCGCCGGCGGTGGGGGGACCCCCCCGCGGCGGCGGTGGGGGTCTCTTTCAGGGACCTTCCCGGCCGCTACCTTCGTGGCCGCCGTGCAACCACGGCGCCCGCGTCGTGGCGGGCGGCCGCGTCCCGGTGCGGGCTGCCCGTCAGGGCGGGGGGGGTGCTGCGGCTGGGGAACGACCGTCGCGTGCCAGGGGGCGGGGGGGGGGGCGGGGGATTTTTTTTTTTTTTTTTTGTAAGGAGGGGGGCAGTGGCGGTGAGGCGGTGACAAGGGAGCGGGTGCTGTGGAGCTGTTGTGCGTCAGACTGTGCTGAGCCAATCAGGGATGGAATTGGGAACGCTCCTGGCTCAGAAGTCCTTTTTGGCTTCAGGAAGGGACGTCCCTCTGTCGAGCGATGTCCCCCTCTTTCCGACAGCGGGCAGAGAAAGACAGCAGCAAATCTGTCCCGGGCCTTTCTGCACATCCCTACGTCCACACCATCCACTAGCCGTCCTCTTCCCCCTCCGCCACGCCGCGCTCGCCGCCATCGTCTTCCCTGGCCAGCTTGCCGCTCTCGCCGGCCGGCTCGAAAAACTTCCGCTGCCTGTCGCCGTGGCCGCCACTTTCGTCTCCTTCCTCTGTCTCTTGCTGGCTTTGGGTGGCGGGTTGTGACCCGCATCGGTTGCGGATTCCGCGGCGTCGCTCGTCGCGGTGTGCCTTTCGCCCCCCCCTCCCCCCCCCCCCGCCCCTCCCTCCGCTCCCCCAGCCATGGTTCACCCTCCCGCGCCCCCCACTCCCCCCGCCAAGGCCCCCTACGCGGCGGCCATCGCGGCGACCGCTCCCCCCTCCCCCCCCCGGCCTCGGCCGCGGGTGGCCCCGGCGTGACCGCCGCCGACGCGGAAGCGGCGGCGGCGGCCATGCCGCGCTTCCTGAACCGCCCGGGCGCGAGCCGCGTCGTCTGCCTCCTCACCGCGCCCGTGGCGATCCCGGCCGCCGCGGCGGTCGTCGTCCTGGGGCTGTCCTGGCTCGCGTTTGGGGGACGCGGGCGGGTCGAGCTGCCGCCGCCGCCGCCGCCGCCGCCGACACGGTCGTGAGGAGGTGGGGGGGGGGCAGGTGGTGGTGGAGGGGGGCTGAGGACGGTGAGGGGGGTGGGAGGGGGGAGATTGGGAATGGGTGGGGGGGTGAGGCGCTGGGAGGACGGGGGAGGCACGGACTTTCTGCGCCGGTCTTCTGGGTGAGCTGATCCGGTGGCGGCGACTGGTGGGGGGGAGGGACGCGCCGCCGGCCTGGCTGCCGCGCCCCCGCCGTTGGCGCGAAGGGGGGGGGGGGGGGGGGTGGCCCAGCGAAGCGCGCGTCCTCGACGTGCGCGTCTGCGTGGGGAGGGATGGTGGCGGGGGGGGGGACCGGCGTTCCCGCGGCGACCACTGCACGTTGACTGCACTGACGGGTAGCGGCGGGGTAGTCTCGAAGGCGGAGGGGAAGGGTGGAGGGCGGCGCGGCGGCTGGCGCGCCCGCGCGGGCGGTTGCTGACGGTGGCGGCTGCTGGTGGGGGCGGCGGCGGCGGTAGCGGCGGCGGCGGTGGCGGCCGCCACCCTTGTCGTGTCTTGTGCTGCGCGGGGCGCGCGCCGCGAGCGCGGGCGGTACTCCTCGCGGGCGCGCGCCACCGCGACGGGAGTGGGACTGCCGCGACAAGGAAGAAAACCACACAGGGTGTGAAAGAACGAGCGCGTGGCAATGCGCCCCCTCCCGCCCCCAACTCGCTGCTCCTACTCTCCCCCTCCTCTTCCCCCACGCCCCACCCCCCCCCGCCGCACCCCCCGTCGCCTCAGCGACGGCCGAGGAACCCCCGCCGCTTCTTCTTCTCGGCGCTCCCCCCCCCCCCCGGCGGCGTCCCACCCGCCGCCGCGACCGCCGCGGCGACCAGCCCCGCCGCGGCGCCGCGCCCCACCGGGCTCATCCCCGTCACGCGCCCCGCGCCGACGCTCCCCGGCGCGTGCGCCGCGGCCGACGCAGCCGTCGCGGTGACGGCGCCCGCCGGGGAGCGGACGGCAACGACCCCCCCCCCCACCCCTCCCCGCACGCCCCCCCCCCCCCCGCCCCCCCCCCCGACGGGCTGCCGCCGGCCGGCCGGCCCGCCGCGGCGACCCGCTTCTCCGCGTCGGTCATGACGCGCGCGCGGCGGGCCGTGTCGGCCGCCGCCCACCGCTCACGCGCGTCGAGCTCGCCCGCGCGGCGCTCCGCGTCGGCGGCGCGCCGCCGCGCAACGGCGAGCGCCTCGAGGAGGCCCGCCTCCCGCCCGCGCACGCGGTCCGCCTCGGCCGCCGCCGCGCGGCGGGCGCCGTCGGCGGCGGCGGCGACCGCCGCGGCCGCCGCCGCGCGCTCGCCGTCGGCCGCCTCGCGGGCGGCGACGCTCGCCTCGACCGACGCGGCCAGGAGGCGGCGCTCCAGGTCGGCGGCGCGCGCCTCGGCCGCCGCGCGACCGCGGTCGGCGGCGGCGGCCGCCGCGGCGGCGGCCGACAGCTCGGCGGCCAGGTCGCGGCGGCGGCGGTCGGCGGCGGCGGCGGCGGCCGACGCGTCGGCCGCCTCGGCACGCGCCGACGCGGCGGCCGCCTTGGCCGCCCGCGCCTCCCCCGCCGACGCGTCGGCGGCGGCACGCGCGTCGGCGACCGCCGCGGCAGCCGCCGCCGCGTCGGCCGCCGGCCGGGCGGGGGTGGCGGCCGCGGCGGCGCGCGGCGCGGCCGCCGCCGCCGCGGTGGCCGCCTCGGCTGCCGCGACCGCCGCGGCACGGGACTTGGACGCGGCGGCCGCGTCGGCGCGCGCCGCGTCGGTGGCGATGGCCAGCTCGGCCACCCGCGCGCGGAGGCTGGCCGCCTCGCGCGTCGCGGCCGAGACGGCGCGCTCCGCGTCGGCGGTGGCGGCCGCCGCCGCGGCCGCCGCCGCGTCGCGCGCCGCCTCGGCGTCGGCAGCGCGGTCACGGGCGGCGGCGGCCGCCTGCCGCTCCGCCGCAACCGCCGCCTCGGCCGCCGCCAGCCGCGACGCCGCGTCCGCGGCGCCGCGCCGGTCGGCCGCCACGGGCGCGGCCGCCGCGGCTTTCGCGGCAGCCGCGGCCTTGCCGGCCGCGGCGGTCGCCTCGGCGCGCGCGGCGGTGAGGGCTGCGGTGAGGTCCGCGACGCGGGCGTTGGCGGCGGTCGCCGCCGCCTCGGCCCGCTCTGCCCGCCCCGTCGACGACGCTGCCGCGGCGGTCGACGCGGCCGCCGCGGCGGCGGCCGCATCGCGCCCGCTCCGCGCCTCGTCGGCGGCGTCGCGCATGGCCGCGATTTCCGCCGCCGCGGCCGCCGCGGCGGCCGCCTCGCGCGACGCGTTGGCGGCGGCCGCCTTGGCGGCGGCCGCCGCCGCGGACCGCGCCGCTGTCGCGTCGGCAGCGGCGGTTGACGCCGCCGCCGCCCGCGCGTCGGCCGCCGCGGTCGACCGGCCGCACGCCTCAACGGCGGCGGTCGCGGCGGCGCGGGCGGCGGCCAGCTCCGCTGCCAGGTCCGACTGCACGCCGCCCCCGCCCGCCGCGACGGCGGCCGCGTCGGCCCGCGGGGAGCCGCCCCCCCCGGCCCCCGCGCTGTCGCCGCCGCCGGCCCGATCGGCAGCCGCGGCCGCGGCGGTGGCGGCCGGCACCAGCGCGGCGCGCAGGGCGCCCACCTCTGCCGCCACCGCCGACCGCTCATTGATGAGCTCCTCCACCGCCGCGAGTGCCGTGTTGCGCTCCGCCTCGGCGGCCTCGAGGTCCCGCGCGACGGCGCGGGACTCACGGCGAGCCGCGTCGGCGTCGGCGACCGCGTCAGCGAGTGCCGCCGCCGTGGCGGGGTCGGGCGCCGCGGCCGCCGCGGCCGCCGCCTCGGCTGCCGACGCGAGGAACGACTGCTGCGCGGCGGCGGTGGAGGCGGCCCGCGCCGCGGTGGCCGTCTCGCGCGACAGGATGCTCTCCCACATGGCCAGCACCACCGCCGCGTGGCCGCGCACGTCCTCGGCCGTCGCACCGCCGCCACCGGGGAGCGGGAGCCCGTCCTCGTCCACCTCCCCATCCGAGCCGTCGCCGTCGAGGCCGACGCCCGCCACCAGCGCCCGAACCGCGGCAATGTGCTCGTGGAGAGCGTCGTCGAGCGCCTCCACAACGGGGTCATCGACCTCGTCCGCGGCGGCCGCCGCCGCCAAGTTGGCGTACGTCGCCGCCGCGGCGGCCGCCGCGCTGCCACTGCCATAAATACTGCCCCCCCGGGGGAGGGCCGCCGACCGCGGCGGCAGCGCCGCCGGCGGGGGCGACGGCGACGGCGCCATGCGCGGCCGCACCGCCGGTCGGATGCGAACCGTTGCGCCGCGAGGCACCGCCGCGGTCAACGCGGCGGCCGTGGCGGGAGTGCGGGACCACTCCGTCTCGGCCGCCGCCCCGTCCACGCCCTCCACCATCAGGTCCAACAGCAGTGCGTGGCGGCCGGCCGTGGCCGCGCCACCCCCGTCCTCGGTACGATGGTCCGCGTCGCCGGCGATGGCATCATGGTCGCTATGACCGCCGCTGCTGCCGCGGGGCACAGACGAGCTGACACTCCGCTCCCCCACCGGACCCCCGTGGTGCTCGTCGTGCCCGCGGTGTCCCTGGCGGTGGTGGCCGCCCGCGTGCGAACCCCCCCCTCCGGCCGCGCCGCGCCCCGCCATATCCGACGACGAGTCGGTGTACACAGACGACGCCGATGACGCGGAGAGGCCGTCGCCTTCACGGACAATGTCGTCGTCGGGGACTGGGGAGTGGAGCCCCCCTCCTGTCCCCCCGCCGTCGGTGCTGGCCCCATCTTCCACGTCTCGGGCAATATCTCCAAAGTCATCGTCCAGGTCGGCACCGCCGTCTACGACCACCGTCCCCGAGCTCGTACCCCCGCCGCCGGTGGTCACCACGCCCGCCAAGCCCGACAGGCCCCCGTGGGCCCGAGCGGAATGACCCGGCGACGCCTCCTGCAGCGGCACAACGCCTGCCGCGCCCAATACGGGCGGGTCCTCCGCGTCTGAGGCAACGTCCTCATCCACGTCGGCGGTGCCCGCCACCGCCCACCCCGAGCGCGACTCGAGGAGCCCCGCTTCATCAGCGCCACGATGGCCGCTACCACCCCCCCTCCCTGACCCGCCTGCCGGGGACCGCGGGATAGCCGGCGGTAGCGGTGCGGCGCCGGCCAAGCCGGCCGAGTCGAGAAACTCGGCGGCCTGCCGCTCAAAGTGCTCCAGCCGCGCCATGGTCTGGCCGGGCCCGCGCAAGCCGCCTTGGCCCGCGTCGCCGTCGTCGCCATCGCTCAAGCCGTCGCCATCGTCGTCACCGCCCAGGGTGGAAGCGTCCTCGCTGGCGTCGTCGCCATCCCGCTCGTGCCGTGCCGCACCCCGGCCACGGTCGCCGCTGCCACTGCTGTGCCGGGGGGAGGAGCCGTAGCTGCCAGCAGTGCCGACGCTGCCGACGCTGCCGACGCTGCTGGCCACGCTCGTCGACTGGGCAAGCGGCGCTGCCGCGGCACGGCCGCCCGCCGCCGTCGGCGGCGCCCCCGACCGGTCCGCGGGGCGCTCCGCGCCCAAGCGTGCTGCCGCCCACTGCGCAGAGGCGTCGCCGCGTGGATGATCGCCGCCGGCCGCGTTGGCCGCAGCTCCGCCGCCGCTAGAGACTGTGTCGAGGAGGCCATCCCCGGCGTCGCCCGATTGCGGGTCCTCAAACGCGTAATACTCGTCCGCGTCGCTGGTAAACGAGCCGTCGCTGCCCGCGTCGCCGCTCGTGCCGGCAGCCGCGGATGCTGCCGCGGCGGCGGCCGCCGCGGCGGCAGGCGACAAGCGCGGCGGCAGCGGCGGCGGCAGCCCCGCTGCAGACGCCGCGCCAGCACCGACCAGGGACATGTCGCCAAGACTCTCCACAGCGTCCTCAAACATGTCCTCGTCCCCCTCCACCGAGACACCCCCCGCCGAGGTGCCGCCGCCGCTCGGTCGCCGCCCCGCCTCCGCTCCTGCCGCCTCTGCCGCCTGCACCGCCCCCGCCGCGCCAGCCCCGCCCGCCGCGGTGTTGTGCTGCCTGCCGCCCTCTCCTTGCCACTGCCGCCCCCCCTCCGTCCCATCCTCCTCGTCCTCATCGTCCACGATAAACGCGCCATACTCGTCTCTCGTCGGCATCGCCACGCTGCTGCGGGCGCCGTCCCCGCTCCGCCCCCCCTCCCCTCCTCCCCCCTCGTCATCGTCCTCAATCAACACGTCCGTGTCGTCGGCGTAGGCCTTGTTGAGGAAGCTCGCCGCGTCGCGCGCGTACCGCTCCAGCCGCCGCACGTCCTTGGCAATGACCGTGCCGCCTAGCGGCAGCGCCCGCAGCTCCGAATCGTCCACCGCGTCGTCGCCGCCGCCGTCCGAGCAGGCCCGCGCGAGGAACGAGACCGCCTCTTGGTAGTAGCCGGCCAGGCGCGCCCGGTCGGCCGCGACCGACGACGACTCGCGGCGGCGGCCGGCGCTGCTGCGACGGCCGCCCCCACTGGCGCCGCCGCCCCCGCCGCCGCCGCTGCGGCCGCCTTCCTCGCTGCCGTCCCGGCGGGGCGACGACACAAACGCCAGCCGCGGCCGGTCGGGCCGCCGCGGCGTCGACGACGTGCGCCGCGCCGAGCCGCCCGCCGACGACGATGGCGTGCCGCTGACATTGACCACAAAGTCCTCGTCGTCGTCCCCGCGGCCGTCCTCCCCCTCCTCCTCCTCCTCTTCAATGCGGTACGCGCCCGCGGGGGTGGCGCCGCCGTCACCCTGGAATCCATCCACCAGCCCTTCGTCCCCCTCCACCGCGTACGCGCGGTCCAGAAACGAGATGGCCTCCACGTGGAACCGTTCCAGCCGCGCCCGGTCCGCGGCGATGGCCGACAGCCCGTCGGCCGCGGCGGGGCTCGCCGCCGCGCCGGCGGCGCCAAGGTCGCCCAGGCCCCGCGGCCGCAGCCGGCGGGGCGGCCCAAAGCGGCTGCCGCCACCCCTACCGCCGCCGCCGCCCGCGCCGCGCCCCCCCCCGACGCCGCAGACCCGGCCGAGGACCCCCCCGACGACGCGACCGACGTGAAGCTGTCGCCCTCCCCCTCCGCGGCGGCGGCCACCCGGCCGCCGGGGGAGGCCGCGCCGACGGCGCGGTCAAGGAAGCTCATCGCCTCGGCGTGGAAACGGTCGAGGCGGCGGCGGTCCCGCGCGAGCGACGCCGCCGCCGCCGCTGACGGGCGGCGGCGGCCAGGGGAGGGGGTACCCAGCGGGGCGCCACTACCGCCCCCGCCGCCACCGCCGCCACTGCCGCCGCCGCCGCCGCCGCCACTGCCGCCGCCGCTGCGGCCGCCGGCGGGGGACCGCGGGGAGCTCCGGTCTGGCCAGTCCCGCCGCGTGGCCGCGCCACCCGAGCGGCCGCCGGGCGAGCCGCCGCGCGCGCCGCCGCCGCCGGCCGACGCCCCATCCCGGCTGCCACTCCCGCTGCGGCTGCGCGGCGCGGCTGACGGCGGCCGCACGCCGCCCGCCAGCGGGGGAACCCCCGCCGTCACCGCCGGGACCGCCGCCACAGGGGCCGCCGGCACGGCGGCGGCGGCGACGGCGGGCAGCCCCCCCGCGCCCGCGTAGGCGCCCGACAGGAACGCGTCGGCCTCCTCGCGAAGCGCGCGCTTGCGGGCCTCCCGCTCGGCGGCGGCGGCATCGGCCATGGCCGCCGCCGCCGCGGGCGGCGGCGCCGCAGGCGCCCCCGCCGCCGCCGCCGGGCGGGAGGTCGCCGGCTGGGGACCGTCCCCGTCCCCCCCCCGCGCCCCTCCCCCGCGCGCCCCGCCGGCGCGGCGCCCTCCGCCTCCCCCGTGGGCGGCGCGGCGGCCGCGGCGGTGGCGGCGGCGGCACGGGCGGCGACGGTGGCGGGAAACGCGAGCGTGACGGCCGCCACGGACGGGTCGTCCTCGGCAAGGTACGCGTCAATGGTCGCCGCAAAGACGTCGGCTGGGGGGGGGGGGGGGGCCATGGACCGCCGCGGCGGGGAAGGACCCGCTGCTGGCAGACAGAGGGGGGAAGAGGGGCGGGGGAGGGGGGGGGGGCGGGGGCGCCGGGAAGAGTGAGCAGGCCGCTAGGGGGGCGGGGGCCGGGGGGAGGGGACGGCAGTCACACACCGGGGGGGGGGGAGAGCGGAGGGCGTCTGAGCAGGCGGGGGGGGGAGGGTGGGGCGGGGGGACGGCGGAGGGGGGGGAGAGCGGGCGGGCCCCGGCGCCGCAACGCGCCGCGGCGGCGGCGGCAGCGCGGGCACACGGCAATGCGGCACGCGCGGCGTGGCCGCGAGCGGCGGCCGCGGCGGCGTCCGCGGCGGCGCGGGCGTGGCGCGGCGGGCGGGCGGGCGGCGCGTGGGCGGGGGGGGCGCGCGCACGGTGTGGGGTGTGGGCGCCGCTCCCCGCGGGCGAGGCGCACCGGCCGGCTCAGTCCGGCTCCGTCTGCCTCCGACTGGCGCCACCCCCAAATCCCCGTGCGTCGACGTGGCCGCGCGGGCCCGCCGGCCGGTGAAAGGAGGGGAGCGGGAGGGGGGGGGGGCGGTCTGCCCGGTCAACCTCGTCGGCGTGCGCGCCGCGAGCGCGGCGGGGTCTGAGCGGCGTCGGGGGGGGGCCCCCGGCGGAGGCCCCCGCGCGCGTGGAGCGTGCGGCCCGCCGGCACCCCCCCGCCAGCAGGCGCTGTGGGCGGGTGTCTGCCCGGCGCGACCGGCTTCTTTGCCCGCCCGCCGCGCGCGTCTCGCTGTGGTGCGCCGAGACGAGCAGGGGGACGGCCGCGGAAAACACTGGTCATGGCGCGTCTGCTATCCATATCCACCCGCCCCGCTGGCGCACCCGTCGGTGGAGCCGGGCAGCGCGCCAGCGGCGGCGGCGCTGGCCTCGACTTTGAGCCGCGCATTCCAGTCTGGTGGGTGTGTTGGAAGTCCAAATACCGATGCGGTGGCCACAGAAGGAGCAAGTCCAACCGCGCACCGCGTTGAGACTTGCAGTGGCGGAGCCACGTGAATCGGCTGTACAACGTGTCGCTTTTGTTGCAGCGGCGCACACGCGCGCCGTTGGTGCGGGGGAGGGGCCGCGTCGGCTGCAGCCGACGCGGCACCATCTTGCTGCAGCTGGGCGTCGACAGGCAGGAGCGCCGTGGGCGTATTGCGCGACCACGCACTGAGGTCCCTCGCTAGGCTTCATCATGACTCTGTCCCTGTCACGGCGTTGCGACCGCGGCAGGGCAGCAATGGACAGCGGCGCGGGACAGCGTGGCGGATCGACCCGCGGGTCGGCGTCGCCGCTGCCGCCGCCTCTGTCGGCAGTGTCCACCCTGCCGCGCGCCGTGACAGGCGCGGCCGGCGGACGCGGCGGCAGCGCCCGTCGCCCCCACACGACAGTTCCATGTCGGCTGCAGGCGTGCTCTCTACGTAGACGCCGGGTCGACTTTCTCCCCCGCCGGCGACACTACCCGCGGCGGCGTCACACCCGCCCTTGCCGCCGCCGCCGCCATCGCCGCCGCCCTGGCCGCCGCCGCCGCCATCGCCGCCGCCCTTGCCGTCGCCGCCGCCATTGCCGCCGCCCTTGCCGCCGCCGTCGCCATCGCCGCCGCCCTGGTCGTCGCCGCCGCCGTCGCCGCCGCCACCACCCCGCCCCTCTCCCCTCAGGCCCTCGTCCCCTCTCGCCCTCCACCTGTGCCCCTCTATCCCCCCCTCAGCCCCCCGCCCCTCGCGCCCACCACCTAAAAACAACAATAGCTGCGTCCAAAAAAAACAAAAAAAAAACAGCAGTGGCACAAGCGGCGGCTGCGGGACAAGCGACGGCCGAGGCAGCGATGACAGCAGCTGGCGGTGGCGGCAGAGGCGGCGGCGTGTCGGCGTGGCCCGCCCCGCCCCCACCCCCTCCACCCAGATCGCGATGGGGCATCTCCTCAGTCACCCCGCCACGTCCGTCGCCACCAGCACGCCGCCGCCACCAGCACGCCGTCACCAGCACCCGACCACCATCAGCACCCCACCACCAGCACCCCACCAGCTAGCACCACCGCTGCGCGCCTTCCCGCTGCGGCCCGTGCCACGGTCGCAGCGGCGGTCGCCACTGACATTGCAACATGCGGCGCGCCTCTTGGTGCACGGCAGCGGCGGCAGCGCGCGAAAACGTGCAACCCAGCACACGCTGCGGGTCGTCCCCGAGGGGGCACACACAGTTGCTCGACCTCGGCGTGGTGGTCCAGCATCGCATCACTGACACAACGGTGCCCGCAACACCGCCCGTGTTTACTCCCGGCTCCACTCCCCAGTTGACACACCAGTCCATCCACCGACGGAGCGTCACGCGCCACGAGGACGACCCCCTCATGTCCTCCGCCTTGCCCCTCACCGAGCGCCTCACCGCTGGAACAGCTCCTTTGGCAGGTAGGTCGCGTCCACCGAGCGATCCACGTACTCAATCCACTTGTGGGTGCACCACCCATTGTGCACGTACTGGGTCTTCTTGCAGAGGAAGAGGCCGACACCCGCGTCGGCAAAGCGGGGCGCAAACGCCTCGACGACCGCCGCGACGGCCTTGAGGTTGATGGTGCCGACCAGGCGCACCTTGGGCGCCGCCTCCACCGCGCCCGCAAACTCCATGTACAGCCCGACGATGCCCTTGGCGTCCATCAGCGCCTGCACGGCGGGGGGGGTGTCGGCGGCCACGTTGCGCTGCGTCCACCCTTCCAGCTTCTCCGCGACGACGCCGGGCGCCAGGCGCTTGGAGCCCCAGCCCGTGTTGATCTTGAGCTTGGTCGAAAACGGGTCGTCGTCGCCAGCCATGGTGGCGGCCAAGAGGGTGGGCGGAAGGGCGCGGGGGGCAGGGGGGGGGGAACAAGGGGAGGGGGGAGGGAGGGGGGGGGGTAGATAGCAAAGGAGGGGAAGAGGGCAGGGAAGGGGGGGAGAGGCAAACCAAAGGAGGGAACGAGGAGAGGGAGGCGAGAGAGAGGACAGCAAAGCAACGATAGAGACACAGGGCTTGGGGGTCGGGGGGGGGAATCTGAAAAAATAGAGACGCCAGAGGGGGAGCCGGGGAGGGCAGCAGAGTGACAGAAAGGGGGGAGAGAGCGACAGGCGTCCGGGACGGCTGGGCAGGACGGGCGAGGCCGGCGGGACAAGCACAGGCGGCCGCCGACGCGTCCCCCCCCCCCCGCAACACCCCGACGCACCACGCACGGCGCACCGCGACGGCCGCGACGGGCGGGCGCGGCGTGGCGGGCGGCGGCCGCCAGCACCAAAGGGGTGGCCAGGCCGCGGCGCAACCCCGGCCCGGCGGTCGCGGTGCGTGCGCGGCCGGCGGTCGCGCACGCCCACCCGTAGGCGATCACGCCGGGCGGGCAGCCAATGGGGTTGCCCCGCGCGGGCGGGTCCGCCTGGTCACCTGGCGGCCCGCCCGCGGCAAGGCGGGGACGGACACGCGGCCGCGCGCACGGGACGGCTGCGCACCGGGGCCACGCCGGGTGCTGCGCCCGTCCCACGGGTGGCGCAGACCTCCCCCGCCGCGACCTCGCCGCCCCGCCGCTCACGGGCTGGCCGCGAGTACCTGCTGTATCCGCGGCGTTGCGCGCAGCCATGGACGGGGGCGCGGTGCCGTTGGCGACGCGTACACTCCCCCCGGTGGGAGGCGGCCGAGGCGCGGGTGGCGGCGCCGAGTCGGGCGGGGCGTCCGCGTCTGAGGTGGGCGGCGCTCGCAAGCTCGCCCGCCGCCGGGTAATGTAGCGCCCTACAGAGTTGACTGTGTAGGCCGTACGTTGGCATGCGATTCAAGGTGCCGCCTGACACTCCATGAGGGCCACACTCCGTCGGTCGCGCCGCCGCGGTCGGCCGCTCAAAGAGCGACGCCCCCCCCGGCTCCGCCCGCCGTCAGCCCCTCGGCGCCAAACGTCCACCGCCGCTACGTGCCTGTGTTTCCGCGTCACCTACGCAGTCAAACACGCTTGTCGGTCAAGCAACGGTCACGGCCTTTGGCCCGGAACCTCCTCACACGTCGTTCCCGGTATGGCACGCACTGCGACACGCCACCCGGTCCCGCGTCCCCACGGGGTCGGCAAGCGCCACCCGCCCCCCCCCCTCCCAAACGGTCCTCTCCTTCTCACCCCTCCTACCCACCTGCCGCGGCCACCACCCAACCGCCTCTTCCCCCCCCACCCTCAGTCCAACCGCAGCCGCCACGCGCGGTTGACCACCCGCCCCTTCCAGCCGACCACCTTGACGCGCACCACGACCGGCCGCCGCCGCGGCCACCCCCCCCACGGCGTCAGCACGCCCCCCCCCGTGCCGCCCAGCGTGTACGGGTACGCCCGCGAGGCGCCCACGAACGCGCCGTCCACCCACCACTCGACCGACCGGACGCTGCCGCGGGCGGCCGCCTCGAGCAGCACCCCCCCCCGGGGGGTGGCCGCCCACCAGGCGAGCGGCGACCGCGGCGGCGCCGCCGCCGTGCGCGGCGCGGCCAGCGTCGCCACCGCCGCCCGCGCGTCGACGCCAATGACGTAGAGGGCGGGGAGGGTGACGGCGCCGGGGGCGCCGTGGGGGGAGCCCGCCTTGAAGAGGTGCCGAAAGTGGGGGGGGGGGGTGGCGGCGGGGGGGGGGCCCCCAAAGAAGGAGGCGGGGATGGGCGGCGGGCGGGCGCCGTTGGTAAACTCGGCCGGCTGCGCCGCGGGACGGGAGGGTCGGCGGGGGGGGGGAAGGGGGGGGGGGGGAAAGGAGTGGGGAAGCCGCAAGAGGGCAGAGACAGAGACGTGGGGACGCGCACGGCCGCCCGCTTGGTCCACACGGATGGGGGCGTCAGCATCACCGCAGTCACGGCACCTCCCGCGGCGTGCCACCCAGCAGCGCAGGGCGGGTGTGCCAGCGCCCCGCGGGACGCCCATCCCCGCGCAGCGGTGGCTGGGCCTCACCACAGGCCCCACGCAAACGCAGCAGGCTGCGCCCCACCCCCCCCCCCCCATCCCCCCCCACCGCCACTCCCGTCGCCCGCCGAGGCGTCCGCGGCGCCCCCCTCCGTCCGTACCCCCCACGCACCTTCATGATGGAAACGTTCATGGGCCTGCCGCCCTCACAGACGTCCCCGCGGCACAGGCCGCGGCGGTTACGGACGGCGAGGCAGGTGCCGTCGGGCGACGCGTCCGACCGGGGCAGCAGCACCGGCGTGTAGGTGGCGGTCTGCGGCACGCCGCCGGCGATGCGCACGCGGGCGCAGTCGACATAGTCGGTAAACTCTGCGCACAGGGTGGGGGCGGCGGGAAGCAGCAAGAAAAAGGAGTCGAAACCGCAGCGGGAGGGGGATGGGGTGTCAGGGCGGCGCTACACACGACACAGCAGACACCGAGACTGGCAGGGCCCGCCGCCAGGGGCCACGCCGCGCGCACCGTCCAGTTCCTTTGGCCGCGCATCCAAGAGCACCCGCAAACGGTCGTCTCTCCTCACCCTCCCCGTCACAAAGAGAAATACCAAGCTTCTCCAACGTACCAATGTCCGGGGTGTTGTACCCCCCATACCACGTCCACCCCAGCACGTACTCCCCGTCGGGCACGTTGGTCGGCACCCGCGCCTCGTACCGCGCGCCCGAGCCCGTATTGTCCCCCCCACAGTGGCGCACCTTCTCCGCTGGCGTGCACTTGTACCGGTTGACGGTGTAGCAGCCGTAGGCAAACGCCGCCGCGTCGTGGGCGGCCTGGTCCCCGGACCGGTCCACGGGGACGAGCGACCAGCGGACAAAGCCGCCCTCGTGGTTGTTGCGGAACCAGCGGAGCGGCACCGTCTCGCCGCGCGCCCAGGTCGTCACGGGGGGGGGGGTCTTGAGCTTGCGCACGGGACACGGGCCGGGGCTGCGGCGCACGCCGAGGGGAGCAGGGGGAGCGGGAGGTAGGAAAGCGGTGCCAGCCACCCACCAAAAAGCAGGGAGGAAAGAGCAAGATCCCGGGGGCGACCAAAGTGAAGGAAGCAAAGGTCAGAGTCTGGAGGAGGTCACGCGGCGCCGCTGCCGCGGCCGCGATAAACCTCACACCCCGCGGCTACCGTCCCAGCGCGCGGCATCCCCCACCAGTCTCCCGCTGCTGGTCGTCCCCCCACCTCCGCACCCCACAACCTTCTTCCACACCACGCGTACCACCCACCACCGCGGCAGCGGTGTCGCAGCCACCTACCAGTTCTGCTCCGAGTCGCGCTTGCAGAAAATGTCGCGCGACAGCGGGGTCGGCAGCGTCAACGACGAGTGGCCCGCCGCGCCGACCGCGACGGCGGCGGCGGCGGCGAGCAGGCCCGCGGCGCCTACCACCGCGCGCGTCATGGGGGCGGCCATGGCGTCGCCTTGGGGTAGACGGGCAGCCGGCTGTCGCCCGGCCTGGACGTTTTGTGGATGTGCACCACTGGGCAAGGGGACAGGGTGCAAGTGAGAGCGGCGGCCACCTTGGGCAGGGGCTTTGCCGTCGTGTGGCGGGAGGGAAAGGGAGAGAGTGTGAGCTCTGCGGTTGCCTCGGCGGATGCGTTCCACCCGCGGCCCGCCCCGCCGCCAAGCCGGCAGAGGGTTGATATAGACGTTGGCAGTGGGGGGGGTCGCACACGCGCCGCCCGCCGCTCGACGACCCTCCCGCCGGTGCACGGGCTCCCAGCCGCCCCATTCCCTCCTCCACCCCTCTTTCCTCCCGCACACAGCCGCCGGCGACGTGTCTGTCGGCGGCCGCCCGGCGCGCGGCGCATGTGGGGCGCGCGCGCGCCTTCGCCGCCGCCGCCCGCCGCGGCGACTACGCAAGTCGCGCTGCTGGAGGCGCGACCGGCGGCGGCGGCGCCGCTGCGGACGTACCAATCGTCCCCATGGTAGATACGGTTTGCATTGCCATCTGGGGGTGGATGGGGGAGAGGCTGGGAACGCGCGTCCCCGCACGGGGGTTGCCCTGGAGCGTCTCCCCCCACCCCCTTGGAGACATCATTGTGATGGCACTGGGTGTGGTGGACGGCATACTCCCGCGCGTCCACCCATACTGTAGCACCCAGTGTCAGAGCCGATACGGGTCCCCGCGCGGACGGCCACGCGTTGCCGCCACTCACCCCCTTGCTCTGGTAAGAGAGCATACAGCCTTGCAGCGGCTCAGTGTGATTGGTCCGTGTGGCAACGGATGCCGCTCCCACCAGCCACGGGGGCTTCGAGCGGGGCCTCGACGCACGGGCGTGGCTGAGAGGAGTGCCACGGGATCTGCCGCGCAACCTCGATCCTACATCGGTAGGGATGGATACGTACGAGCCGCCTCGCTTCATTGCGCGTCGCGTTCGTCCAGGGCGTCCCTGGCCCTTGCGGTTCATGCCGCGGCACCAGCGCCGGTACGTCCGCACCTCCCCCGTGCGTCCCTGTCCGTCCCTCGCACGGTGCGTCTGAGGGTGAATCCAGATGGGTGAGTTTCGAGGTTCACTCTATGCAGACCTTGGCACCCTCTCGCCGCAGCTTGGCGGGCGGCCGTCCTCGCGCCCTGCCGGCGCAGCAGAACTGCCGTCCCCACCGTCAACGTATTAAGTGCAGTAAGAAGGAACGGATGGTACGTCCGCCGTCCGGGCATGGCGCGTAGTGGTCTATGCTCGGCGTGATGCAGCGCTCGTGGGCAACTGGCCACTTGTTGGTGCTATGGACTCCGAAGGCAAGCGGAGTGACGCCTGGCAACAGTTGCCGCCCTCTTGCGGCCTGTATGCCGGTCGGGGGTGGCACGGGTGGGGGAGACCGGGCGAGACTGGCGTCTGCGAAGGGCAGCACGTGAGCGTGTGACGTGCCCCACCGAGAGAGGCTCTGCGTTTGGGGACGAAAGGGGTAGGAGGGATCGCGCACGAGCATGCATACGTGGGGGATTGGGTGCCCTCCACCCGAGCGCCACCCACACCTCCGTCCTGTGCGACCAGAACGCCGTTCGGGAGAAGAAGGAGAAACTGGCGAGATGAATGGGTTCCAGGAAAAAACACAGCCGTCCGTCCAATGCACAAGGGACGCAGGGGCGCCGGCGCCCGCCCCGACAGCTACAGTACATCCATGGATGATGAGAAAAGAACTGAACAGGGAGAGCAGCATTCGGGATGCTGCACGGGTTTTTCGTGTCCAAAAACATACACGGACTCAATTAGCTCCGCGTCGGTCATCTCTCTGCTCTGCTCTGCTTGCCAAGCCGACGGTTCATTCGCAAAGCTTCGGTACGGTTCCAGCCAGCCTCGAGTACTGTATCCCCCCCCCTGTGGTTCCATTGCTCCCGGGACCCCGCCACGCAACGCGCGCGGGACGGGAGTCCGTGACCTGCGAAAATCTCGCGCGAAGGGGGAGGGGGGTCCCCCTTCCGTGCCAGACCCGACCGTTCGAATACACACCAATTATTGAACGGACGGCGACGCTTCATCATCGCCTTCTCTCTCGTGTGCGTTTTCACTTTTCTGGATCTCTGGTGCTCGTGAGGTCGGTTGTGACGGTCAAATTTGAACCTCACCATTGCGAGGACGCGTGGCCGCGGTCCGCACCGAGCGACGCTGTGGGCCCCACCGTCACCACGCACCACAAGACCGGCCCGTTGCGTGGGCGTGCGCGCGACGTCGCGCCGCGACGTGCCGCTACGGAAGAAGCGAGCGTCGTCGGGGTCTCCACTATCGTCGGCGGGCGTGACGGGCAGGAAAGCGAGCGCCCGCGACGGACGTACCGCAAAGCGACGTCGCGGTAGCCGTGACCGTCGGGGGCGAGTGCCAGAGTGGCCACCGCCCCTCCCCGTCGAGATTGGCCGGCTGGAAGAAGATGCCACGCTGGTGTGACGGCACCCTGTCGGCGGCTCAACCACCATCGCCAGGCACGCTGACGCGGCGAGGAAAGGGAGGGGTGCGCGGTGGCGGCTGGGTGAGGAGGGGAGGGATGGAGCCGATGCCGCTGCCGTTGCCGCTGCTCCCCACCCCCCCACCGTCGTGGCAGCGGGCGGTGCCACCCAGTCCTCCAATTTGTATGGCATGCGCCGTCGCCGCTCCCCCCCCCCCCCAGCACACCCCCGCGGCGACGGGCTGCCGCTGATACCTTGGGGAAGCTCTTACTCTCGGCGCGTTGCTGTCCGAGCCAACCGTCGTCGTCACATAGGGGACCCGGCCGCACGGAGGTGTCCGACTGTCGAGCATGTGGGGCGGGGGGTGTGCACCGTGCCAAAAGGCGGGGGCCGAGGCCGCTACTCCAAGCTGAGGGGAGCGCGAGGAGGTTGACGCGCCTCCCCGACCGTCCCACTGTGAGCGATTGCAGCCCAGGCAGCGCCGAAGCCCGGGCACCCACGACCCGGGGGGGCGCGGGGGGGGGGGGTGCGGGGGGGGGGGGGAGGAGACGCCGACGAGGGGAAAGGAGTGGCCATGCGGCAACGGTGGCGAGTGCGGCGCGCTGGTCCCGTTCCGCCTCCCCCTTTCCCTAACGCGGCCACCCCCCCGCGGCACCGCACCCGCCCGTCCGCGGCGCCCCATCTCGCAGTGCCCCGGCGGCCGCCGCGCGTTCCCCGCCGCGGCCGCCACGGCGCGTTGCCACCCCGTGCCGCCATCGACGCCCGCCCTCGCTCCTTCCAGCGCCCACCCACCACCAGCAGCCAACCCCCCCCGCTCGCGCCCCCCCCCCCCCCTCCTTTCCCTCACACACACACACACACCGCGCCTTTGTACCGACCCGCCGCGGCGGTGGCCACGCCGTCCACCTCACCGCCATGGCGTCGGCGACGGCCGCTAGCGAGCGGATCTGGCCTGCGCGCCCCCCCCCCCCCCGCCACCTCTGCGCGGCCACGGCCGGCGCCGCCCCTGCCGTCGTCGTCACCGCCGCCGACGCCACCCCCGCGCCGCGCCGCAGGCCGCGGGCGGGCGTGACGCGGCGGCGATGCGCCGCGGCGGCGATCTGTGGGGCCGCCGCGGCCGTCGTGGTGGCCGCGGCGGCGCGGGCGGCGCCGGTGGCCTCGGTGGCACCCGCGGCGGCGCCAGCCGTACCGGCGGCGGCACAGGCGGCGGCGCCAACCGAGCCGGCCGCGGCGGCTGAGGCGGCGGCCGTCGCCGCCACCGCCGCAACGGCGGGCAAAGGGTGTGGCGTGTGGGGCTGGGAGGGCTTCCTCCGCGGCCCCCGCATGGCCACCTCGATGGTAGACGACCCGTCGACGGGGCTGGTGGTCGAGACGTGGCGGCACGCCAGCTCGGGCGCGCTCCACACCCTCGGCCACAGCTCTATGACCGTCTACCGGCGCGCGCCGGGCGGACGCGGCCGGCGGGCGGCGGTGCGGGCGGCGGACTCGCTGTGGGCGGCCGCCGCGCAGCAGTCCGCCGCGGCCGACGAGCGGGCGGCGACGGTGGCGCGTGGCGGAGACTCGGTGCCGCCGCTGGTGGTGCGCCTGCTGGCGGACGGCGTCAAGGGGGACAGCACGGCCGGCGGTGCCGGCGGCGCCGGCATCGCCGCGCCCGCTGCTCGTGGCGGGGATGGTGGCGGCGACGATGCCGTCGCCAGCGGGTCCCGGCCCCCCCCGCCGCCCACCGTGGGCGTTCTCCTCGACGACCACGGGTGGGAGGACCTGCTCGTTGCCGAAAGAGACAATATGTGGCACCTGAACGCCGCGCTGTACCGCATCTGGGTGGCGGTCGCCGCGTCGACGGTGCGGCTACCGCTGCCGTCGCCGCTGCCGCCGCCGCCATGGGCGGCCGCGGCGGCGGCAGCCGCCACCGCGGCGGCCACCATGCCCACCCCCACGGCCGCCACGGCACCCGCACCGCCTGTGGTGGTGCTGATGCTGAGCACTACGGCGTGGGCCCAGGCGGTGCTGCCAGCCGACGGCGAGGCGTTTGAGGTCACCCCCGCCGCCGCCGTGGCGCTGCCCGCCCTTACCGGCGTACACCTGCAGGCGGTGGCCGATGCGCTGCGTGCGTCGCTGGTGGTCGTGCGGCTGCCGGCACGGCGGCCGGCGCCGCCGGACAGCGGGACAATGGCTGGCGCGGCGGCGACGGTTGCGGCGGCCGGTGCGGCGGCGGCAGAGGCGGCCGAGGTGGATGCTGCCGCCGCCCTGGTGGAGAGGCTGGTCGCGGCCGCCGCCGGCGGGCCGTCGGCCACGGATCCCGCCGCCGCCCGCCGGCTGGACCGGGTGGTGGTGCCGTGGACAGAGGGCCTGCTGTGGGACCTTGCACAGGACGCGCAGCTAGCCGCCACCCTCCGCTCCGCCGACGCCGACGGCGGCGTGTGCGCCGGCTCGCTCGTCGAGGCCTACCGCGACGACCTGCTCGCCGGCGCGCCCGCAACGGCCACGGCGGGGTGGCCAACGGCGGCGGCGGCGGCGGCGGTGGGGAGGGCGGGCGCGCACGTGTGCTTTGTCAGCCGGCAGGACCGTGGCCCGGGGGCGGCGGGGGAGCGGGAGCCGGCGCGCAACTTGCACCCGGCGGTGGTGCTGCGGGTGCTGCAGGGGATTGGCGCGCCGCTCTACCTCGCCCCGTCGTTTAAGGTGGTCGGCACGCCCACGCCGCCGCCGGCAACGGCCGACGAGCGCGCCGCCGCCGCGGCTGCCGTCGCGGACGCGGCGGCAGAGGCATCCGCGACGGCGTCGGCAGAGGCCTCCCCCGAGAGCGACGCGGTCGACAGCGCCGACGGTGTGAGCGGCGGCGGCGGCAGCGGCGGCGGTGGCCGGCGCGGCGGCGGTGTGGGCACCCCCCGCGGCTGGGGTTCCCCCCCCCGCCCGTCCCCCCGGCCCCCCAACTGGCGGCAAGCGACGAGCGTGGCGGGCCAGCTGCGCACCGTCGCGGCCGAGTGCGGGGTGCTCTTTGGCGCCCACGGCGCCGGCCTGACCGCCGCGCTCGGCCTCCGCCGCCGCGCGGCGGTGGTGGAGATCGGCGCCCGCCACGTGCCGCCGCGGTACTTTGCCAACGTGGCCGCCCTCCTCGGAGACGTCGCGTACACGCACGTCCGCGCCGCGCCGGGGGGGGCGCCGCTCGTCGAACACGGCTGGGCCGGGCCCGCGCCGCCCGCCCCGCCGCCGCCGCGCCCGTTTACCACGCCCCGCCAGCCGCGTCTGCCTGCCGACGCCGACGGGCGCCCACACCGGAGCGGCGCGGGTAGACTCGTAGGAGGGGCGGTCGTGGCCAAGGTGAAGCAGGAAGGGGAAGACGGGGCGGGGAACGGCGGGAATTGCCGGAACCTGACGGACACCGCGCAGCCGTCGCGGCCGGCAGACGGCGCGCAGCAGCGGGGATCCCCGCTGCCCGCCGGCGAGTGGGACCTGACGCTGCCGCCCGCCGAGGTGGACGCCCTCGCGGGGATGCTCCAGGAGCGGCTCGCGGCGAGCCGCGCCCCGATGGCGGGGGCGGCGCCGGGGGGCGACGCGCCGCTGCAAGAGGCGGGAGATCGTGCTGGGGCCGGCGCCCTCGGCGGGGTGACCATGGCAGAGGGGGCGTGGGTGGACGGCCAGATGTGAGCGGCGACTACCGGCGCCGTGCGTGGGAGGCAGACGCCGCCACGGACGTGGATGGGCAAGAAGTTGCGGGGCGAACCGTCGACGCGGACGCTACGGCGGCGGAGGGTGGTCGTGCCATGCTGCACTGGTGGCGGAGTAGGGCGACGCACAGGGCGAGGCATCTCGGCTCTGGGCCAACCAGATGGAGAAATGGAGTTGTCTCTTGCATGTACGGTACAATGCTTGCCAACCCGCACGTAAAAAACAATTCAGCTGACGCAGGGACGTTCCTCCGATGGGGCGGATCAAACCGGGAAGCGAGCCACCCCACGCGGATCCTGAGTGGCTCGCCCCACTGCTGCAGGGCAGGTCCGTCTGCCACCTGGGTTGCAGGTCTGCTGGCGCGGCGGCTGCAGCCAGCTGGCCGGAGGCGGGCGCCCCGGAGCAGTCGTCGCCGCCATGGCCCCGCTTCCACGCTCCCACGCGCAGCTCGCAGTGGCAGCCGCGGCAGGGGGACCGCAAGACCGGTGCATCCGAAAAGTGGACCCGTGCGGCCGCGCTGCCGCACCAACCGCCACCCATGAAAAAATCGGGGCGGGCCCGCCTCGACCCGCCGCCGTGCGCCGCCGGGCGGGCGGCCCAGATCCATTGCCCAGCTGGACCCCTTCGCGAGCTGCGCCGCTGCTCAGGTCGCGGCCGCTGCGGGGGGGTCGGGGGCCCCCCGGCCACGTGGGCCGAGCGGGGGGCCCCCGCCGGGACGGCCGCGCGCGCGTGCCAATTTAGCGCGCGCTGACTGCTTTTCGCTCGCGTGGCGCCAGTTGCACCAAAGAGGGGGGGGAAGTGGCGGCGGGACCCGCTCCGTCGCGGTCGGCATCAGCGCACCACACGTGCCGCGGCTGGCGCGTTTCCCCGCACCGTCAATCCGCGAGCGTTTTCGTTAATTTTCGGCCGGGACGCCGCCCCGGCGACGGCGTTGCCACCCAATCAGACAGCGGGAGTGTGGGTGTCAAACCCGCGCGCGCGCCCCTCGGCTACCTCGCTTGGCGGCTTGCGCGCGCACGCGCACGGCGCGGGCTGGGCTGTCGCCCCCCCCCCCCCCCCCCCCCAGCACCCACTGCCGCCGCGTAGGCCCCCCCCCACCTCGCCCCTGCCAGCGGCGCCCACGGATAGCTCACCCCCCTCCCACGGCCGCTCCAGCGCGCCGTCGACTGCCCCGCCGACTGGGACCCCGCAGAGCGCCGTTCTACTGCTGCGTGCGTCTGCGCCCTCGTGCCAAGAGCGCCGTCGTCGCCGCACCCCTCGTCTGCGACCCCCCAGCGTGCACACCCACCTTTGTCCATTTGCCGACCCCCCGCACCAGCCCCCTGTGCGTGCACCACGTTTGGATCGGTGGTTTCAGGGGCGCTATACGGCACGTACGCGCGCGCTCGCGCCGGACGGTTGGCGGTCCCGTCCGTCTCGTCGCGGCACCACCCCTCTACTTTCCCCCCTCGGGCTCCGTTGTCCCCCACCTCTACTCACGATGGACAAGCTCCAGGAGGTATGTGTCTGTGCCTTCTTGCCGTGCCGGTCGGTGCGGATGCAGTTGGTTTGTGGTGGTGCTGAATGTCGACACCCTGTCTTTCTCGGACTTGACGTGGGCGCCCATTCGTAGACTCTTTGCATGCTGTGGGTGTGCCGAGAGTGTCATTGATGGAGCTGGGGTGGACCATGTTTCTCTCTGTTTTGGGCACTATCGATCTGTTTTCTTTCGTGCTCTGTGGGGCAGTTGCTCAAGATTGTTCTTTGAGCAACGTCACCTCGCATTGATCCAGAGGAACGTGTTTGCGGTCTTCATGTTGGTCGATGGCTGCTAACGCGTTCCCGTCTTGTTGGTTTTTGTGACCTGCATGACCTGCTTGCCTGTCGCTTCACAGTTGCGCAACTGCATTGCGGCAGTGAACAAGGATTCTACGAAATTCTTTGAGGGCAACAACAAGGCGGCCGGCACCCGTGCGCGCAAGCACTTGCAGGAGCTGAAGTCGCTCGCACAGGTACGTTAGAGCTCCGTTTTTTTTGTTGTGACGTGTGCATTCTTTGCTCGGTGCGCTTGATGGTATGGCGCGCTTGCTCTATGACCGCTGTGTGTTTCGCTCATGTGAATGCTAACGTGCCTGGATGTTGTGATGATACGTGTTTGTGTGCGGGCTTGTGCTTCTCATTCTTTGTGTTGGACACAGGAGCTCCGTGTGCTCATCCAGAGCACCAAGAACGAGAAGCAAGCTGAGCAGCATGCCGAGGTAGAGCAAGAGGAGCACGACCCGCAGCAGTATGGCCAGCCGCAGCTGATGCCCATGGACCCGCACGCAGCGGCGGCAGCCGCCCACTATAGCAATTATGCCCATCAGTCGGTGGATCAAGATGGTGGCTATTGATGAGCGGCGCTGCACTTGACTTGTTTTTGTCTTTTGTCGGACTGTAGGGGCGGTGCAGCGGGCGATGACTTGTCGCGGCGGATGGGGCTGCCGGTGCGATGGATGGTCGGTTGGGAGGTGGCTGGCTCTGGCCGGGTCTGGGTGGCTGTGTCGGCATGGCTATGCGTTGGGCAGCTGTGCTCGCGGCGACTTGTATGAACATATGGAGCCTGCGTCGGGCGCTGCACACCGCGCGTTGCAGGTGCACTTGGGTTGGGACTTTTCCTCTTTTTCTTTTTTGTGTGATGCATGGGTCCAGCTGTTGCATCTGACGCGCTTATGTGTTGGGCTCTGTCGAGCATTCACGCGCTGCCAGCAAAGCTCGTATTGTCGTGGATTCCCTTTCTTCGTGTGAGGTGAGCTGCCGGTGAGATGGGCCAGTAGCTTGGGCACGGGTGTCGTGGAGCTGAAACTCCTTGTCAGGAGCGAACCAGCTGCCCCGACACCGTGCCTGTGAGCGAAAATTGTCTCTGAACACATCATGTGCATGATGCGTGTATGGTGTCTCTTCAGAGCGTCCTTGCGGGAGCGACCGTACCCACAGCGCCAAGCCGCCGCTGCCGCCATCGGTTGGATTCGCAACGGTCCTCCCTTTTCACTAGACACGTGGCTCTCTCTGCTGCGTTCTGTCACGGCCAGTGGCATCCTTGGCGCGTTCTACTGTTCAGCTCCTCCGCCCATCCCCCCACCCCACCCCAGCTCGTTCTCCCTCACCGTTCGGCCTGCGTGTCCATCCACTGCTGCTCACGCTTTCCCCATTCCCCTGTTGGCCGTCCGCACGCGTCCCCCGCGGCGCCACCCCCCGGCCAGCGCTGTGGCACCCACCGCCAGGCCCCGACTCCCCCCCATGGCCGCTTCCTCCACCGCTGCTGGCTACGCCGACCGCCTCTCCTCAGGCGCCTACTTTGGCGACGTTGACCTGCGGCCCGAGCCAGACCCGCCGGCGGTAGTGGCGGGCAAGGCCGCGGCGCTCGCTGCGGCCGTCCGTGCCGCCGGCGGGCGGGTCGTCGTCCACACGGGGGCGGGCATCAGTACCGCAGCGGGGATCCGCGACTTTCGTGGCGCCGACGGGGTGTGGACGGTGGCGGCGGCGGACAAGGCGCGACGGCTGGGGTGGGGGGGGGTGAGGGGGCGGCCACACCCCCGCGGGAGCCGTCCTCGTTGCCTGACAGCGATGGGGCCGACAGCGGAGGCGGCTCCGCCTACAGAGGGGGCGGCGTCTCCGACAGCGGGGGCGACGGGGGCTCCCCGGTGGCGGCGCCCTTGACGACGTCAAGGCGCCGTAGTGCCCGCACGGCTGCGGCGGCGGTGGCGGCGGCGGCGGCGGCGGCGGCTGCCGCCCCAACGGTGAGCCGCCCCGCGAAGCGGCCCCGCCCGCGCATCAAGCGGGAAGGGGCGGTCGCGGCGTGTTGGGTCGCCTCCGCTGCAGCGACACCGGCTGGTGGACAGCCGGCGGCAGTGAGCCTGCCCGCCGGTCGGGGGCCGGTCAAGGCAGAGCCCCCACAGTCCGGCACCGTCAATGGGGCGGCGGCCCCCCTCGGGGCCGCCCCCCAGCCCGCCGACGGGGTGTCTTTCCTGTCGGCCGCGCCCACGCTCGCACACATGGCGCTGGTCGGGCTCGTCGCGGCAGGCGTGGTGTCCCACGTGGTCTCCCAAAACGTGGACGGCTTGCACCTGCGGTCGGGCCTGCCGCGGCGACGCCTGTCCGAGCTCCATGGCGACGTGTTTGTCGAGGCGTGTGCGGCCTGCAGCGCCGAGTACTACCGCCCGTTTACCGAGATGCCGACGGTGGGCTTTCGGCCGACCGGCCGCCGTTGTACCGCGCGGGTGGCAGTTCCTGTGTGCGACGGCGACGGCGGCGGCCGCGACGGCGGCCGCGACGGCGGCGGCGGTGGCTGCGGCGGCGGCAGCGATGGCGGCGGTTCTGTGGGCGGCGACCTGGGCCGCCGAGGGGTGTGTGGGGGCGCCCTCCGCGACCAGGTGCTCGACTGGGACGACGCCCTCCCCGAGGCTGACTCGGTGGCGGCCGATGCCGCGTCGGACGCGGCCGCCTTGGCGCTGGTGGTTGGCTCTTCCATGCAGATGACCGCCGCGCGCGGCTTTGCGCTCCGCACCATCCGATCACGCCGGGGGGGCGCGGCCGCCGCCACCGACGGCGGCGGCGGCGGCGGTGGCGGCGGCGGCGGTGGTGCCATGGTGGTCGTCAACCTGTCACGGACGTGGGGCGACGCCGCCGCGCGGCTCGTCATCCGCGCGCCCGCCGACACCCTATTTGCGTGCCTGTGCGCGGCGCTGGGCGTGGCCATCCCGCCGTACGTCCGCACTGCGGGGGTGGCGGTGACCGCCACGCCCGGCTCGGCTGAGGGCACCGGGGGGGGCGACGCGGCGGCTGCGGCGACGTGCCTGCGGGTGGCGCTCGGCGGGGTGCTCCCACCGCCCGATGAGGGGCTCCCGTTCTGCGCCCGCGCGACGCTGCGATGGCTGGAGGGTGGCGTGGATGTAGGGGATGGAAAGGTCTTCGCCACTGCCGAGACGGACGCGCCGCGGGGGTGGGTGGCATCGCTGTTCGCGCCGCGCGGGGGTCGGGGGGGGACCCTGTCGCCGCTGCCGACGGCGACCCTGCTGGAGGTGACTCTCCACCTGGAGCCCACCGTGTGTGGGCGGCCGGGCGTGGCGCGACCAACGGCGGTGGTGACGCAACCAGTGGGGGCGGCCGCTGCGATGGCGGCGGAGGTGGCGGCCGCCCCCGGCCCCCCGCACCGCGTCGTGCACACCGTGGAGCTGGCGCGCGTCGACTATGCCGCCACCGCAGCGGCGGCCGTCGCTGCCACGGCTGCGGCGGCTGCGGCGGCGCCGGCGGCGCCGGCGGCGGTTGCCGCGACCGCCGCGCCCGGCCGCGCCGCCACCCCCGGCGGCGGGCGGATACCCGTGGCGGTGGCGACCGTGGACGCGGCGACCTACTACCACCGGCTGGGCGGCGTCGGCCGCGGCCGCTGCGTGTGCGTGCTGTGTGGGGCGGCGGTCGGGCACAGCCGCAAGCGTGCGCACCTGCGCGTGTGTGAGCGGGTGGCGGTGGTGGAGGAGGGCGCGGGGTGAGCGGGGAGTAGCGGTGTGGGAGTGGCGGAGCAAGAGGGGCGGCGGAGGATGGACATTGGTGGCCCCCTCCTCCTCTCCCCCTGCCTCGCCACGGACCAGCCGACGCTGACAGCGTAGCGGACCAGCCGACGCTGACGGCGTACCGGCAGCAACGGCAGACCGGCTTGGTGGCCCTGCTTTCCTGACGGGAGCAGCGGAGTGCGCCCCCTATCCACGCGACACAGATCACGGCCTCGGCGGGCGTGGCGCGTGCTCTATCCACGGCTGTGGCTGTGGTCGCACTCCTCCTCGTCCCCTCCCTCTTCCCCAGACGGCGACGGGAAATGGACAGAAGAGTATGAGGCAAGAAGCGAACGAGGCGGGCGGGCGGCCCCGTGGCGACCCCCCCCGCCCCCAACCCCACGCACGTACCCCTATCCACGACAGGGCGCTCCCTCTGCCGCGCCCGCAGACCCCCCCCCCGCCACCATCACCGCGCCTGTCAAAACGACGGCGCGGAGGGCCCCTCGTGGGGCTTCCATTGGATCTCCGCCTCGAGTACGAGCGTCAGCGCCGCGCGGAGGGCCATGACCGTCGCGACGTGGCGGAGCCCCGCCCCCCCCCCCCCCCCCCCCCCCCAACCCCCCGAGGCCCGCCACCCGTGGCAGCGTCTCGGCCACGTCCGCGGCGAGGAGCACGTCCAGCCCGAGCAGCAGCGACTGCCCAAACTGCCGCCGCACCGGCACGAGCGCGCAGAAGAGCGTATCCCCGCGGGTGACCACCGCCTCCACGTACTGGCCGACCGCGCGGGCGGCGGCGGCGAGCATCACGCCCATGCCGAGCGCGCACAGCACGTGCACGAGGAGCTCATAGGCGGGGGGGAAGGCCGCCGCGACGCGGCGCAGGGCCACGGACATGGCGCCCGGGGGGGGGGGAGTACCGCCGGCAGGCGGCGGCCGCCCCCGTCGTCATGCCCGTCCCCGTGGCGGCGGCCGTACCAGGCGTCACCATCGCCCACCCCGCCGGGCGGCGGCGGTGGCGGTGGGGGCTCCCCTGCGGCCGTCGGCGGCGGCTGGGCGGCGGCAGCCGCGGCGGCGGCGGCCGCCGCCGCCCGCTCGGTGGCGGCGGTCACCCACGCGGGCGGCGTCGGCGGCCCGCTGCGCGGCGGCGGCGGGCTGCCCCGCGGTGACGGCGCGGCACGGTTGGCGCCCCCCCCGCGCGGCAGCAGCGCCGCGCGGGGGCGGCCGCCTGTAGTCGAGAACGGGTAGGGCGAGGGGGGGGCGTGGCGGGCAGAGGTGGGGGGGTAGCAGCAGCGGTGGACGGAGGGGGGGAGGGAGGGGTGCAGGCGAGCGCCGAGGGTGACAAAAGCGTGTTGGGGGGGCATGGCCGGGGAGGATGGGGGGGGGGGCGAACGGAAGGAAGTCGGTGCTGGGGGAAGCGGAGCTCGCACGAGAAACAGATGCGTACGGGGCTAAGGTGAGGCCCGGGCTGAGGACACGGATGAAGAACAGGTGAAGGGAGTGAGTGGTTTGGAATTTCGGTGCTTCTCCGGACGCGCCTGTCTTGCAAGGCAATGATTTCTGACTCGGCTGTGCCGGTTGCCGACACTGCTCGGTGCCTCGACCCAATTATAGGTCGGACGTACTCAAGTTCAGCCAAGTGAAGCGTCCAGCTGTTCCACGGGACAAACGACAGCGGCCACGAGGCTGCTGTGAGTATTGATACGTTGGCGGGGTAGGGAAGAAGGAGGCGGGTAGTGACGAGGTACAGCCAAAGTATCCCACTCACTTCCACCCGCCGGGACACCGCAGCGGCCGTGGCCGAGATGGAGACGTGGGACGCCACCGCCACGACAGCAAGACGACCGGCGGCGTCGTTTCGCCCTCACCCCCCCCGCCCCGAACTCTGATCGATACTGGCAAGCTCGCCGCCTCTCCGTGACCTTCGCCCCCGCCGCGCCGCAGCTCCACGTACCCTGACCGTGGCATCCTCCCCGCGGCGGTGGCCGCCAGCGATTGCGGCGTTGAAGTGCCGCGGCGCCGTCCCTCTTCCCCCCCCGCCTCCCCCTCAACCACTCATCTATGCCGCCGAGGCGCGGTGCGCCGCCCGCATCGGATTGCCGCGGGTGCTCGGCGGCCGGCGTGACGCGCCCTCGCGCGGCAGACCGCCGGGGGCTTCACGCCGGCGAGGGGTTGGTCCCCTCGTCACGCCCACGGGCGTACCGTCTAGGCACAGCGGACGGATGGAGCCGCCAGAGGTTCAGGCCGCGGCGGCCGTGGAGCCCGCCTGGTGGGTGCGGCGTTGCGTGCCGGTTCCCCAGCCCGGCCGTCACAATCGCGTTTTCATTTCGGCCCCCATCTGGGCGCACAAAAAAGCACCCGGGGGTGGCGCCGTCAGCGCCGCCGCCGCCAGCCCCGTGCTGCCCGTTTGCCAGACCCGGACGGGGCCGCGGGCGGAGCGCCACTGGCCGGCTCGGCGAGGCTGACGCGCAGCACGGGGGGGGCACCCCGACTGGCACTCACCGTCCTTGTCGGTGGCAGCGGGCGCCCGCGGCGCGGCCTCGCGGCGCGGTTGCGGGCGCGGGGAACGCGGCGGTGCCCGCGGCCGCGTGCAGGGAGCGCGCCGTCGACGGGCGGGCACGGTAGCTCGTGGAAGGCTCACGAGACGAGCTCTCGCAGGCCCCGCCACGGACGGAAGCGCCGCTTGCCGCTCTGGCAGCCCAGATCGAGAGTGTAAGTCTACCTGATTTTGGCCAATGGAAGGCTCAGAAAGCGTCGAGCGGCCAATCACACGCTGTTGCCAACCCCGTTCCGCGCAGCCACGCGAGACATCACCGGGACATGGCACCGCTGCAGCCGCGACACGCAAGTCACGCGCTCGCCCCGTTGCCGCGCGCGTGCCGTGGCGGCGGCGTCGCCTTCCGCCCCGCGGTGGCAGCAGCGCTGGCGGCTCGCCCCTTTGGCGTCGGCGGCAGTCGCGGTGGCGGTGACGGGCGGTGGCGGTCGCGACGTGGGTGGCGCCAGCCGCCGCCGCCGCCGCTGCCGCGGCTGTCGCTGTCGCTGCAGCCGCCCCTCCCGCGGCGGTCTCGCCCATGGCGGTGGCCCCCATCAGCGCCCTCTCCGGCGCCCCCCCCGAAACCGATCCCCCCCCGCCGGCGGGCAGGGGGTGCGTCCCGCAGCCACCCCTCGCGGCTGGGAGTCGCGGTTGCGGTCGCGGTTGCGGACGCGGTCGCGGTCACTGGGCGGCCACCCCTCTCTCCGTGACCGCGGCGGCTACCGCCCGCCGCGCTTTGGTCGCCGCCCGTGGCGGCAGCCGCGGTGCGGGTGACTGGGCGCACCCATACGCGGCGGGGGCTCCTTCCCCCGACTCATTGATTGAGCGCGCGCCGCGGCGCCCGGTACGCGTGGCGGCGTACCCCCCTTTGTACGGCGTCGCGCCCCTTCCGCCCCCGTACCGCAGCTCGGCGCGTCGCGCTACGGTGGCGGCCGACGCGCGTCCGCCGCGACACCACCGCGGTGTGTGCGCGTGGGGATGGGTGCGCCACGGGCGGGGTGGTGGGTGGGCCTGCCGGCAGTGTGGTCGAGGCGGTGTCGACCCCACCCGCATACCGACAGGTGGCCGGGCGGTGGCGGGGGGAAAATTCGGCAGCGAGCGAGCCGCGCGCGGCGGCACTGGCAACGCTCGCGGCCGTGCGGGGCGTGGGACAGCCCCACCTGTTGGGGCAAGCTAGCTTGGCTAGGTCACTTTCCATCCGCGGTCACCCTGGCCAATGAACTACCCACGCGACCGCGGGGACAAGGCGTCGCGGCACGCAGAGGCCAGCTCCTGCAGGTGGCAATGGGCAGCGCACGCCTCTACTCCCCCCCCTCCCCCCCACCCACTCCCCCCTCCTCCTCACTTCTCCCGGTCAGCGTCCATGAGCCCCTGCGACCAAACACACCAGCGCGCCGCGACCAAGCCCCGGCGCTGCCATCGGCTAGCGGCGGCGACCGCCTCCAGGCATGAGGACTCAACGGTGCCGCTCGCCAACCCCACCCCCCCCCCCCCCCAACCCTTCTCCCATCCACCTGCAAAGCCCGCCGGTCCTCCCGTTCCTCTCGCCGACTGCGTAGCACTCATAGCTGCGTCACTTGGCCATGTGCGGGCGTCGAATGATATCCGCAACGAGCGCGGCCCAGCGCCCTTTCCACCACGGACGGGCGGCGGCGTCGGCCGCGATGTTCCCGTCGCCACTACCAGCGGGGTGGGAACGACCGACCAGACCCGCCGCCTCCTCGCCCTCTGCCGTCGCCGTCGCCGCTGCTGCTGCTGCTGCCGCCGCCGCTGCGGCGCGGGCGCTGCGCATGGACCGGTACACCACCGCAGCCGCGACCACCGAGCACACCAGGTAGGCGGCCGACACGGCAGCGGCGATGGCGGCCAGCCGCCGCGGCCGGTAGCCCAGCCGGGCGACCACCACAAACGTCTCGAGGAGCACCACCTCCATGCCGGTGAGGTCCGTGCTGATGTCAGCGTAGCGGCCGTTGTCAATACCAATCGGGAAGCGGGCGCCCACGGCCGTGCGGGTTGTGGCTGCCCGCCAGCTGGCGCCCGAGCGCTCTTGCACAAAGAGAGAGATGATGGCGGAGAGGGAGACGAGGCCAGAGACGAAGATGAGGCCCAGGGTGGCGGCCTCCCGCCGTCGCCAGCCACGGGTGCCCACCGTTGCAGCGGCAAGGGCCACCGCCTCTGGGAGGACGACCAGGATGGCCAGGCCGATGTCCTGACCAGACGCGGGCGGCGGCGGCGCGTCCACTCCGAACGCTGACGCGTCATGCGCGACCGCCATGCGCTCCAGCACCTTCTCGGCCGACTGTTCCAGACGCCCAAGCACAAGCCGGTTATAGGGCTCCGCGAGCGTTGTCGTGTCCCCGGCGCGGGTGGGAAGGTACACCAATCGGCGGCGGACGGAAGCCGCCACAGCGCGCTCCGTCGCGCTTGCGCTGTTGACCTCCCGTGTGCCGTAGACGGCCAGGCGCTCCGCGGGTGGCCCGCCCGATGCGGGCGGAAAGGGGGATGCCGTCCAGGTGGCGGCCGTGCCATTGCGCACCAGCGGCACATCTCCCGCTGCCGCGCGGCCGAAGATATTGGGGGTGACAGTCCAGAACACGTACCCGAGGTACATGGGGACGTCCACAGTGGGCTTCCCCGCCACTGTCCGCGTGCGTGACTGATAGGGGCGATCGTACGCAGAAGGCTCAAGGCCGGCGCACACCCGGTCGGGGCGGCGCAAGAAGGACGTGGCTGGCGGCATGCACAGCACCGACGCCAGCTGCTGCGGCCACACGGTGGACGTATTGTCCAACAGCTTCACGTCGCCTGCGGCTGCCACGTTGGTGTCCTCCTGAGGCGCCAAGTAAGGGTCCTTTCGGCCCGGGACGCCCCGGAGGGTCGCGGCCATTTGCGACAGCGCCGGCACGGTCGGGTGTGGGCCGCCAACGGTGGACCAGTGGGATACAAAGTTCAACCGGGCGGTCAGGTTCCACGCGCTCGCCGGCTCGCCGGCGGCGGCGCCGAGCCAGTCGGTGCGCGCGAGCACCGCGCGCCCCAGGCTGAGGCGCCGCCGGTCGGCCACCGAGACGGATCGCTCTACCCCGTCGGCGCCGACGGTCGTCACCAGCGTGGTGCCCTGGCAGGAGCAGCTGCTCTCGTTGGCGGACATGCACACGATGCCGCACGTCTGCTCACCCGTCGTGTCGACCGCCGTCATGTCCTGGCAGTTGGCTGTGCCGCAGACGCCCATGGTCGCGCGGCTGTGAGCGTGCAGGTTCGCACATGGAGACGAGGGCGGCAGCGCGGGGGGGATGTCTCTCGAATAGCGGCCCACATCGCAAGGCAACAGAACAGAGCGGGTGGAGGTCAGTGGCTATCGATGCAGGCCCACGCAGGAGACAGGAACTGATACCCTCTGGTAGACCGTCGCACGGCCACGGGCACCCCCCGCCGCGACGCACCTGTACCCAATGACGTCGTAGGTGCCAATATGGCGGCTGACCGCTCCTTTCAGCGAGTTGCGCTGCAGGCTGAGGACGTTGAAGGTGTCTGCCTCGTGCACAAGCGCCTGGTGTGTCAGTGGGCACAGGCCCTGCTTGTACATCCGGTTCGGCCAGTACTTCTCATCCACTGCCACCGCCCTGCCGCGGGCAGTGCCAAGGGAGCGTGCCAGGCGGCTCACCCGCACGGCGAAGCTGCGCTCTTCCAACCGCATGTCCGCCGACCCGTCAGGGTCGGCGGGCACCGCTGACATGGCGCGACGCATGTCCAACTCCGCCCCACACGTGCGGTCGCCCCACGGGTACAGGGTGCCGCCGACGGAGATGCCGCGGTCACCATTGGACAGGGCGCCCATCCGGCACTGGAGGCTGCACACTGACGAGAAGCGACCAAGACTGGGGAACGCGCCACCCGGGAAGGCCTTGATGTCTTGCGTCAGGCCGGGGCCGCCGCGGACGGCAGCCGCGAAACCCACTCCTAAAAGGGGGAGCAGCGCCGCGGTGGCGAGGCGACAGGCACCCTGCATCGGCCGCCGCCGCGGCCGGGCGAGGCGGGGGCGCGCGATGGCATGCGCGGCGACGATGAGCGCCATGGTCGCTACGGGCACGGCTGCCTCAGGTGATGGAAGGACACGACGCCCACTCGCACCAATTGCAGCCGGGGGCGGCGGAGTGCCCCTCCATCCATTGCGCGGACGGCCAGTCGCCTTGATATAGGAGCCCGCGTACCGGCCTGCGGCGTCCGCGGTAGCGACGCGGCCACCCCGCTTTGGTCAAAATCCGCTGTGGGAGCTGCGGTCGGTGCCTCGTGCATCAATGATTGAGCACGAGGCAGCGGTTCCCTTGATAGCTGTGCACAGGGACACTCGCGATGCGCTGACAAAGAGACAGTCAACCCTGCCAACCGATCTGACTCTGCTCGCGTGGAGGTGACATTCAGCGCATCGAGAGGAACGTGGCGCTGCGCTGCGTCCTCCCGCCGTGCCTGCCCCGCGCCAATCCGCCCCGTACGTGCGATGGCTCCCCTATGTGTTGTCTGGGGTTGTGGGGCGCCCCGTTGGCGCTGCTGGGCGGCCGGTCCAGAGGGATCTTGACGCTGTCAGCCGGGGGCCTGACAAATTGGCGTTCCCGTCGCACGGGCTCGACCCACGTGGCGGCCAACGCGGCCACACCCGGCGCTGGATCCTTTCACAAGGGTGGCCCGGAAAAGAGGGGGGTGCCCGCAGGCAGGCGTGCCGCGGGTCGCCCTCCACGTCCGTCCTCTCACGCCTCCGGAAGCCCCTCCAACAGTCTACATTGAAGTCACTCTATACAGTCCTGCGGCACTAGAGCGTAAGCTGCCCCGCAACGCTTGCTTCACGCCAGTTCCATAGGCCTTCTCGCTAAAAATGGGACAGCGCCACCACCGCCACCGCCACTGCTCGCCCGCGTCGGTGGCGGTGGCGCCATCCCCCCCCACTCCTTTGCCGCGCCCGCTCCCCTCCCCACCATTGCCTGGCGGCATGCCGCGGACGGGCGGTGGACAGGCGTAGGCGGGGTGGGGAGGTGGGGGAGGAGAGGTGCGCCTCGGCCTTCGCGAGGCAGCTCCGCCGTCATGGTGACTCTTGGATGGATCGCCGTACCACTCGCGGCGGCGGCGGTCGCGACGGCCAAAGCGCGCGGTCAACCCCACGCGCGTGGCGCCGCGGCCACCGGCGTCTGCCGAGAACAGCCGCCGCGCTACCGCCCTCTCCGCCGTCGCCGCGGGCCGCCTCCCCCCGTGCTCTTCCCGCGGCGGCGCGCACGACGCGCGTCGAAAGCGGCCGCCGCCACGGCCGCAGCGTCGATCGCGGCGGCGGCCAGCCGCTGTTGGCGGCACCCACCGCCGCCGCGGTGGCGACCACCCACCGCGGGGGGAGGCACCCTGGCAGCAGCGTCGCGCCGCGATCCCCCCCCCTATCCTATTGCGTCGGGCGCCCCACGCGGTCGCCGACCGCGGGGCCGGCCACCGGCGGCCGAGGCGCAGCCGTCCCACCATTCGCCCCCTCTCCCCCTTCCGCCCCTTCCGCCGCCCGGCGGCGGCACTTGGCCACGCCTGCCGCCGCCGTCTCCGCGCAGCGGATGCCACAGGCCGTGGGAGGTGCGGTGCCGCGGCGGGCCGCCGCCCACTGCCGACGACCGTCGGCGGCAGGGGTCCGTCACGCGGAGGACGGGCGGCGGCGGCGGCGGCGGCGGCGGCGGCGGCGGCGGCGGCGGGGCGAGCGCGCGCGCCAAGCCTCTCCCACCACGCCACTCCGCGGTCGCGAACCCTACCCCTCGTCCGCAGTCCCAGCGCCTCGCCCCACAGAGCTAGCTGACGCCCCAAATGGGCGACGGCGGCGGCGGCGCCAGCAGCGCCGGCGGCGGACACTGCGGCAGCGCCGGCTGTGGCGGCGGCGGACCGCGGCGCTCCCCACAGTGTCGGCCCGACAGCAACGCGGAGGCGGGGATGGGCGGCCCTACGGTTTGGGGGGGTGGCAAGGCGGAAGGAGGGAGGGTCTCGCCGCTGCCATCCCTGCCGCCACCGGCCGACCCTGGCGCGCGGTCCACGCCCTGTTCGTCGCACCCGCCGTCGCCGCGGCGATGGCGGCGGGCGGCTGCAACCCGTCCACCGTGGGCTGGCGACAGCTGGGAGCGCCTGGAACGCGGATCCGCTGCGCCTTGCATCCCAGCGACAGCTCTTCCGACTTGCGGACGCCGGCAACGTCAGCAACGGTCCTGCCGCTGGGGCAAGCAGCATCAACACGAGGGGAGTCCAGCACGACGACGGGCCGCAGACAGAGGTTTCGGACCAGCCAAGTCCACTGGTGACGGGTTGGGTTCAACATGGCATTGACGAGCCCGGCGTTCAGCTCCGGCGGTTGAAGCAGGATGTGCTTCCACGACTGTTTCAAGCCCATGAGCAGCCCCCCACAGAACGCACGAATAGCACAGGAGAGTGGAGGCGGGGAGGGGAGGCGAAGAGGGGGAAGATGGGCGGGGGGAGACGGGGAAATGACAGGCAAAGCGGATAGGGAAAAAAGGGAACACGCGCAGAGTGCAGGACAGGCACAACACGTGGCTAGGGCGTCAGTAATGCTCTCATTCTGGCAGGCAGAGGGTGGAAAAGAAGTCTACCCACATCCACACAAAGCCTCGTCAATAACACATGACAGAAAACGGTGACGCACCACGACTTTCTCCGCCACGTCCAATGAGCCCGGCGGCACGTGGAAAGCCGCCTCCAAGTGCTGCGCAGCGTCGTCCAGCTGGACCCAGCGCAGTGCCCCTTAAACCGGCGTCGCGGAAATCGAGTAAATCCAGTGCGCAAGCGTTGCGCGAGGCGTTGCGGGCCCTCCCACAGCACGATTCCGTCGCGGTTTTTCACTACTTTTTTTGTCACACGCTGCGATAGCCACTGCGCAGCCATAACGAGTTGCGCATGTCGATGGGTGTGAAGCGCAAGGACCTGCGCTTCACAGAGGTACGGGTTGCGCAAGTCGGAACGACTGGCAAGGTTCCATCACAAACGCTTCAACAAAGAGCTGAAGCGGGGGCGCATGCGTATTTCAACACGGTCCTGCTGAGATCAACAGGCGATGCGGAAGGTGTTGCGGAAGCGGCGTCTGGGCGAAAATCTCCCAGTGTACGGCTGAGTTTATCGGCACATTCGAGTGAACTGAACCGAGACCTGGCCACTCAATGTCTCGTATCACGTACTGTACAGTGTTCTGCGGTCGGTGACGGACGGCAGGACGCGGCGCCGCCATCCCCGCCTTATCGCGCCGCCATCCCCGCCTTATCCCTGCGGCTGGTCATGCCGTTCCCGTCACCAACCCCCCCCCCATTCGGCGGGTCTTGAGCATGACACTGCTAGTCACCGGCGGTGCGAAGGCGCCAGTCTAGGTCGAGCCCAAGCTGTCGCCGCTTGGAGCTGGGCTGCGACCATGCGGCAGTGGGAGCGGCGGGTGCCAGAGAGAGCCAGAGGGGGCGCAGGCAGGCGTCGCCGCCTGCAGTGACGTGACGACGGCCAGCACGCCGCCGAGGGAGGCCGCGGATGCCCCCCGACGGCCGCAGAGGGTCGTTCCGTACCGTCGTCGGCAGGCAATCGAACCCAGAACAGTAGACACAGGAACAAAACGACATTTGTCAAACCTGCATCACCCCAACCTGTATCCCCCCACCAAGAAGGCTCGCGACTCGGTCATGCATGCGGCTTTTCATCGTCTCCATAGCACGAAGCACGTCTCGCACATTCACGCCATCCCTCATCAACCAGGCTCCAAAAGACGAAGTCTGCAAACGCTGGTATAGCCAGTCAATCATCACCATGTCCTCCTCCATCTTGTGTCGCACACTCAAGAGACGCGCCTGCTCTTCAGTAGTGTACTCTTGGATTGGGTTGAAGACACAGTTGACCACGTCGTCTGGGGGGAGAAACGGTGCAACGTCCGAGTATCCTAGCGCTGACGACATCAGAAAGGCTGCAGGGCTGCTCGGGTGATAACGCGTCGAAGGCGTCGAAGGCGCATCATGCGCCGGTTCGACGTCATCCACACGGTTCGAGTCCTCGGCTGCGTCAGAGTCCATGCCGTCAGAGTCCGCGTGGTGATTCAGGGTGAACAGGCGGCCAGCAGCAGTAATATTGTCTGCTTCCTGCGGTTCCTCGTCGTCGTCACTGCTCGAGCTGATCCCCTCGTCCGTGTTCGCGACGTCAGCACCTTGTGGACGATGTAGCGAGTCAAATCCCACATCGTGCTGCAGGGTAAGCAGGTCGCCGGCAGTATCATGACCACGACCACCCTCTTTCTGCGGCTCCTCTTCGCCGTCACCGCTCGTTCTCATTTCCTGCTCCGTATTGTGTAAGGATATGCCCCTTAAATCCCCAAGACTGGAGCCTAGGGGATAAGGACTGGGGCCTCTCCTTCCCTGTCCTTCTCAGCCAACTCCTTCCAAGACGCATCAACTCCAAAGTAATCTGGGGCATGCCGCGGTGTCCGTCCGATAATCTACTACTAACGGACGGTCAGCACGGGAGCCGCGGATTGGCTAACCGACACTACCCTGACTCATCTGCCGACGGGTACAGTCTCCAACGGATCAACGGACTAACGGACCAAAAGACGAGCCACATCTCTGACGCGTCAGCAAGCCGGAACAATCTCCCCGTGGACCAATGGGAGCGACAAGACTTGCTGACCCACGGGAGATATTCGACCCGAAGACTGGCGTCTGCTTACACGCCTCTGAGGCTTTTCGGGTCGAATGGCGCGTGGGGCCAGCCGCGCGGCGCTACGAGCGCCGCACACCGTCCCCCCCCCCGTTTGGGGCTTTCTGGTGGGGCGCCTTGGGGCGCACACGCCCACCCTTGCTTTGTTCTGGGAGCCCATGCTTTGTTTTGAGAGCTTTGGTGCCGTCCACCGGCACGACGGGCAATTGCATGCTTTGGGGCACCCTGGGTGCCCCCCTGGGGGTATATAATGCGTGAGTGTGGGCGCCACCGGGAGAGACCTCGGGGGAACAACCACAGACAGAGACACAAAGACCTCCTTTACCTTTGACCCCCTCGACCCTCACCGACGTCACGCCCATCCTCTTCCCCACCCCCATCACCGTCATCCCACCCGTCACCTTCCCCGCGCCCGGCATCCTCATTGGTGCACGGGTTGCTGACACCGGCGCCAGTACGTTGAGGGCTGCCCGTGTGTGGGTGGTGCCTCACATGTGGTAGCTTCAGATAGTTTGACTTCCTCTTGGCGGTGACGTTGCGATTCCGTCCTGGATTTGGCCCTCCCTGTGTTTGTGCACTCGTGCTGCCCCCTGTGTTCGGCGTGCCTCGGGCATTGTAATACGAACGCAGCGGGTTCCACGAATCACACCGAAAGAACACTGCCCTGACACTGCCCTGGTGGCCCCTGTCACGGTTTTTTTTCTTTTGGTCGACTGATTGTCGAAACCCAGTGAGTGCCAAATCAGGTTCGGAATTTTCTTCCTCGGCGTTGGCGGACGCCCCGACTTCCTCGGCGGCGACGGCGCGCCCCCCGACGGCGCGCGGCACCCCGGCGGCGCGCGGCACCGCGGCGGCGCGCGACACCGCGGCGGCACGTGGCACCCCGGCGGGCGCATCCACGTCATCCTCTGTGGCGGCGACGGCCGCATCGGCGGCGCCAGCCGCATCCAAGCCCCCCCTCTCGCGCAAGGGTAAGGGCCCGGCCACGTCAGGACCGGCGGTCCCAGCCAACCGGCGCCTGCTGCTGCCCGCGCAGGATCCGGCCCGGCGCTACATCGCGCCGCCGGCCCCACGAATCGGCCACATCCGACCGACGACCGCGCGCGCAGCAGAGCAGCGAGAGCAGCGCCGGATCGCCAAGACCATCCCCAAGGGCAAATACGTTTGCAAGCCGTGCGGTGTGCGTTGCAACAGCCTGACAGTGCTGCGCGACCATCGCTGGTCGCGGCGCCACCGCAATACGGTCAACCGTCCAGCGACCCGCCCTCGTTGCGACGTGTGCGATCGCGAATTTGAGACGGTCGAGCACTTCGAACGCCACCAGCGTGGCAAGGATCACCACCGCACGCTGGCGCGCCGCACCGACTGACACCTCGCAACACCCCCCAGGATCTGTGCAAGAGACGCGATTTTCCCCCTTTGATCCCCCCGCGTGGAAATCCGGCACGACCCGACTCGGGCCCGTGCGCGGCGGCCGGCGGGAAAATCCGATTGCGTGATTTGAGTCTTCGAATTCTGCTTCATCGCATCGCTTGTGACCCATCAAATAGTGTTGTCCATCTTTGGAAACGTGGTAGCCACGACGGCCACGCTTGTCCAGAGCTAGTGCAGCACTATTTTGCTTGGTCAAATTAACTTGCACATCTTGTAGGACTTGCCCCGTGCTCTGCCGGAGTAAGTCAAACCGGATCTGTTGGGTTAATTTGATTGTTGCGGACCTCACCCAGGACGCAATGGACCCCCCGAATCCTGCGACTGTAAGCCCGATTAATCCGGGAACGGCCTCAACCGCACCCTCCGCGGAGTCATGGAATCAACTTACAGCGTTCGTCTCGCAGATGAGCGCCGAGCTCGAGGCTCATAAGGTTGAATTGGCGGACGCCAAGAAACAGCTGTCCGACGCCAAGGCTAAGGCCTCGAGTGGAGGCGCGACGACTGCGAGGCCGAATAAGCCCGCGCTGTTCTCTGGCAAGCCCGGGACAATTGAAGCATGGTGCTCGCACATGGACTCATATGTGCGACTGACTGACCCTGACGAAGCGTGTCGGATCGCCTGCACCTACCTGGACGGTGAAGCGTTCACCTGGTGGCATACCTACAGTCGGACGACGACGGTCCCCGACTGGGCTACCTTTCGGGCTGCGCTCATCCGTCGCTTCAGCCCTCTGAACAAGACGCAGGCGGCGCGGGACAAGCTGCACTCATGGCGCCAAATCAAGGACGTCGGGACGTTCAACAGGACTTTCCTGAGCGTCCTCTTGGACATCCCGGACATCACCGAAGCGGAAAAGATCGACCGCTATAGCCGAGGCCTGAAGCGCGACATCTGGCAGGCACTGTGCCTCAAGACGTACACCGATCTTGAATCACTGATGACGGACGCCCTGCGCGTGGAAGCGGCCAAGGCTGGAGTGTCCCGTATCACCAGCAATGTTAACAGCACTTCTGGCAAGCCACCGACGATGGGCGTTGTCCCGATGGACATTTCCAGCATCAAGATCGAAAAGCTGACGCCAGACGAACGCCAGCGCTGCATGCGCGAGGGTCTCTGCCTTCGCTGTCGCGAGAAAGGACACATGGCTAAGGACTGCCCAAAAGGCCAGCGGAACTGAAGCAGCAACAATCCTCAACATCAGTGAAAGACGCTCCTTCGGTTCCTGAAAATATGTCGTCACCATTTGAAGGCCCGCGACTCGGGCTTCTGCTTTCTACTGCTTCTGTCAATGGAAAAGCTGTTAAGGTGCTGTTCGACGACGGATCTCCCATCAACGTCGTCTCAAGGCGCCTCGTTACCTCCTTGCATGTGAAAACGAAAGGAACGGACTTCGCGGCAAGCATGCCCGATGGCCGCTCCCATGTCCTCGCTGAAACCGTTGACCCTCTTGAGATTCACATCGGACCGTACCAAGAGCGACTTCGGTTTGCTGTTTGTGAATTGAGCGCGTACGACCTCATCCTGGGAAAGAAGTGGCGCGATGACAAGGACGCCAAAATCAACAACAAGAAAAACAAGATCTCCTTCAAGTTCAACCACAAGAACATTTCCATCACTGCCTCCCTCAAGAAGCCCGAAGCTCTGATCAGTCGGCAGCGCCTTGCTCGGGACCTCGTTCAAAGGTGCCCTGTTTTTGCCATCTACCTGCAGTCGGAAGATCCCTCTAGCACCTTCGACATTAACGCCATTACGATGGGACAAGGCGAAGACAAGAAAGAAGTTCAAGAGATTCTCAAAGAGTACGCTGACGTCTTCCCAGACGAGCTCCCCGACGGACTCCCTCCTGAGCGCAGTCACAAATTTAGCATCAAGCTGACCGATGACGCCCAACCGCGTCGTAGCGGAATTTACCGACTAGCCGAATGGGAGCTCGAAGAACTCAAGACTCAACTGGCCGGCCTCATAAGGAAGGGATTCATCCAACCAAGCACCTCACCGTGGGGCTCTTCCGTCCTCTTTGCGGCGAAGAAGGACGGTGGCTGGCGAATGTGCATCGACTACAGGGCCCTGAACAAGGCTACTATCAAGAACGCGTACCCACTTCCACGCATCGACGACATCTTTGACCAACTGCGAAAGGCCAAGTACTTTACAAAGATCGACCTCCGCTCTGGCTATCACCAGATTCGCCTTGACCCAGAAACAATACCTTTGACGGCGTTTCGAACCAAGTACGGATTCTATGAGTTCACCGTCGTACCCTTTGGTCTGACAAATGCACCCGCGGTCTTCATGAACCTAATGAACGATGTCTTCCGACCCTATCTGTACGACTTCATCTGTGTCTACCTCGACGACATCCTAGTCTACAGCGAAACTTACGACGATCACCTCAAGCACCTACGATTAGCACTCGAGAAATTACGAGAACACAAGCTCTACGCCAAGCTGAGCAAGTGCCAGTTCGCTCGAACTACTGTGGACTACCTTGGCCACGTCATCTCCGAGAAAGGCTTCTCTATGGAAGACTACAAGGTCCAAGCCATCCGTACGTGGGCAACACCGAGGAGCAAAAAGGATGTACAATCTTTCCTCGGTATGGTCAACTTCTATCGAAGATTCATCAAGGGAATGGCTGCCGTAGCTACGCCGCTAACGAGGCTGACTGGGAATGTCGACTTCGAGTGGACACCCGACGCCCAGAAAGCCTTTGAGCAGCTGCAGGACCTAACGACAAGCGCACCGGTGCTAAGGCCTTTCGACAAGAGATACCCAATCTACGTGTCTACAGATGCCAGCGGGTATGCTGTGGGCGCAGTCCTTGAGCAAGATGATGGACGCGGACGGCGTCCAGTGGCGTACTTCTCGTTAACCCTCAACATCCACGAGCAGCGCTACAGCATTCGTGAAAGAGAACTGCTTGCAGTCGTACAAGCTATCCGGCATTGGCGCTGCTACCTCTACGGAAGACCCTTTGAGGTCCACACCGACCATGAGTCCCTGAGATACCTAAGCACCCAAGAGAAGCTGAACGATCGCCAAGTCAAGTGGCTGGAGTTTCTGGACCAGTTCCAGTTCAAGATTGTCCCAATCAAGGGCACTTCGAACCCCGTGGCTGATGCCCTTTCCAGGCAGCCACAAGATGCTCCCGACAAGCACGCCCCCAATCAAGACCTTCTTAGTCGCGTGCTGACCAAGACCATTGAAGAACTCCCCAAGAAAACTGAAATCAACAACCTCATGACCATCAACCAAAGTGATCAAGACCTTGCCACCTTAAGACAAGAGTACGACGCGGACCCCGAGTTTGCCGACCTAGTCAAAGACCCGGTATCTCCCTACCGGCTACACATGAGGTTGTTGAAACGAGGTGACCGTACGTGTATCCCCGTCGGTACTCTACGCCAAAGACTACTCCACGACTACCATGATGTCCCGTGCCAAGGGCACATGGGAGTCAAGAAAACAACCAAGGTTATCTCTTCCAAGTACTACTGGAAGACAATGCGGAAAGACATCCAAAGATACGTACAAACATGTGATTTGTGCCAGCGGAACAAGGCTAGCACCCATTCACCTCTGGGTCACCTCAAACCCTTGGACCCCCCGAGCCAACGATGGGCAAGTGTCTCCATGGACTTTATCACGCCTCTTCCTCTGACTCCAAGAGGCCACAACGGGATTTACGTCGTTGTCGACCGCCTCTCCAAGATGATTCGCCTCGCCCCTATGAAGCCAGACTGTACGGCGCCAGTCGCAGCTCAGCTCTACCATGATCACGTCTATCGACACCACGGACTCCCAGCTGATGTTGTCTGCGACAGGGACCGCATTTTCTTCTCCAACTTCTGGCAGTCGCTCACGGAGATTCTCAAGGTCAAGATCAAGGCCTCTTCAGCGTACCACCCGCAAACCGACGGACAAACTGAGATCATGAACAAGAAGATCGAAGAAATCCTGCGAAACTTTGTCAACCATCACCAAGGCGATTGGGACCTCTTTCTGGTTGCTGCCGAAGTAGCCTACAACCGGTCGCCAAATGCTGTTACAACGTACTCCCCTTTCTTCCTGAACTACGGATTCGAACCTAAGACGGTACCAATGGACATCCTCGAAAACTCAGAGTCAAGCATGCCTGCAGTGTCTGACTGGCTAAGCGGTCTCCAACATGCTCAAGAGACTGCCATCTCAGCCATCAAGAGTGCAAATGAGGCGCGCTCGGCGTACGCAAATCGCCATCGCCGACCTTGCAAGATCGCCGTGGACGATCTGGTGCTACTAAGTACCAAACACCTTATGCCAGATGCTTTCCAAGGCGCTCGCAAGCTGATGCCCAAGTACTCAGGACCGTACCGCGTCACTGAGAGCATCAACGATGTGACGTTCCGCCTGGATCTTCCCCAAGCGGTGCTCGATCGCAAGGTTCACAACGCCTTTCATGCGAGCTTGCTGAAGCCGTACCGCGCTGATCCTTATGGCCGACTTCCTCCCGTTCCGCCTCCGGTGGCATTTCCGGACGGTTCTGTCGAGTACGAAGTCGACTCCATCATAAGGTCACGAAAGCGCCGTGGACGACTACAGTACCTGGTCAAGTGGAAAGGCTGTGACGTCAGCGAGAACTCCTGGCTGACCAAGCAAGACCTTGCGAACGCACCTGAGGTGTTGGACGCTTTCCTGCGCCGCGCGTCCTAAGGGGGGGGAGGTGTAAGGATATGCCCCTTAAATCCCCAAGACTGGAGCCTAGGGGATAAGGACTGGGGCCTCTCCTTCCCTGTCCTTCTCAGCCAACTCCTTCCAAGACGCATCAACTCCAAAGTAATCTGGGGCATGCCGCGGTGTCCGTCCGATAATCTACTACTAACGGACGGTCAGCACGGGAGCCGCGGATTGGCTAACCGACACTACCCTGACTCATCTGCCGACGGGTACAGTCTCCAACGGATCAACGGACTAACGGACCAAAAGACGAGCCACATCTCTGACGCGTCAGCAAGCCGGAACAATCTCCCCGTGGACCAATGGGAGCGACAAGACTTGCTGACCCACGGGAGATATTCGACCCGAAGACTGGCGTCTGCTTACACGCCTCTGAGGCTTTTCGGGTCGAATGGCGCGTGGGGCCAGCCGCGCGGCGCTACGAGCGCCGCACACCGTCCCCCCCCCGTTTGGGGCTTTCTGGTGGGGCGCCTTGGGGCGCACACGCCCACCCTTGCTTTGTTCTGAGAGCCCATGCTTTGTTTTGAGAGCTTTGGTGCCGTCCACCGGCACGACGGGCAATTGCATGCTTTGGGGCACCCTGGGTGCCCCCCTGGGGGTATATAATGCGTGAGTGTGGGCGCCACCGGGAGAGACCTCGGGGGAACAACCACAGACAGAGACACAAAGACCTCCTTTACCTTTGACCCCCTCGACCCTCACCGACGTCACGCCCATCCTCTTCCCCACCCCCATCACCGTCATCCCACCCGTCACCTTCCCCGCGCCCGGCATCCTCATTGGTGCACGGGTTGCTGACACCGGCGCCAGTACGTTGAGGGCTGCCCGTGTGTGGGTGGTGCCTCACATATTGGCCAAGTGAGCACCTTGTTGTGTAGCTTCTTCTTGTGTAGTTGAAGGTACTGGATGAGTCGCCGCGTCGTTGTCCTGACGTTGGCCAACTGGGAGGCCTTCACGCACATTCACGGCCGCGTCCGCAGTTGCCTTCGCAGCGAGAGCACTGCCGGGCTTGGACATGAGCAAACCGCATGTGCAAATGGCCACATGCGTCTGGCAAGCACTCAGTGCGTTGTGCAACTCCATCTCGGCACTGAACGCGAAGTTGGCGTCAGCTTCCGGTACGACCTTAGGCTCGTCAACGATGCTCTCTGGTAAAGAAAAGATGACAGCAGCCGTGCCCGGCGTCAGCGTCTCGCTATTGTCGTGGGCAATAGAGACCGTCAGCGGGGAATCATCCCCCGCCAGTCGAGTCGCTGCCATGACGTCCGCACGCACCGACTGCCCCAGTAGGTAAACGCAGGAGCACAACGATATTTTTTTCGTATAGATCATGCATTCCACCGCCATGCGGCCCGCCGTCTTGTTGAACTTCATAGGCTCGATGGCTTCCTTGTTGACGAGCGACTCGCCAAGAGACACGTTGTTTGTTCTGGTCTTAACATAGCGGTTCAGCTCGGAGATCTTCCCTTCGATGTTGTCGTCGCACACGTGCTTCGCCGTTGGGAAGTCCTTGCCGACCGTATCACGTACGTGGGCGACGGCGGTGTGCAGGTACAAGTTGAAGACACCAGCGTCCTTTGTCTGCGGGTCGTAAGGCTTCAGGTGCGCGTAGAGAGGCGCAAGCAGGGAGGCGACTAACTGCAGCGTTGCCGCAGCGCATTCACGCTCATCAGCTGGCGCGGTAGAAACAGCCCGTCTCCAGCACGCTGTCAATATCTGCGACAACTTGAGCATCACGAGAACAGCCTCGTCGATGGGCACGCCCAAAACCTGTGGCACGGCAATGAGGTGGCCGACAAGGCGGCCGAACTCACGCAGGTACAATCCGCCGATGTTAGAGCGTCCCATCACGCTGTACACGTTCCGCCTGGCCGTTTCTCGCAGGGTCTCGGGCAAGAGTGCGAACATAAAGAAGATCAAGCTCTTGGCAATCTTGCCCGTACAGTGAAGGATGGGAAGCTGCACCATGAAGGGGATATCTCGTAGCAATGGGTAGCCACGCGTGCCGCCGAAGGCCCTGCGCACACGACTAAAGAAGGTCGACAGTGGAGAGCAGGCTATTGAGGGCAGAAGAGTCGCGCATCCCTCGCGCCGACCACGCCGCATGGGCTGCCGCGCGCAGGAGGGGTTCCCACATGTCAAGACTGCCGGGGGGTTGGACGTCGCCACCAAAAGCGAGCCGCAAATGCAAGTCGCTGTCATTCTGCCTCCAACAGCTGTCCACGGTCCTCGAAACAGCGCACACCAACGCCATAGCGCCCAGACTGCCATCTCCCAAAGCCGGGACAAAATGCCTGGGTCTCGCGGGGCTCCTCGCGTATGTTCTTGCGCTAGAAGAGACAGGTAGTCCATAAGCGCGCAGGGCCACCGACCTGGGCATCGGTGTATGCCCCCTGAGATACTCAAGAAGTGTCCCAGCATCGCAAAGTCAGAGCAGAGGCGCACTCTGTAAGGCAAACGAAGAGGCACAGACCCGCCCCCCGCGGCCGGTGCAGCGTACTGCGCCGATAAGACGGCATTGACTCGGAAGCGTAGTCGGTCGGCGAGGGCCGAATGGATGAAGTTCTCCCCACAGAGCAAGAAGAGGACAGGAAACATCGGTGTACGGCCGCTTCGAAGCAAGCTTGACGACAAGGAGATCGTGAATACGGTCAAAGTTCGACGCCGTACGGGACCACCATCCCCCGCTAGCGTCACGTCGTTGACCGCTTGCAAGACGTCGACTGCAGAGGAGGGTATGCCGTCGAGGTCCAAAGCCCGCTGCACACCGTGTGCCACATCATACTCGATGCCCCAGACAATCTCCCTCTCACTCCCATCGATCCGCTCCAGATGAGTGGTGCGCGGGACGTGAAACAAGGACACCAGCTCATCTGTGTCCAAAGAAGGTGGGGTGGGGTCCCCGCGTGCCGTAGTCGGTGCCCCCTCGGGTGAAACACCATCAGCAGCTTCTCCGGTTCGACGGGTCTTCCGTCGTCGCCGCAGATGAGGGGCCGCCAGGCGTTTGCGCGTGCCGTCTTCCCCCCTGTACCACCTCATACCCTCCGTGGCCGACCCGAGAATGTAGTTCCAGACACGTACAGCGCCGCTTTCAGACAAGGTCAGCATGGAGTGCCCAGCGCGGTCCGGGTGATCAACCGCCTTACGTATCAGCATTGCCCGAGCGGCAGGCGTCGGCAACATCTTTGGTACGGACGTGTTGTAGGCTAGTGATCGACGGGATGCGCGTGGACGCACAGGTCTGCCGACGTTCCCAGAAGAGTGGGCCCCGCGCGCAGGAGCATCACGGTGACTAATCTCTTGCGTCGGGTCTGGCTCGCCGTCAGCGGCCGTCGCATGGCTGGCCGCCGCAAGAGCCCCTTCAGCAGCGTTCTGCCCCGGCGGTGTTAGCTCCAGAGCGGCGCGATAGCGCGCAGATGTTGCCCCGTTGGCAGCAGCGAGAACTCCCAGCTGCCGCTCTAGCGGCATGGCATCGAAGGACGCCGCCTGACGGACAGCCTGGGCGCCTCTCACAATGTAGCGACGGTCCCGCAGCCTAGTGAAGTACCTCACCCAGGCGTGCTGGTTCAAGTCCAGTCGACGCTTGACGGTTACGTCACCGCGCACTGATCGGCCCTCCGCTGTGCGGTGCACTTCACCCGCGACGCGCGCGGCTCGGTCCAAAAGCCTGCGGCAGTCCGTCACCGTCAGGTCCGTGCTTCGCTCCAGCCCGCGCCACGATGGCTCAACCCGACCCTCTCCAACAGGATCAGTGCACGGTCGAAGTGCCAAGAAGCGCAGGGACTCATGCGCTTCAACACTGCTACCAAAACATGCCCATCCTGACCGAGTGAGCTTGGGGACGCAGCGCGCGAACACCTCTCGTCCTGTGAGGCTCACTGGAGCCCGCACTTCCACACAAAAGGTAAACCTTGAGGGATCAACGTCGGTGCAGCTCCTCACGGGTCCAACGATTACCCACCGCTCCGACAGACCGTCACTGTCTTGTGCTCCTTGAGTGCAGATATGGTGACTGGGGTGACCGATGCTCATCTCATTGGCCCGCTCGGGTGGCGAAGCACCACGAATCATGCCTGTTGACGACGACCGACGCGGGCCGCACATCGGCAGCGTGGAGTCGACGGTGTCGCCGTGTCGCCGTGGTTGGCGTGGAGTCGATCGCGACGAGTCGATCGCGACGCAGTGCCTGGCGACCGGCACATGGCCATACTCGTCCAGCGCAACGCTTGGCTGCAGCTGCTCGCTCCTGGCAGCAGCTGCAGCTATCTGGCGTCTCGGCGGGGGCCGAAGAGGGGGTGCGGGGGAAGAGGTTCGAGGGGAGACGTACGAGCGGAACATGTCGAACACTGAGTCGTACAGATGTACCGATTCCATTGTTGATGAAGACGCCGAACACACTTAACAGACGCTAATCCGCACTTGTACCACATTTGCACGGCCAGGTTTGCAACATTAATTGCAAGATGCGAGCTATCACATGTGCTGTCGTCCTTCATTTGGTTTTGTTAATGTGGGTCAATCTCCGCCAACGGGTGCTACTACTATCGTTTCCTCGGTGCATTGGCTGCTTGATACTTCTCAGTTTTGTCAATGCACGGTAGAAGGTGCTGCTGCTCCCATCTCGTTTTCACAGATTGTTGCGTATTTTATCGCGACTTTCTATTCGAATCTGCTACCACCGCGCACCACCACGCGTCAACGTGGTTCCGTAGACTCCTTTCGATGACGCTCGTCGTCACGCATTGACTACATGGTGTCCACTGCACGACGCGTGCGTTGTGGGCAAGGTAACCCTCTCTGTCGGTCGGATGTTCTCCTCTTCTATTTCCCTCGCACTGGCGCTTCAGTACGACCAGGCAACTGTGGTATGAGCTGGACCCGCTACCAGCTGGGCTACGGGTTGGGGCGGCTGGAAACAAGAGCCGCGCCGCGCCGATACCACGCCGCCCGTATCCCCCAACCGTCAGTCATGTCAACGTGGCGCTGACGGGCATGCTCCTCCTCGTCCCGGTAATGGCATGGGCAGGACCGGCATTGACGCCCGTGGGAACGAGGCGGGCCGGTATGAAGTGCGCAAGTCGGCCGCGCGAGTCGGACACGCCGTCGCTCGGCTTCTGTTGCAACACGACGCTGTCTGACATGCTCACCTCCGTCCCGGCACCGACCAGATAAACGCCCGTTGGATGATGCATTGCATGGTGACGGTCGAATCATGGCGGTACGTGAGCGCGTTAACCGTCGACATGCAGGGCGCGCGGTCATGCACATGGTCGTATCGGGCGTCGTCTACGAAGTATCCTGTGGAGTTGACCTGCGGTCATGCGCATGGTCGTATTGGGCGTCGCCTACGAAGTATCCTGTGGAGTTGACCTGCATGTGGTGGCCTGCATGTGCATGTGCAACTAACCCCTGAAGCCCACGTCCTGCTGTTGGATGCACTTCGCGTCGTCTTCGGCGGCCGCGAGGTCATTCCTATACCAGGCTCGGGGGCCCTGGAGTCCTGTTCACGCCGTCCGCGGAAGTCACTATTCTCACCTGAGTTGACGGACTGGTGCGGTACATTCTTAGGGTCATCGTTGTTGGATCTGATGGATATCGTGGGAAAGTAGCGCTGCTGCAACTGCCATTGTTTCATCGGCGTGGCGAAAGTGCCGGCTGCAGTGCAGGTGCAGTGCAGGTGCCGAGCGATGCTGTCTTCTCGTACACAAAAAAAAGCAGTCGCTACCAGCGCGCCTCGCTGTGGTGAAAGAAGCACGAACTACAACGTTGCGAAAGACACAACGTGGTAGAATTCGTGCATAGAAGCCAACTTGAGGTCATAACAGCCGGCTGGAGTAAACATCAATGTCGTTGACCGCGGTCGCCATCAGCCCGATGACGCCATCTGCCCGATGTCGCGTCGGCGTCAGGAAGAGCTCAAAGCGAAAATGGTAGAGCTTGTACAACTCAGCCACCTTGGATGTCACCGCGTCCGGCCGCGACCTTGTCCAGGACACCGGTCAAAGTGCGCCTAGATGCAACTGCACGCCGCCACGTGGTTGATCCAGCGTCGACTTCTTCACGTGAGCGCCTCAGCGGGATCACTCACTTTGTGGTCACGGAACGATGCCACGCAGGGAACGCTTCCCACGAGGTCGCCGTTTCGGGCTTGTCCCGGCTAGTGAGACCCATTGGTGGCTCCCAATGCCGTAAAGAGGCTCGGTAGTGACGCGCAGAACCGCGGAAATGATCATGCAACCGCGTCCGCGCTTCTGTGGCAACCTGATGACAGCGGCGGCGTGAATAGCACCTCCACGACGTCCTGCACGGATGCGACGGATGCCCCCGCGCCATACTTACGATATAGCAGTACGGACTCCAGAGCAGCTCAACACCGCATAAATGTTGCTCTTAATGTGACGTACTCGTTGCCCATAGACGAGGCTCCCTCCCAGACCGCCGTAGTCCCTGATGTCGGCGGCGGTAGCAGCGTCACGTGCTAGCGTCAGGCAAGAGCGGCGCGGCACAAGCGTCGCGCAAAGCAGTCCTTGACGTCAGCGGCGGCAGCAAGTAGCAGGGACAATCGAGCGCCTTCCGGCACGGGTGACATTTGAACGCAGTCCTTGACACTTGCGGTAGTAGTACCTACAAACCGGAGCCACGCGGTCCTTGACGTCAGCGGCCGCACCTCCTTGCCACGCGAACCGCCGGTGAGTGGCAGAGGTCGTCCTTGACGCCACCGCAGATAGCCGTGCTCGTTGCCGCCGTGCAGCGTAGCCAGGCGAGTAGGCTTGGCGAACGTGTGTGACAGAAGTCAGGGCAGCCCCGTCCGGGCAACACCGTCAGCAACAGCCGCCTTGTAGGGTTGCCACCGCACCTCCTCACCACAAGAACCGCGGGTGAGTGGCAGAGGTCGTTCTTGACGCCACCGCAGATAGCCGTGCTCGTTGCCGCCGTGCAGCGTGGCCAGGCGAGTAGGCCTGGCGAACGTGTGTCACAGAAGTCAGAGCAGCCCCGTCCGGGCAACACCGTCAGCAGCAGCCGCCTTATAGGGTTGCCACCGCCGTGCAGCATGGCCAGACGCGTAGGTTTGGCGAACGTGTGTCACAGAAGTCAGAGCAGCCCCGTCCGGGCAACACCGTCAGCAGCAGCCGCCTTGTTGGGTTGCCACCGCCGTGCAGCATGGCCAGACGCGTAGGCTTGGCAAACGTGTGTGACAGAGGACAGAACAGCCCCGTCCGGGCACCACCGTCAGCAGCAGCCGCCTTGTTGGGTTGCCACCGCCGTGCAGCATGGCCAGACGCGTAGGCTTGGCAAACGTGTGTGACAGAGGACAGAACAGCCCCGTCCGGGCACCACCGTCAGCAGCAGCCGCCTTGTTGGGTTGCCACCGCCGTGCAGCATGGCCAGACGCGTAGGCTTGGCAAACGTGTGTGACAGAAGTCAGAGCAGCCCCGTCCGGGCACCACCGTCAGCAGCAGCCGCCTCGCAGGGTTGCCACCGCACCTCCTCACCACATGAACCGCCGGCTTGGCGAACGTGAGTCGCAGAGGTGAAGGGCTTGGACGGGTGAGGTAGGCGGGGTGACAGAAGGTTAGCACCAGAGGTGGGGGAATAGGGCGGGTGGGGTAGGCAGGTGTGAGTCGCAGAAGTGAGAGGGCACGACCGGTTTGTGATGCCTGGAATAGAGCGAGGTCGGAGCGCCGCTCGGTAGTCCACATTTATACGGCTCGACATCGTAGCAGTGGGCGCGATGCCGGCCGGCACAGCAGCCCTGCACCGCACCGTGACGAGCTGCACCACGACGGGCGGCGCGATGGAGCGTGCCACAGCGCTCACGCGGGGCGGTGGCGCAGGTCGTGCAATTACATGACAACAGATATTTACAATAAAATTAACGCACATGGTATCACACGGTATGGGACAAGCGACCGATGGCGCCGCAGGTCATCCTCGCGTCCTCGTGTGTGGCGACCATTGGGGGATCGCCACGACGAGCTCTTGACGTACGCACGGCCTGCAGTAGGTCTGCAGGCGTCCGACGTACGCCAGCCCCCATCCCGGGCCGGTCGTTGCCACGGGAGAGACCCGCGGTCCTGTGGTGCGTAGCAGCAGGGAGCCGGCCGAACGGCTGACGTGCAAACATCTCTACGCCGCCGCGATGACACCACCCGTGTGAGCAATACTCGTTTCTCTGCATCCGAGGGGCCACCGGTCGGTACTTTTGGGCGTCGTCCGGGTTGGGTGCGATAAGGCGGAGCAGGGCCGCGGCCATGACGAGCGTGGCCACGCGGTGATGGCTTCCGCCACGGCTCGGTGGTGGCGTCCGCCATGGAGTGGGGCTGCCGTTGTCTGCTTGTGATGGGGGCTGCTGCACGGAGCGTAGATGTGTTGGCTGGAGCGTAAGGTGCACCCTCAAGCGGCTTGTCTTCTGGTCGACGGGCACACGTCGTTGCAGCGGGGCAATTGTACGGAGCGCATGGGGGTGAGAACGTGTCTCCTGCGCCGGAATGACACTAGCCGGCTGGGTTGGGGTGCATCCGAGGGGCCACCGGTCGGTACTTTTGGGCGTCGTCCGGGTTGGGTGCGATAAGGCGGAGCAGGGCCGCGGCCATGACAAGCGTGGCCACGCGGTGATGGCTTCCGCCACGGCTCGGTGGTGGCGTCCGCCACGGAGTGGGGCTGCCGTTGTCTGCTTGTGATGGGGGCTGCTGCACGGAGCGTAGATGTGTTGGCTGGAGCGTAAGGTGCACCCTCAAGCGGCTTGTCTTCTGGTCGACGGGCACACGTCGTTGCAGCGGGGCAATTGTACGGAGCGCATGGGGGTGAGAACGTGTCTCCTGCGCCGGAATGACACTAGCCGGCTGGGTTGGGGTGCATCCGAGGGGCCACCGGTCGGTACTTTTGGGCGTCGTCCGGGTTGGGTGCGATAAGGCGGAGCAGGGCCGCGGCCATGACGAGCGTGGCCACGCGGTGATGGCTTCCGCCACGGCTCGGTGGTGGCGTCCGCCACGGAGTGGGGCTGCCGTTGTCTGCTTGTGATGGGGGCTGCTGCACGGAGCGTAGATGTGTTGGCTGGAGCGTAAGGTGCACCCTCAAGCGGCTTGTCTTCTGGTCGACGGGCACACGTCGTTGCAGCGGGGCAATTGTACGGAGCGCATGGGGGTGAGAACGTGTCTCCTGCGCCGGAATGACACTAGCCGGCTGGGTTGGGGTGCATCCGAGGGGCCACCGGTCGGTACTTTTGGGCGTCGTCCGGGTTGGGTGCGATAAGGCGGAGCAGGGCCGCGGCCATGACGAGCGTGGCCACGCGGTGATGGCTTCCGCCACGGCTCGGTGGTGGCGTCCGCCACGGAGTGGGGCTGCCGTTGTCTGCTTGTGATGGGGGCTGCTGCACGGAGCGTAGATGTGTTGGCTGGAGCGTAAGGTGCACCCTCAAGCGGCTTGTCTTCTGGTCGACGGGCACACGTCGTTGCAGCGGGGCAATTGTACGGAGCGCATGGGGGTGAGAACGTGTCTCCTGCGCCGGAATGACACTAGCCGGCTGGGTTGGGGTGCATCCGAGGGGCCACCGGTCGGTACTTTTGGGCGTCGTCCGGGTTGGGTGCGATAAGGCGGAGCAGGGCCGCGGCCATGACGAGCGTGGCCGCGCGGTGATGGCTTCCGCCACGGCTCGGTGGTGGCGTCCGCCATGGAGTGGGGCTGCCGTTGTCTGCTTGTGATGGGGGCTGCTGCACGGAGCGTAGATATGTTGGCTGGAGCGTAAGGTGCACCCTCAAGCGGCTTGTCTTCTGGTCGACGGGCACACGTCGTTGCAGCGGGGCAATTGTACGGAGCGCATGGGGGTGAGAACGTGTCTCCTGCGCCGGAATGACACTAGCCGGCTGGGTTGGGGTGCATCCGAGGGGCCACCGGTCGGTACTTTTGGGCGTCGTCCGGGTTGGGTGCGATAAGGCGGAGCAGGGCCGCGGCCATGACGAGCGTGGCCGCGCGGTGATGGCTTCCACAACGGCCCGGTGGTGGCGTCCGCCAGTGTCGCGAATTGCTGTGAGCGGCCGCTTGCAATGTCGGGTAGTTGCACGGTGGGGTGAACAGTGGCCGCGGGTGGCGGCGTTTTGCTGTTTGTGACCGCGGTGGGCTGCTGGCTTCCGCGGGCGGGTGCACTCCGGGAGCGAATGCGGACGGCGGACGGCGGAAGGCCTCTCGTTGCAGGCTGCGAGGTGCGGTGGGCGGCTGCTTGCGGCATCTGCCGGGGGTGGCTGCGGCTGCAGAATTCGCTCACTGTTGGCGTGGGCGGCTGCAGCCGCCCACTTGCGGCGTTGGGCGGTTGCGAAGCGCGGTGGGCAGCCGCTTGCTGCGTCGTGCGGTTGCGAGGTGCGGTGACCGGCTCGTGACGGCTTCGGTTGACGTCGGAGGGCTGCCCGTTCGGGCGGACGGCTGAACGGCGTCGCGTGTTCGTTGCTGTGTCCGTTTTTCTCCATCATGGCGCGCACGAAGACGACAGCGCGACGGGGCTTGAAGCCTCCCTCTCTTCGCAAAGAACTGGCGATTGGTGCCAAGCGTAAGACGAAACCGAGTCCAGGCGGTATCCGCAAGCGCCGCCGGTATCGCCCCGGGACCGTTGCGCTGCGCGAGATCCGTCGCTACCAGAAGAGCACCGAGCTGCTTCTCGCCAAGGGGCCCTTTCAACGGCTGGTCAAAGAGACTGCGCACGAACTCATGCCCAACCTCCGCTTTCAGTCGTCGGCCGTGTTGGCGCTTCAGGAGGCGTCGGAGGCGTACCTTGTTGAGCTCTTTGAAGACACCAACCTGTGCGCTATGCACGGGAAGCGGGTGACTATCATGGTCAAGGACATCCAGCTTGCTCGTCGCATTCGTGGTGAGCGTGGTTGACGTGATGAGATTGCCCTTGGCGGCGGGCTGACGTTGCCCGTCATGAGATTGTTGAAGGGGGGGTGCGCTGTTGATTGGGCGGCGGCCTGTGCATCGGGTAGAAAAAAAGAAGAGAGTAGGAGTGTGGTGTGCCTGTGCCCTGCTGTGATGGGATGGGATGGTGTGGTGAGGTGCAGCGTACTCCGTGTGTTTTTGTCCATAAAAGCTCGCTCTTTTCTGTCACGGTGGTGTTCTGTCGGCAGCGGATGGCACTGGGTCTCTGGGTCTCTCAGAACTACAGCTGCAGAATACAACGGGGGCGACGACATGAGCGAAGAGCTTGGCTCGCCCCTTCTCCGGCTGGCGGACAGTGATGAACACTCGTCCCTGCCTCGTCCGGCGAACAGAGACGAACATCCACACTGTGAGCGTAGCATCCCACACTATGAGCGCCAGGAGCCGCGACCGCGCGAGCACCGACTCCGGTGAAACGCTGGCACTGAACTCAGCAGCTGCCGTTGTCCTCGCAGCTGCCAGCTTTCTTTTCGTTCCGCTCACCGACCCGTGCTGCGTTCCTGGCGTTCTTAGAAGAGCACCGAGAAGAGGTCTGCCGGCGCAGTCTGCACTGAAGAGCTGATCGTCACCCCTTCTGCGCGAGAGAAGCTTCTTTCGGTCGTCACCGCTTCTGCGCGAGAGAAGCTTCTTTCGGTAGAAGTGGTTTGCACGGTTGGTAACTCTGGTGTCTTCGTACAGAACAAGGTTGTCGAGCGCAAGAGCTGTGTCTTTGCGTGGCCCTTCTCCGCTAGCACAATCCCGCCATTTTGACGTCCTTTCAAAACAAACAAAGAACACACCCTCACTGCAGAGCGTCTCTGCAATTAAGTCTTAAGCACACCCGATAGGACGGACGCGCTCGTTCACGACAACCAAGTCGTTGTCCACGTCCGACCGCTCCGGCTGGTAGCACACGACCCGGGACGACACGACCACAGCATTAACGGCATGGAATGCGACAGTAGCCGACGGAGAAGCCACAAGCGTCGGCATCTGCTGTTTCTTGAACACCGCAAGAACATGGAGGACCGGGACTCGCACTTCCTTGCCGCTCCTCAGTTTCATGATGTGTAGCTTGCGGTAGTACGAGCGCGTGCGTACGCGCGAGACAAAGCCAATCTTTGCCCCTGTGCGCACCATCGTAATCACAGATGCACGAGGGTAGGAAGCGTGGAACGGCAACTCATGAGATGGAGGCCCACCCGTTCTCCCAGGGAACTGCGACAACGCGAGGGGAACGAAGAGACACGAAGGGAACGCCACAGGGCTCGGTGGTTAACGGCAGGTGGTGCGAAGGCGTGGGCTGATGGAAACCGATACGGGGACCACGAGAGAGCAGAACAACACCGATACCTATAAAAAGACATCCGAGCGCAGCCGCATGCTTCCCGCCCTCCATGCTGCCGCTGCCGGTTACCGCACAATCAGTATCAATCAAAGCCTACCCCGCGACCGTGGCGGACGCCACCACCGGGCCGTGGCGGAAGCCATCACCGCGCGGCCACGCTCGTCATGGCCGCGGCCCTGCTCCGCCTTATCGCACCCAACCCGGACGACGCCCAAAAGTACCGACCGGTGGCCCCTCGGATGCACCCCAACCCAGCCGGCTAGTGTCATTCCGGCGCAGGAGACACGTTCTCACCCCCATGCGCTCCGTACAATTGCCCCGCTGCAACGACGTGTGCCCGTCGACCAGAAGACAAGCCGCTTGAGGGTGCACCTTACGCTCCAGCCAACACATCTACGCTCCGTGCAGCAGCCCCCATCACAAGCAGACAACGGCAGCCCCACTCCGTGGCGGACGCCACCACCGAGCCGTGGCGGAAGCCATCACCGCGTGGCCACGCTCGTCATGGCCGCGGCCCTGCTCCGCCTTATCGCACCCAACCCGGACGACGCCCAAAAGTACCGACCGGTGGCCCCTCGGATGCACCCCAACCCAGCCGGCTAGTGTCATTCCGGCGCAGGAGACACGTTCTCACCCCCATGCGCTCCGTACAATTGCCCCGCTGCAACGACGTGTGCCCGTCGACCAGAAGACAAGCCGCTTGAGGGTGCACCTTACGCTCCAGCCAACACATCTACGCTCCGTGCAGCAGCCCCCATCACAAGCAGACAACGGCAGCCCCACTCCGTGGCGGACGCCACCACCGAGCCGTGGCGGAAGCCATCACCGCGTGGCCACGCTCGTCATGGCCGCGGCCCTGCTCCGCCTTATCGCACCCAACCCGGACGACGCCCAAAAGTACCGACCGGTGGCCCCTCGGATGCACCCCAACCCAGCCGGCTAGTGTCATTCCGGCGCAGGAGACACGTTCTCACCCCCATGCGCTCCGTACAATTGCCCCGCTGCAACGACGTGTGCCCGTCGACCAGAAGACAAGCCGCTTGAGGGTGCACCTTACGCTCCAGCCAACACATCTACGCTCCGTGCAGCAGCCCCCATCACAAGCAGACAACGGCAGCCCCACTCCATGGCGGACGCCACCACCGAGCCGTGGCGGAAGCCATCACCGCGTGGCCACGCTCGTCATGGCCGCGGCCCTGCTCCGCCTTATCGCACCCAACCCGGACGACGCCCAAAAGTACCGACCGGTGGCCCCTCGGATGCAGAGAAACGAGTATTGCTCACACGGGTGGTGTCATCGCGGCGGCGTAGAGATGTTTGCACGTCAGCCGTTCGGCCGGCTCCCTGCTGCTACGCACCACAGGACCGCGGGTCTCTCCCGTGGCAACGACCGGCCCGGGATGGGGGCTGGCGTACGTCGGACGCCTGCAGACCTACTGCAGGCCGTGCGTACGTCAAGAGCTCGTCGTGGCGATCCCCCAATGGTCGCCACACACGAGGACGCGAGGATGACCTGCGGCGCCATCGGTCGCTTGTCCCATACCGTGTGATACCATGTGCGTTAATTTTATTGTAAATATCTGTTGTCATGTAATTGCACGACCTGCGCCACCGCCCCGCGTGAGCGCTGTGGCACGCTCCATCGCGCCGCCCGTCGTGGTGCAGCTCGTCACGGTGCGGTGCAGGGCTGCTGTGCCGGCCGGCATCGCGCCCACTGCTACGATGTCGAGCCGTATAAATGTGGACTACCGAGCGGCGCTCCGACCTCGCTCTATTCCAGGCATCACAAACCGGTCGTGCCCTCTCACTTCTGCGACTCACACCTGCCTACCCCACCCGCCCTATTCCCCCACCTCTGGTGCTAACCTTCTGTCACCCCGCCTACCTCACCCGTCCAAGCCCTTCACCTCTGCGACTCACGTTCGCCAAGCCGGCGGTTCATGTGGTGAGGAGGTGCGGTGGCAACCCTGCGAGGCGGCTGCTGCTGACGGTGGTGCCCGGACGGGGCTGCTCTGACTTCTGTCACACACGTTCGCCAAGCCTACTCGCCTGGCCACGCTGCACGGTGCCAACCAGGGAAGCTTTCGAGAGTCGCTATGGCGCGGACTCGGAGGGCGGCTGCGTCAGGGCGTACTTTGCGCTTTGCGCTAGCGTCAGAGGCTGCTGACGCTGCTCTGCAAGCTATGGGGTCTGTCTCGCAGGAGGTCGAGCGTGCACCCATCATTGCTTCCCGGACCAGCGAGCCTCTTATGGATGATCATGTGCCTGCTGGTGCTGGGAGTCGGTCCGCTGATGCGGCACCGCCTGCCGCGGAGGATGTCACTGCGCTGACAGTGGCGCCGGCGACTGCGGCTGCACCGGCGTTGACCGTGGAGATTCACACGGAGGCTGCTGCGCCGGTTGTGCCGCCGACGATTGTAGCTGCACCGAACTTGCCGACTGTGGCACCTGCGCTGAACGTGCCGACTGTGGCACCGGCGCCGAACGTGTCGATTTTGCCGCCGACGACTATAGGTGCACCGGCGTCAAACGTGGAAATGTCTACCGATACAGCTGCGCCGATTGTCGCTACGACGGTGAGTGCGCCATGCATTGTGTCAGACGCTGCGGTGCCGGCTGTGGCTGTGGCTGTCCGGCCGCCCTTTGGGGCTGTGTTGTCGTCTATCGCTGCCTCTATGGCGTCTGACGTGCCTGGCCGGATGCCGCGTGCCGCTGCACAGCTCGTGATGGCAACGCCTCCTGTCGCATCCGGCGGGCCTTTGGAGCCGCCCCATGTGGCCACCGCGCCGCTGCTCGAGACTGCCAGGATTGCAGCGCCGCCTGTTGTGGTTGCGCCGGCATCCTCGGAACCGCTTCCTAGGTTTAACATGCCGCCCGCTTCGGCTTTGTCAACACCGCATGAGCCTGCGCCTGCGCCCCTGCCTATTGCTGCACCGCCTCCTGATGTGGCCGCGTCGCTGCCGGTCCTCCCTGTATTACCTGACGATGTGACGGTGACGACGCCTGTCGGCGCAAGACCTTCTGTCGACGTGGACGCGCCGCTGCCGGGTGTGCCGGTGCCACCGCCGGATGCTGTGCAGCCGCCCATTGCCGCCGCGATTCCGGTTTTGGAGGGGCCGCCTCCCATGGTGGACGCGCCGCGTCCTCCGGGAGCAACTCCGCCACCTACGGTCGCCGCTTCGCCGGATGATGGCGCCGGCTCCACGCCAACCAACGAGCTCGCCATTACTTTAACAGGTGACGAGGAGCTACTGTCGCTCGTGGCAAGGAGCATCTTCATCGTTTCGCCAGCCGTTGTGCACACGAACCTGGCTATCCCGGCTCTCTTCATCGTCTACTTTGTTTCACGCATGTCTTTCTTGTCGTGCGCTGATCCGGTCTACTCGGCGACTGCGGTGCACAACACTTTGTACTCCTTGCTCAAGGTGCCAAAGATTGGGTGGCCCGTGTTGAGTCGCTGCTTTGGTCTGCCACCGCTGGGCCTCTATCTCGGCGGCAGGACCAAGAAGCGTGCTTCCCAACTATGTGGTCAACCACGGTCCATCCCATCCTCTCTGTTCGACACGATGAACCCGGATGGTGGGCAGCAGTGGGTCTCGCGTAGACTGCGTCTGCGGGAGACCCTGAACCTGCACGTCGCGGCGGGAACTCCCACACGGCCTGGAGATCTCACGGCGCGGGAGCTGAACAACCTCGTAGCGCTGCTGACTTCTGACCATGGGAGGTCTCTGGCGTATGCTCTCGGGTGCAGAGTGCGACCGGGATTTGACAGTGACGGCCAGTACACTCCCGTTGCCGTTCTGGAGTTTGACTGGAGCAAGCCGTGGGAGTCCGGGACTCCAACGGCCAGCCTTATTGACAAGCTGTCGGCAAATCTTCTCAAGGCCCCACACTGCTACCTGGCTAAGGTGAGCAGCTTCCCTGTTGACTTGGAGGAGCAGACAGCGCGGCCTTTGCACACTCCCGGGGTGTTGGAAACAGCGCAGGGGCCAAGCCTGGGCAAGCGGGGCCGGAAAGCTGTACCTCAGAATGCAGCACGTCGCTCGGCCGTTGCGCGTCGTGCTCAGCCACGGGTGGAAGAGACGCCCAGCTTCGTTCCTGGACTGCCATCTGTTCTCGGACCAGACCTTCTCGGCCAAGTACGCCCATGCAGTTTGTGGCCTGACGGCGCATGGGCCATGCAGATGCCGCTGTGGGGGAGCCTCGACACGTTGGCGCAAGGCAGGCCGGTGCTGGATATTCGAGTGGCAGGAAGCGAGTTCCCAGTTCCCGACGCCGACGGCAACTACGGTTACAGCGTGCAGGTGACACAGCTGCCGAAGTCCATCGAGACTCCCCTGTCGAAGAAGCTGGCGGAAGGCATCACTGCGCCACCCGAGCTGGGCCATCACAGTCGGTCCGTTGACTTCTTGCAATGGATTCGCAGCATGGCGCTGGATTGCAGTGAACGGAGGAGTGCCACGACAGGCACCAGGCGGGACGAGGACCGCAGTGATGATTCTGACGGGGATTACCAGCTGGCGGCGGATGACGTGCGTGTGGACATCACTTCGTCCGGACCAGCGCCTGAGCTCTTTAAGCATAGGGTATCGTTTCTTTCTCCTTTGCGCTTGCTTGTTGATGATGCTGTGTGCCGTAGGGAACCTGGCAGATTGTTCGTACTGGTACCAGCGGCGAGAAAGCTCGCACGAAAGTCTCTGCAAGTATAAGTAAACATCGCTGCCACTTCGATGCACACTTCAACATCCACGAAAGACGAACTTGGGAGCACGCGGCGGCTGGATACCATACCACAACACACCCTTCTGCGCCAGAATTTTGGGCTGAAGCAGAGATGAAACTCCTCATGGATCACGCTTATCCCCTTATCGACGACGGAGTGAATCTCGAGGATGTCAAACGCGACCTGCCCTTCGACCGACCGCACCTCTGCTCCGCGCAACAGGCAGGGTCCACATCCCCTTATCGACGACGGAGTGGATCTCGAGGATGTCAAACGCGACCTGCCATTCAACCGACCGCATCTCTGCTCCGCGCGCGAGGGGGGGCCCCGGACGCCAAGCTCCAACCGCCAAGCTCTGCCAAGCTCTGCTCAAGCTCCAGCGCCTTGCGCCCGCCGCACTGCCGGTAGTGCCAACTCCCACCGCCGACCAGCGCGCTGTGCACCGCCGACCAGCGCGCTGTGCATGGCGGCTGACGAGCGATGGCGAGCGAGAGATGCCACTGAGGCACACCGTACAAGGCTGAAACTACCAGACGAATGAAGAAGCTGTGCGGAACAAGTGTCACATGGCGCGACAGCGCTGCGAAAAGCCGGGCCGCTAAAGTCGGAGAACAGAATGATCGCTCGCCATCTGCGCAAAGCCAAGGGACAAAGTCAGCGACGTCCCATTGTCGACAATCAAGCCGGTACTCAGCATGGGGACTACATCCCACAAATGTCTTTCTGATTGGGGGGGGCTTCTTTTAACACACACCGCTCTGCCCAATAAAACAAAGTCCAAACCGCCTCGTAACTGGCACCTGCTAGAACGCACAAGGTCTTACATGCGTACATTCGACGTACATCGGCCAGATTAGTCTGGCAACGTGCTGTTGCAATCTCTCAAATGTGAGCTCGTCTTGTCGCCATTCCAACATCTGTCGTACTTGTTTGTATTGATATAGTCATAGAATGTCGTCATTATACCAACAGTGAGTCGCGCTTGTACGGATGCGGCCTTCTTCTGCTCATGCCGCGATTCACGATCGGCTGGGCGCAAACGGCTTCTCCGCTTGCTCATTGGATGGCGTTGAGTCAGAGTGACGTCCAAAATTCGGAGATATCGCCTCGAAGCGGCATCATCTGCGCAACATTTTGTTGAGTCCCACAGCGATTGTTGAGATACGCAAACTCGCACAGACCTCCGCAAGCCGTTCAACAAGGAAAACAGCCGATTCGGGCCTTGCGCGCGACGCCGGGATAAGGGGCACTGCGCAGTGATACTTGTCCATGATGTACGCCATTCGCGCGCGGGTGTGTGCCTCGGTGTGCGCAAGCGCCAAGTTGCGCTGGCCCACGACGACCCGGAACAGCAGCAGCAGCGGCAAGTTGTGGCCGTTGGTCCGGTGCATCGCCGTCACGTCCGCGACGGAGCGGCAGACGAGGGAGCAGACCGCGGCGGGATCCATCACCGCCATGGTGGTGCGCAGACGGCGGGACGACCACGACCCACACGGGGGAGGAGGACGAAGGTTGGACAGCCGTGGTGCGGGGGGCCTTGCCGCGACGGGCCCGCGGCGTCCGCACGGTCCGGAAAAAGGGCCGCGCCACCCCTTCGCGGCTACCACGCTGCCGTACAATCCGAAGCACGCCCCATAGCTCCGACACTGCGCCGATACCAGCAAAGAAGGCGCGTGGCCAGTCGGGCGAAAAGGGGAGCGGTGGCAGTCGGGCGAGAAGGGGAGCGGTGCCAGTCGGGCGGGATGGGGAGCGCTCGCGCAGGAGCTGGCCGTGGTGTTGTTGGCGCCGGGCGTTCTCACTGAGCCCCCGGGCGGACGCGCACGATGGATCCAGCCATGCCCTTTTGCAGTTCGCCCTGTACTTGTCCTTACGCAATCCGCAGGCGCAAGGCCCACGATGCCGAATTCTATGTTCATATCCATCTAAAAGATATTGACATTGAAATCACGCGTGTACATAGGTCGCGCTTCACCCAATCTCGGCAGACGAACACGGACACGTCAGGCGCGCCCGCCAGTCTGCTCTGCCGTCGAGCCGAGCGGCGACGCGTCCCGCGCGCCACGGCAGCGTCGGGACACGTCGGCAGCGCCGCGGTCGCCGCGACGGCCGTGCCCGTCAGCAGCCACCGCGGCGACGGAATTCGACGGCCTTTGGGGTGGGGGCGTGGGTAGCTACATACCTGCGCCGCTTTCCCAGTCATCCCCCCCCCCCCCCCCCCCCCCCGTGCCCCCCCCATCGACCCTTGTCGCCCCCCCCGCCGCCGCCCTCCCGCTCTCCCTGGGACGCGGTACCGCCATCCAGCCGACAGTCGCCATGGCGGTGGCTGTCGGGGCCGCCGCGGGGGCGCGTCCCGCACCCGCCGCCCCCGCACCCCCGCCTGCGCCTGCCCGCCGGCCGTCCGCGGCAGCCCGCGGAGCGCGCCGCCGGCCAGGGCAGCGTCGATGAGCGGCGCAGGGGGGGAGGGGGGGGGAGGGTGACGGGGGGGGATGCTGCCGCCGCCGCCGCCGCCGACGGTGGTGCGCGCCGCCGCCGCCGTCGGGGGGTGGCGCCGGCGGCGGCACTGGCGCCGCCCGCCGCCCGCCCGCAACGGTGCCCTTTGCCGACGTGCCATCGGTCACGGACGGCGTGCCGCGGCGGCGGCCGCCACCGCCGTGGCGGCGGCGGGGTGCGGCCGCCGCGTCGCCGCCGCGGGGCGGCGGCGGTGGCGCTCCCCGGCCGCCGCCGCCGCCGTCGGCGCCACGCCGCGGCGGCGCGGCCACGCCCATGACGACGGCCGTCTCGTCATCTGCGGCTGGCCCGTCCGTCCTCCCTTTCCCCTCCCTCTGCCTCTCCCCCCCCCCCCCCGGCTCCCACCGCCGTCCGCGGTGGCGGCGGGCGCCGCCCAGCCTGCCCGCTTCCCCGCGTTCCCCCCCCCCCCTTCCCACCCATGGACGACCCCCTCCTGCCGCCGCGCCCCGCAGCCGCCGCCGCCGCCGCCACCGCCGACCGCGCCGGCCGCTTTGCCCGCCGCCCACCGCTGCTGCGCGCGGCCGCGGCGGTCGCGGCGGCCGCGGCGGTCACGGCGGCGGCGGGCCTCCTCCTCCGCACCACCGCGCCGCCGCTGCGGTGGCGGTGGGCCGCGTCGCGGCCGGCGTGGCGGAAAGAGGGGGTGGCCGGTGGGGCCCACCCGCCCGCCGCCGGCGTGCCGTCGCTGGCTGCGGTGGGGGGGGGGGCGGCTGCGGGTGAGCGACGGCGGGCGCCGGTGGCGGGGGCGTCAGAGGCAGCGGCGGTGGCCCAACCGCCGGCACCGGTGGCGGGCGCCGCCGACGCGGCGGCGGTGGCGGCCACGCGCGACGCGGCGGCGGCAGCGGGTGTGGCGGCACGGGCGGCCGGGGGTGACGGCGCTCTTGGCAGCACCCCTCCCCCCGCGTCCGCCGCCTCCCCCGGCGGCGCGGGCGGTCGACCGGCCGACGCGGCGGTGGCGGCGGTGCGGGCGGCCAACGGTGGCTTCTTTGCCGCGCTCGACGCGGTGGCCTTTCCCGGCGTTGGCGGCACGCCGACGGTGGTCATGACCGCCGGCAACTGGCCGTACCGGGCGATGCTCGGCAACTTTGCGTGCGGCATGCGGCGGGTGGGGCGCTCCCGCGGGTACCTAACCGTCACGTTTGACGCGCCCACGCGGGCGTACGTGGAGGGTGTGCTGGGGCAGGTTGCGTACGAGCTGCCCGCCACCGCTGGCACCACCGTGGCGGGGGGCGGGGACGCCGGAGGGAAGGGGGGGGGGGGGGGGGCGTCGTCGCGACGGGCCTGGCCGACTACAACAGCGCGGACTTTCAGGCGGTGACCCGCCGCAAGCTCACCGCCGTGCGGCTGGCGCTGGCGGGGGGGGTGGACGTCCTCTTTTCCGACCCGGACGTGACGTGGTGCGCCGACGCGGCCGCGGGGGTGACCGCCTACGTGGGCGCCCCCGCGTCGGCGGCGGCGGCGGCTGCTGCGGACGGGGCGGCCACGCCGCGACGGTCCGACTGGGGCCTGGCGCTCCAGTCGGACAGCCCTGGCAACTTTTTGTGCTCGGGCTTGTACCTCGCCCGCGCGCGGCCGGCGGTGGCCGCCCTCTTTGACCGCCTCATCGCCGCCGACGGCGCCGACGACCAGGCCGCCTTCAACCGCCTCCTCTGCGAACCCGCCGGCGGCGGTCGCCGCACCAGCCCGACAACCTGTACGTCTGCAGACGGCGTCGTCGCTGGCGTCCTGCCGACCGACAAGTACGCGTCGGGGGCGGTACACCACACCCACGCCACGGCGGCGGGTGGCGGCGGCCGGTCGATGCGGCTGTGGTACTTTGGCCGCCGCGTCCTGGCCGCCCAGTGCCCGGCCGCGACGGGGGACGTGCCGGCGGGCGGGGAGGCCACCGCGCCGCGGGTGACGCTGCACAACAACCACATCTGGCCGGGGTCGATCAAGGTGCCGCGGTTTGTCACGCAGGGGCTGTGGTTTTTCGACGCGCCCGCCGCGGCGGCCGCCGCGGCGGCGGCGGCGGTGGGGCCCGGCGAGCACCACACGACCGCCGCGGCGCGGGAGGCGGCAGGGGGGGAGGAGGGGGCGGCGGGGGGGAAGGCGGTGGATGCACGGCCGTCGGGTGCCGCCGCCGCGGCCGATGACCCGACGGGTGGCATGGCCGGGGTGCCCGACGCGGCGGTGCCGTCGCTCTTCCCCGCCGCCCCGCCTGGCGCCGCGGCGGGCTACTGCGCGGCGACCGCGGCGGCCACCACCGCTGCCGCCGCCGCCGCGTGTGGTGACTACTGTACCGGCGGGAATGGGCTGGACAAGCAGCTGTGACGGCGGGCAGGGGCGGTGCGGGGGGGGCAGACGGGGGGTGGGGGGGGGCGGGTGCTCCTTGGAAGGGGAGGGGGGGGGGCTCGCCACGCGGGGTCCAGGGGGGAGGGGGGCAGGCTCCTCATGTGTCGGTTGCTCGGCCAACCGTGGCTCTGCCCTACCAGCGGCCGCCTGTCGCAGCGTGCGCAAACGTGTCCCCATCCTACGAAAAAAAAAAAACCACACCGCGCAACTTCCCCCTCCACCTGTCTCTCTTACCCCTCCCACGCCGCCCGCTCTTCTTCCCCCTCACGAGTAGGCTTCCACATCCGAGTCTGGCCAACAAGACCCATGCACCCTCGGCGGGTGCTGCCGCACCACCACCCGCAGCACCCGCCCGCCGTCGAGCCGCCCGAGCTGGTCGAGCGTCACCGCCGGGACCGCCGGCGGCCAGTGCCCGTCCACGGCCGCCAGGGGTGAGCGTGTCCACGACGGCGGGTCCACCATGGCCACCGCGTGCGCCACCGCCAACGCCGACCGGACTGCACGGCCGGCAACGGCGGCGGGCCACGCCCACCGCGCCGTGGGGCCCTCGCGCGCCCGCCCGCCGTCTCTGCTTTGCCCTCTTGGCGCTGCTTGCGACTGGCGCCTGCACATTGGTCGCTTTCTTTCTTTTTCTTGCTTGCCTCCGCCTACGGTTGCACGCTGTTTACCCTCTTTATTGGGGGCACGGGCACGCTCCAGCGCTCCGGGGCCTGCCAGCCGACCTGTGGCGACCTACGGGCACACACGGCGGTCTGGTGAGCTGGGTCCAATTAACAGGTATCAACTGGTACACCCGCGTCGGAGGCAAGGAGTAACGCGCACGGCTGCTGGGCCCGCGAGGATGGACGGGGGCGGCGGCCAGCGCGCGCGCGGCGCGGGCGATCGCGGCGACCGTGCCGGGCGCCGCGTCGAGCCGCGGCCGCGGCGCGATCACGCACGGGCGCGGCACGCACCGCGGGGCGGTCTCGTCACGGGTCCCGCCCCCCCCCCCGCCGCCAGCCGCACGGCCGCCGCCGACGGTGGCTCGACGAGCCACGCGCGCCGCGGCGGTTGCACCGCCGCGGGCGCCACCCCCCCGCCGTCGCGACGCCACGTACGCTGGTGGTGACGGCCCGCACGCGGGCGGGGCCGTGGTCTGCCGGCACCCCGTCCGGCAGCGAGTCTTGGCCGTAGGCGGACACGGAGGGGGCTGTCGACGGCGGCGGAGAAGGGCGCCGCCGCCTCGGTTCCGGTGCGGCCGGCGCGCCCGCGCAGCGGCGCGTCCATGGGGGGGGAGGCTGGCGAGTAGCGGCGGGGGGACCGCCTCGCCGGCGCGGCGGCAGCGCCCAGCGGCGCGGCCGGGCGCCCACGACAGCGGCGTGACGGACCGGACCAGGCGGGCCGACACGGCGGGGAGGGGCGGCACGCCGGCGGCGGTGGGGGTGGCGGAGGCGCCAGCCGCGGACGCCGCCGCCACGGCCGGCGCCGTCTCCCGCACCGCCTCGCGCATCGAGGCGAGCAGCGCCGCGACGGGGGCGGCGGCGGCGGCGCCCGGCGTGGCGAGCCGCGCGTGCGCGCGTCAACCGGCGTGGCGCATGGCAACGGCAGCAGCTTGGCACATCTAAGGCGGCAAACGCTCTCGGCTGCCTACTCTCTAATCCAACAAGTGTGTCGAGGCGTTTTCAAACTCAGGGCGTGTTCAAGCGAAGGCGCTCTCGACTTTCGGAGATGCCCAGCCAGATATCAACGTGGCAGACTTTGATTGGGTGAGATAATCTGACAAACTCACTCTCTGATCTGCAACGTGCAGAGTCAGACCTGTGCCACTCTTGTATTGCGAGCGTTTTCGGAACGCTGACGTCGTATTCCTGCCCGACTGTCCTGGGAAGGTTGCAGTGGTTCGGGCTGCGCAAGAGGATGCGTGGTGGACGACGCGCGTCCCTCCCGACCCGGGGCACCCCACTCATCTTTTGTCCATCACAGGACGAGGGGCACAGCGTGGGGTGTGTGGCTGCGCAGACCGCTGCGTCGGTCACCCGCGCAGGGCCCACACCGCCTTGTCAGGCCCTCGGCCTGACTGCCGAGACGGCCTGACAGCGCTGGGCACCATCCAGACCGCCCGTGCCGCCGCGCCAACGTGGCGCCGCCCCCCCCAAAGCAAACAGCCGTACAGAACGCAGGCCGCTCGATGCGGCGTTCACGGGGACGCTCGTCGCAGGGCGGGTAGGTCGGGTGGAGTGAGCGCCCTGCAACGTTCATGGCGATGCGGGCACCCTGGTCCCGACGCCCACAGATCGGTTGGCCGTTGGCTGTGCCGCTGCAATGTCAATGTGCATTGCTTTGTGGGTGGGAACGAGCTGACGCGGCGTCGCTCGTCTGACGCGATGGGTATGGAAGCGCTTCGACGCCCAGGTCGTCATGACGGGCATGCTGGACTGGGCCCCCGCCCTGTGTCTCTGCTCGGGCGCCCAGGCAGCCTCATTGACACTGCGTCGTGCGTCCATGCAATCCTATAGCTGTCCAGCGCCGCAGCGGTTCTCTTTGGTCGGGACGCCACCGCGCCAGCCGCCGCCCGGTGCGCCAGCGCGCTGGCTATATGTCAGAGCAGCGCACCGTCCGTGGGGTGGCATGGGCGGCACCCCCTCCCGCCTCACCAACACCGAAGTGGCCTTCGACTTTCCCCCCGTCAACTGCAGCCGCGCCCGTGGCGACCATGGCGCTCGTCGTCGCCGCGCATGCCATCGCGCGCCCCCGCCTCGCCCGGCCGCGGCGGCGGCCGATGCAGGGTGCCTGTCGCCTCGCCACCGCGGCGCTGCTCTCCCTTTTAGGAGTGGGCTTCGCGGCTGCCGTCCGCGGCGGCCCCGGCCTGACACAAGACATCAAGGCCTTCCCGGGTGGCGCGTTCCCCAGTCTTGGTCGCTTCTCGTCAGTGTGCAGCCTCCAGTGCCGGATGGGCGCCCTGTCCAATGGTGACCGCGGCATCTCCGTCGGCGGCACCCTCTATCCGTGGGGCGACCGCACGTGCGGGACGGCACTGGACCTGTTCCGCGCCATGTCAGCGGTGCCCGCCGACCCTGACGGTTCGGCGGGAATGGTGGCGGAAGAGCGCGGCCTCGCCGTGCGGGTGAGACGCCTGGCGCGCTCCCTTGGAGCTGCCCGCGGCAGGGCGGTGGCATCGGACGAGCAGTACCTTCCCACGGAGACGTTCACTAAGGGCCTGTGCCCACTGGCGCACCAGGCGCTTGTGCACGAGGCAGACACCCTCAGCGTCCTCGGCCTGCAGCGCAACTCGCTGAAAGGAGCGGTCAGCCGCCATATCGGCACCTACGACGTCATTGGGTACAGGTGCGTCGCGGCGGGGGGTGCCCGTGGCCGTGCGACGGTCTACAAGAGGGTATCAGTTCCTGTCTCCTGCGTGGGCCTGCATCGATAGCCACTGACCTCCATCCGCTCTGTTCTATTGCCTGGCGATGTGGGCCGCTATTCGAGAGACATCCCCCCCGCGCTGCCGCCCTCGTCTCCTTGCGCAAACGCGTATGCTCACAGCCGCGCGACCATGGGCGTCTGCGGCACAGCCAACTGCCAGGACATGACGGCGGTCGACACGACGGGTGAGCAGACGTGCGGCATCGTGTGCATGGCCGCCAACGAGAGCAGCTGCTCCTGCCAGGGCACCACGCTGGTGACGACTGTCGGCGCCGACGGGGTAGAGCGATCCGTCTCGGTGGCCGACCGGCGGCGCCTCAGCCTGGGGCGCGCGGTGCTCGCGCGCACCGACTGGCTCGGCGCCGCCGCCGGCGCGCCGGCGAGCCCGTGGAACCTGACCGCCCGGCTGCATTTTTGGTCGGTCTCCGCCGACGAGCGTGGCCCGCACCCGACCGTGCCGGCGCTGTCGCATATGGCCGCGACCCTCCTGGGTGTCCCGGGCCGGGAGGACCCTTCCTTGGCGCCTCAGGACGACCCCGACGCGGCGGGCGCCGACGAGGTGATGCTGTTGGACAATACGTCCACCGTGTGGCCGCAGCAGCTGGCGTCGGTGCTGTGCATGCCGCCAGCCACGTCCTTCTTGCGCCACCCCGACCAGGTCTGCGCCGGCCTCGGGCCGTCGGCGTACGCACGCCACAATGTGGCACGCCCAACGACGCTGGCGGGACGGTCCACTGCTGAAGCGGCGAACCTGCCCCGGTTCCGCGCGGACGTATGGTGGGTAGTCGTCCCCAATCCGAACGGCCGGGCGACAGCGGGGGATGTGCCGCTGGTGCGCAATGGCACGGCCGCCACCTGGACGGCATCCCCATTTCCGCCCGCATCGGGCGGGCCACCCGCGGAGCGCCTGGCCGTGTACGGCACACGGGAGGTCAACAGCGCAAGCGCGACGGAGCTCGCTGTGGCGGCTTCCGTCCGCCGCCGTCTGGTGTACCTCCCCACCCGTGCCGGGGACACGACAACGCTCGCGGAGCCCTATAACCGGCTCGTGCTCGGGCGCCTGGAACGGTCGGCCGAGAAGGCGTTGGAGCGCATGGCGGTCGCGCATGATGGGTCGGCGCTTGGGGTGGACGCGCCGCCGCCGCCCGCGTCTGGTCAGGACATCGGCCTGGCCATCCTGGTCGTCCTCCCAGAGGCGGTGGCCCTTGCCGCCGCCACGGTGGGCACCCGTGGTTGGCGACGGCGGGAGGCCGCCACGCTGGGCCTCATATTTGTCTCTGGCCTCGTCTCACTCTCCGCCATTATCTCTCTCGTTGTGCAAGAGCGCACGGGCGCCAGCTGGCGGGCGGCCACGACCCGCACGGCCGTGGGCGCCCGCTTTCCTATTGGTATTGACAACGGCCGCTACGCCGACTCCCACACGGTGCTCACCGGCACGGAGGTGGTGCTCCTCGAGACGTTTGTGGTGGTCGCCCGGCTGGGCTACCGGCCGCGGCGGCTGGCCGCCATCGCCGCTGCCGTGTCGGCCGCCTACCTGGTGTGCTCGGCGGTCGCGGCGGTGTTGGTGTACCGCTCCATGCGCAGCGCCCGCGCCGCAGCGGCGGCGGCGGCAGCAGCAGCAGCGGCGACGGCGGCGGCAGAGGGCGAGGAGGCGGCGGGTCTGGTCGGTCGTTCCCACCCCGCTGGTAGTGGCGACGGGGACATCGCGGCCGACGCCGCCGCCCGTCCGTGGAGGAAAGGGCGCTGGGCGGCGATCGCGGCGGATATCGTTCGGCGCCCGCACGTGGCCAAGTGACGCAGCTACGAGTGCTACGCAGTCGGCGAGAGGAAGGGGAGGGCCGGCGGGGTTTGCAGGTGGATGGGAGAAGGGTTGGGGGGGGGGGCGGGTGGGGTTGGCGAGCGGCACCGTTGAGTCCTCATGCCTGGAGGCGGTCGCCGCCGCTAGCCGATGGCAGCGCCGGGGCTTGGCCGCGGCGCGCTTGTGTGTTTGGCCGCGGGGCCTCATGGACGCTGACCGGGAGAAGTGAGGAGGAGGGGGGAGTGAGTGGGGGGGAGAGGGGGGAGCAGAGGCGTGCGCTGCCCATTGCCACCTGCAGGAGCTGGCCTCTGCGTGCCGTGACGCCTGGTCCCCGCGGTCGCGTGGGTCGTTCATTGGCCAGGGTGACCACGGATTGAAAGTGACCATGCCAAGCTAGCTTGCCCCAACAGGTGGGGCTTTCCCACGCCCCGCACGGCCGCGGGCGTTGCCAGTGCCGCCGCGCGTGGCTCCCTCGCCGCCCAATTCCCCCCCTCGCCACACCCCGACCACCTGTCGGCATCGCGGGTGGGGCCGACACCGCCTCGACCACACTGCCGGCGCGGGGGGTGTCGAGCACCCGCCCGCCGCCTCGCCCGCGGCGGGCGCATCCCCATGCGCACACGCGGCGGCGGCGTCGCGGCCGACCCGCGCCGGCCGCCACCGTGGCACGAGACGCCGACCTGCGGTACGGGAGTGGAAAAAGGTTGCGCACGGGGCGCGCGCCGCCGCACAGACACGGGGGCACGCCGCCACCGCAGTGCAATGCGGGCCGCGGCGCGCGCAGCACAGCAGGGAGCGGGAAAGGGGCGCACCGCCTCGTAGGGGAACACGGGAGCGGGTGCCGGGGGGGGACGCACCGGCCGCGACCGCATGGCCCGGGAGCGCCGTCGCGGCGGGGGGGCGACGGCGGGCGCCTTGGCCCGTGGGGCGGCGGCGGTGGGGGCGCCCCCCCCGTGCGCGGCGCGTCCGCCATGCGCAGGCAGCCGGCGGGGGCCGCGACCGCCACAGCGGCCGCCGCGGCGTCGGCGGTGGCCAACCGCGGCGGGTGGGGGAGCGCGACCCCCCCCAACCCGCCCCCAGGCGCCGCTTCCCCCCTCCGTCTCCCCCGACGTGGTCGCCGCGTTCGTACGCGGCAGTCCTCGAGCCGACGGCCGGGGCGGCGGCAACGCCCGCGACGAGGGGTCTGGCGCCCACCCCCTCCGACCCCCCGGCGGGCGCCGCCCACCCCACAGCGGCGGCCGCCACTGCGGCGGGCCCCGCAGCACCGCTCGCACGGGTGCCCCGTTCGCCACGGCGGCCGAGCACAACGCCGCCGCGGCCGGCCAAGCGAGCGCCGCCGCCGTGCGCGGCGGCCCGCTCGTCGGATACCGCCGCGGCCGCAGCGGCGGCGGGCGACCGCGTCGCGGCGAGGGATGGGCGCCCGACGCGGCGTCGGGGCGGGACGGCGGCCGCCAAGACCGCGGCGGCGGCGGCGCCACCGCCAATCCCGCGCCCGTCCACACCGCCACCACCGCCGCGACGGCCACGACCGCCGCCGTCTGCAGAGGCCGGCGGACAGAGGGCGGCGACGACGGCGGGCACCCCCCCACTCCTCCCTCGCGCACGGCCGCCACCGGCCCGTGCGCGCTGGCAGTGTGATACGCCGCCGCCGCCACCGCGCGCGCCGCCGTCCACACGGCCGGAGTCCACACGCTGCGACCGCCGCCACGCCCGCCAAAGCGAGACCCCCACGGCCGCCAACGGCCCGACACCCCGCCACCCAGACAGGCACAACCACGACCCCCTTCCCGCGAAACACGGACGCCGCTGCCATCACAAACTTGCCCCTCCCGCCCATCCCTTCCGAACCCGTCGCCACCACCGACTTCCTACCCATCCCCCCCCACAAAAAAGACAGCCGACGGCGCCCCCCCCCCCCCCCCGCCGCCGCCGCCGCCGCCACCGCCGCCGCCCCAACGTCCTTCATCGTGGTCGTCGTCGTCCACGGCCACCTCACCCATCCCCCTCCCCCCCCACCTCCCCCCCCCACAGACCATCCGCACCAGTCGCGTCACCACCGCCCAAAACTTTATTGAATAGAAAAACGTCCCGCCCGCGGCGGGCACGCCCCCTCCCCTCACGCGGTCGCCGTCGAGGGACACGAGGACGACGTCCGCAGAGCGGGCGGCGGCGGCGATGGTAGCGAGTGCCAGGCGCTCGGGCAGCCCGCACGCGGCCGTCGCGGTCCGCCCCACCCGTGCGGCGGCGGTGGCCATGACACAGACGGCCGCGGAGGGATAGCGGGAGCGGGGGGGGGGGAGACGCGCCCCATGCGGCGGGAGGCCCCCAACATGGGCCAGGGGCGGAAGCGGAAGACACCACCGCCGCCGCCCCGCCGCCGCCGCCGCCGCCGCCGTCGCCACCGCCGCCGTTGCCACCGACAGGGACGGGGGGGGGACGCCGTCGGCACCCTCGCTGGCGTGTCCCGGGGCGGCCGTCGCGGCCGCCGCGGCGTCTGCCAGCGGCGGGTCAGCCGGGGTGGTCGCGCCCGCCGCGTGCGCCGCGGCGGCGACGCTTCCCGCGGGGTGCCATGCCGGGTAGCCCGCCTCTCGAGGGCGCGTTGCCACCCTCAGTGCCTCTCAACATGTGGGTCGACCCCGCTTCCGCCGTCAGGTTGGCTGCCCCAGCGCCCGTCGACCCGTCAGACGATCCCGCGCCAGTGGCCATTGCAGGTGACCCACCTGGTAGTACCACTCGACTAAGCTCGTTCACAAAACCAAGCCAGCTCCCGTAGCCAAAGAAGGTCAGCGAGGGGCCCCCTGTCGAGGTGGGTGGCAAGCAGGAAGGGCGCGCGCTCTCGAAGCGGCCGGGCGATGGCCATAGCGCCGGGCTGGCGCCGGTGCAGAGATGGTCAGCTGGGGGACGGGGGACGCCGCCGCCGCCGAGGTGGCCCCGGTCGCCGCCGTTGCCGCGGGGAGGAGGCAGCTAGGGGAGGGAAGGGGGGGAGGGCGGGAGGTGGGGGGACGGGGGGGGGGGGGGCGGGGGGGCGGGGGGGGAGGGCGGGGGGTGGGGCGACGGGGGGTGGGGGTGGGGGGACGGGGGGGGGGACGATTGGGATGGAGGGGCGGGCCGGATCACAAGTGATCAAACGCCCCCCAGAGGGATTTGATGACAGCGGGGGGTATTATCCAGTTATCAAACCCCCCACAGCACCTCTGGGGGGAGGTTGGATTACATGTTATCCGCCGAAGCTTTCGGACAGTCGTCGCACTTGTTCACACTGACCGAGACTACATCCATGATGTAATTGAAACAGGGAACAAACGCATATAAAGCAAAGAACAAAAAAGTATTTTGATTTAATCTATAGATCAATCAAAGTAAGAACCAAAAAGGTTAGATTTTTGCCAATCCTGCGGCAAACGCTTTCGGCTGCCTACTCTCTAATCCAACAAGTGCGTCGAGGCGTTTTCAAACTCAGGGCGTGTTCAAGCGAAGGCGCTCTCGACTTTCGGAGATGCCAAGCCAGATATGAACGTGGCAGACTTTGATTGGGTGAGATAATCTGACAAACTCACTCTCTGATCTGCAACGTGCAGAGTCAGACCTGTGCCACTCTTTGTATTGCGAGCGTTTTCGGAACGCTGACGTCGTATTCCTGCCCGACTGTCCTGGGAAGGTTGCAGTGGTTCGGGCTGCGCAAGGACGTGGTGGACGACGCGCGTCCCTCCCGACCCGGGGCACCCCACTCATCTTTTGTCCATCACAGGACGAGGGGCACAGCGTGGGGTGTGTGGCTGCGCAGACCGCTGCGTCGGTCACCCGCGCAGGGCCCACACCGCCTTGTCAGGCCCTCGGCCTGACTGCCGAGACGGCCTGACAGCGCTGGGCACCATCCAGACCGCCCGTGCCGCCGCGCCAACGTGGCGCCGCCCCGCCCAAAGCAAACAGCCGTACAGAACGCAGGCCGCTCGATGCGGCGTTCACGGGGACGTTCGTCGCAGGGCGGGTAGGGCGGGTGGAGTGAGCGCCCTGCAACGTTCGTCGCGATGCGGGCACCCTGGTCCCGACGCCCACAGATCGGTTGGCCGTTGGCTGTGCCGCTGCAATGTCAATGTGCATTGCTTTGTGGGTGGGAACGAGCTGACGCAGCGCCGCTCGTTCTTTGCTCGGGCGCCCAGGCAGCCTCATTGACACTGCGTGCATGGCTGCCGTGGCCGCTACGAAGAGAACCGCTGCGGAGCAGAAAAACATGGCCATTGGTGAATGAGGCACCGAACACCGCTCCAGCAGTGGGTTTGACTGTGAGATGGACGCTCGGGTCGCCATCGTGGCCGCCGCCGACCGGTGTACGGGTAGCGTGGGCCGCCAGCGCGCTAGCTCTACATTAGGGCTGCCGACCGTCCACGCTTTGGCATGAGTGACCCCTCCCCCCCCTCGCCAACACCCGAAGCGACCGTCGGCTTCCCCCATGTCAACTGCAGTCGCGCCCGTGGTGACCATGGCGCCCGTCGTCGCCGCGCGTGCCGACACACGCCCTCCCCTCCGCCGCGCCTGGCCATGGCCGCGGGTGGTGCGCGGTGGCCGCCGCCTCGCGATGGCGGCAGTGCTGCTCCCGTTCCTGGCGGCGGGCATCCCGGCCGGCGTCCGCGGTCGCTCCGGCCTGACGCAAGACATCAAGGCCTTCCCAGGTGGCGCCTTCCCCACTCTCGGGCGCTTCCCGTCAGTGTGCGGCCTCCAGTGCCGGATGGGCGCCCTGGCCAACGGGGATCGCGGCATCTCCGTCGGCGGCACCCTCTATCCGTGGGGCGACCTCACGTGCGGGACGGCGCTGGACCTGCTCCGCGCCATTTCAGCGGTGCCCGCTGACCCTGACGGGTCGGCGGGAATGGCGGTGGAAGAGCGTGGCCTCGCTGTGCGGGTGAGCCGCCTGGCGCGTTCCCTTGGCGCTGCCCGCGGCAGGGCGGTGGCATCGGACGAGCGGTACTGGACGAAGAAGATATTCAACGAGGGCCTGTGCCCACTGGCGCACCAGGCGCTTGTGCACGAGGCAGACACCCTCAGCGTCCTCGGCCTGCAGCGCAACTCGCTGAAAGGAGCGGTCAGCCGCCATATTGGCACCTACGACGTCATTGGGTACAGGTGCGTCGCGGCGGGGGGTGCCCGTGGCCGTGCGACGGTCTACGAGAGGGTATCAGTTCCTGTCTCCTGCGTGGGCCTGCATCGATAGCCACTGACCTCCATCCGCTCTGTTCTATTGCCTGGCGATGTGGGCCGCTATTCGAGAGACATCCCCCCCGCGCTGCCGCCCTCGTCTCCTTGTGCAAACGCGTATGCTCACAGCCGCGCGACCATGGGCGTCTGCGGCACAGCCAACTGCCAGGACATGACGGCCGTCGACACGACGGGTGAGCAGACGTGCGGCATTGTGTGCATGGCCGCCAACGAGAGCCGCTGCTCCTGCCAGGGCACCACGCTGGTGACGACTGTCGGCGCCGACGGGGTAGAGCGATCCGTCTCGGTGGCCGACCGGCGGCGCCTCAGCCTGGGGCGCGCGGTGCTCGCGCGCACCGACTGGCTCGGCGCCGCCGCTGGCGAGCCGGCGAGCCCGTGGAACCTGACCGCCCGGCTGGACTTTGAGTCCCTCTGGTCCGACGCGAACGGCCTACTTCCGACCGTGCCGGCGCTGTCGCGTATGGCCGCGACCCTCCGGGGCGTCCGAGGCCGGGAGGACCCCTACTTGGCGCCTGAGGACGACCCCGACGCGGCGGTCGCCGACGAGGTGATGCTGTTGGACAATACGTCCACCGTGTGGCCGCAGCAGCTGGCGTCGGTGCTGTGCATACCGCCAGCCACGTCCTTCTTGCGCCGTCCCGACCGGGTGTGCGCCGGCCTCAGGCCTTCTGTGTACGATCGCCCCTCCACGGTACTCGCGCCGACACTTGCGGGGGAGTCCACTGCCGATGCGGCCATTCCCATTCACCGCGGGTATGTGTCCTGGACTGTCCTCCCCAATCGCGGCGGCCGCGCGGCAGCGGGGGATGTGCCGCTGGTGCGCAATGGCACGGCCGCCACCTGGACGGTATCCCCCTTTCCGCCCGCATCGGGCGGGCCACCCGCGGAGCGCCTGGCCGTCTACGGAACACGGGAGGTCAACAGCGCAAGCGCGACGGAGCGCGCAGTGGCGGCTTCCGTTCGCCGCCGTCTGGTGTACCTCCCCACCCGTGCCGGGGACACGACAACGATCACGGAGCCCTTCAACCGGCTCGTGCTCGGGCGCCTGGAACGGTCGGTCGAGAAGGTGCTAGAGCGCATGGCGGTCGCGCATGACGCGTCAGCGCTCGAGGTGGACGCGCCGCCGCCGCCCGCGTCTGGTCAGGACATCGGCCTGGCCATCCTCGTCGTCCTCCCCGAGGCGGTGGCCCTTGCCGCCGCAACGGTGGGCACCCGTGGCTGGCGACGGCGAGAGGCCGCCACGCTGGGCCTCATATTTGTCTCTGGCCTCGTCTCCCTCTCCGCCATCATCTCTCTCTTTGTGCAAGAGCGCACGGGTGCCAACTGGCGGGCGGCCACAAACCGCACGGCCGTGGGTGCTCGCTTCCCGATTGGCATGGACAACGGCCGCCTCGCTGAGGGCTTGGTCCTCACCGGCACGGAGGTGGTGCTCCTCGAGACGTTTGTGGTGGTCGCCCGGCTGGGCTACCGGCCGCGGCGGCTGGTCGCCATCGCCGCTGCCGTGTCGGCCGCCTATCTGGTGTGCTCGGCGGTCGCGGCGGCGGTGGTGTACCGCTCCATGCGCAGCGCCCGCGCCGCAGCGGCGGCGGCGGCAGCAGCAGCAGCGGCGACGGCGGCAGCAGAGGGCGGGGAGGCGGCGGGTCTGGTCGGTCGTTCCCACCCCGCCGATAGTGGTGACGGGGACATCGCGGCCGACGCCGCCGCCCGTCCGTGGTGGAAAGGGCGCTGGGCGGCGCTCGTGGCGCACATTTTTTGGCGCCCGCGTGTCGTCAAGTAATGCAGCCATAAGGACTGTCCAGCTGAGAAGAGGAGGGGGAGAGAGTCAGCCGCGGTTTCGGGTGAATGAGCGAGGGGTGGAGGGGGTGCGGGGGTGGGGATGGCCATTGACAGCGTCGAGTCCCCTCGGATGGCGGTGGTGGGCCACACTGGCCGATAGCAGCGACAGGGGCGTGACTGCGGCGCGCTTGTGAGTTGGGCGGCGGGGGCTGGTGGCCGCTGATGGGAAAAAGGGTGACGGAGGGGGAGAGGTGCGAGGGGGGGGGGGGGGGACAGAGGTGTGCGCTGCCCATCGCGACCGGTAGGCGCTCGCCTCTGCGCTTGTCGTGTGCCGTGACGCCCTGTTCCCACGGTCGCGTGGGTTGTTGATGGACCGCTTCTGTTGTTGTCCTAGTCCTACAGACCAGGGTGACCACGGGGAAAGTAGGAGACCAAGCTAGGTTGCGCCAACGGGTGGGGGTGCCCCACGCCCGAGACGGCTGCGGGAGGTGCCGCTGCCGCCGTGCGTGGCTCCCCCGCCGTCAACACCGTCAACAGCCCCGCCCCCCCCCGCTCGACCACCCGCAGGTAGCGCGGGTGGGCCCAGCGCCGCCACAACGCCACCGCCCGCGCGGGCACGCGCCGCGGCAGCCGCCGCGCCGCAACGCGCCGAGCTGCCATACGGGAGCGACAGGGGGTTGCGCACGCGGCGCGCGACGCCGCACAGCGGGCGGCACGCCGCCACGGGAATGCGAGAGGGCGCGGCGGCGCGCACAAAACAGGTGGGCGCCGCGAAGGGGCCTCCGCCGCGTCTGCGCGCGCCCTGTGACCCGCACGGCAGCCGCCGCCACGGGCGGCGACCGAAGCGCGGCGGGCGGTAGCCGCCGCCGCCACGGAGAGGGGGGTGGCCGCCCGGTGACCGCGACCGCGCCCGCAACCGCGACCGTGACCGCGACTCGCAGCCGCGAGGGGGGACTGCGGGACGCGCCCCCTGCCCGCCGGCGGGGGGGGATTGGTTTCGGGGGGGGCCCCGGAGCGGGTGCTGATGGGGGCCACCGCGACGGGCGAGACCGCCGCGGGAGGGGCGGCGGCCGCGACAGCGACAGCGGCGGCCGCGGCGGCGGCGGCGGCTGGCGCCACCCGCGTCGCGACCGCCACCGCCCGTCGTCACTGCCACCGCGACCGCCGCCGACGCCGCCGCCGTCCGGGACGGTCGCCGCCGGGCTCCCGTCGACGGCACCGCGGGGAGGGGCGCCAGCAACAGCCTGCGTGGACGGCGGCGGGGGGGGGGGGACCACCGACGGCGGCGGCGGCGGCGGCGGTGGCGGCGGTGGCGTTGGAGGCGGCGGGGGCGGCGGCGGCGGCGGCGGCTCGGCCGCGCCCCCCCCCCGCCCCTGCCCCCACCATCGCCTGGTCCTTGAAGGCGGACGGCACGGTGCGGCGGCGGGTGCAGCCGCGGGCGTGGCCGTCGGCGGCTGCGGATGCGGCCGCGCGGCGGCGCCCCCGCGCGAGCGAGCCGTCGACAGAGGCGGCGGGGTCGCCTCCTACTAGGCCCGGAGAGGCAAGCATATTGGGGGAGTCGCCCTAGTTCCGCACCGCGCTTGGTGGCGAGTGGGGTGGGGGGGGGGGGGAGGGTCGGGCGCCTGGGAGGAAGGGGCGGGTGCAGTGGGTGGCAAGAAGGGACGGCGGGCCACGGTGGCGGCCGCGATCACGGCCGCGCGCCGCCCCGCACCCCCGCGTGTCCCACGGGGCGGGCGGCGGCGGCGGCCACTGCAAGCAGACGCGGCGCGCCGCCCGCGTCGCTGTGTCGCCTTTGTGGGGATCGGGGGGGACGAGTGCACCGCCGCGGCACACGCGCGCCGATGGCGCATGGCGCGCGACCAACTTCTCGCCACGGTGCCGCGCCTGTGTCGGGGATCTGTCTCTCGCGGACGAGTGCCACGTTGCTGGCGACAGCGTATGATTGGCCGCTTGATGCGTGCTGCACCCCCCATTGGCCGAGACACTGTTGTCACCCGCCCTCTTACTCTGGGCTACTTTAGCCGAAAGCTGTCACGCGGCGCTTCCCGTTATCCCAGCTGGCACGCGCTCGTCTCGAGAGCCGCACCGGGTAAGACCGAGCCCGCCAGTCGCCGGCGCACGCCCTACACGCGGCCACCGCCGAGCTCCCATCGCCCGTGACCGCGCCGCGCGGCCACGCGGTCGTCCGCTGCCGCCGACAAGGGCGACGCACGCCGGTGGGATACGCCCGCCTCGACGCTGGTCGCCCGTTCCCCCCTGCATCGCCCGTGCGCTGGCTGCCGGGGGGGGCGGGGGAGGGCGCCACCGCCGCCGGGGACGGGGCGGGGGAGACGGGGAGCTGCAGAGGGGTCCGCGGCGCCCGCGGCGGCGCCCTGCCGCCGCCGCCGTCCACGCCGCGGCCGCGGCAGCCGCACGTCGCCGCCCCTCTCACCCGGCCGCGGCGGCCGCGGCGGGGGGGTTCAAGGGAGTCGTCCACTCGGGGTTCCCCCCACCCGCTGGCGGAGCGGCAAACGCCCGAGAGGGCCGCGGCGACGGTGGCAACCAGCGACGGCGCCGCGCCACCACAGCGCGGTTGTTGCGAGTTCCTTCGCCAGTCACGATGCGAGTCCCGGGGGGGGAGTGTGGGCGCGGAGAGTGTCGCTGCCCGCTCTCTGCTACTCGCATGTCGCTGGCGTCCCGTGTAGTGGGAGTGGAGTCGTTCCTATCGTGTTCCTGCTGCTACCCCTTTGCCATGGCCAGTGTGCTGCTGCTGACCGCAGCGGCGCAAGCCGGCATGCGTCCGTCGCAGCGGCGGAGGCGACCGCTCCCGCGATGGGCACGCGCCGGCGACGGCGGCGGCGGCGGCGGCGGCGGCAGCGGCGGCGGCAGCGGCGGCGGCGGTGGCGGTGGCGGGGACGGCGGCGGTGGTGGTGGTCGCGCGGCGGCCCCGCCCGGGGTGGCCGTCGGGGCGACATGGCGTGGCGACCACGCCGGCAGCGGGCAGTGGGACGGATGGAGCGTGACAGTGGTCGCGGCAGGCGCGGCGGTGTGGCGCCGCGGCCGACGGTGCCGTTTAGGAGATGGGCACGGCGGCCGCGGCCGGCCGGGGGAGCGGCGTCCGCTGGCACGGCGCCGCCGGCATGGAGCGTCGCGCGCGGGAGACGGGCAGGAAGGGAATGGAAAAGGAGAAAAAAGAGTACGCGAACGACAGACGACGGTACGCATCGGGTTTAGGGCAACGAAAAGGGTGCGGCGGCTGTGGGGAAGGGGCGGATCGGCGTCGCGGCTTCCGACCAGGACACCCACGGCACCGGTGTCGCGCACGAACGAGCCAGGCGTCGAACGAGCTAAGCCAATTGGTAGACGACATCAAGTCTTCTTGAGTGTCGCAACCTAATTTAGCAGCCGGATGACGCTTCCGACGCATGTCCTGCCCGCCTCCCCCCCGCCCCTCTCGCCTACTCCCATCAACCGTTTACCGCCGATATGGGGGCCAAGCGACACGCCGGGCGCGTCGACTCGATCTGATTGTCCCCGCGACCCGTCACCCGCGCGTGCCATTTGCGGCCTTGCGCATGTGTAAACGGCTGACCGAGTCGCCCTATTTACCGGCGGCGACAGACCAGGCGGCCCCCTCCCTGGTGGGCCCGCCACCTCTTTTTCTTTTTGCACGGGGGGTAGGCCAAGGCCAGTGGCGGTCCCCGCCAGACCGTTTTGGGTACACGTGTGGCTGACGGGAGCCACGGGGAAGCCCGTCGCGCGCCCCCTCGCCGCGGCCGTGGCGGCGTAGAGGACAGAGCGTGGGGGAGTCGGTGCGCCCCTCTGGCCGCCTCCGCCGCCCTACGCCCCGCCCGCGCCCTGCTCACAACCACCGGAAGGGGGCGGGGGTTGGGCGGCGAGGGGTGGTGGTGGACCGTCGTTGCTGTACCCCGGCAGGTGCAAAAGGCGCCGCCCCAAATAACAGCCGTTCCCGCCGCCGCCCAACACAACAGCCGTTCCCACCGCCCAGTCGATTGGTTGGGACACCTTGTCAGCATGCAACTCCCATCTCGTCGGATCCCCCACGTGGCGCGGCTGGCCCCTGCACTGTCGTGCCGCAGCCGGGTGGTCCAATGGCCGGTTTTGCCGGCCTCGGTCCTCTCGAGAATACCCCTGCCTGCGCGGACAGAACGAGATATGTTTTTGTGTCATTGTTTCTGTGGCTGTCCTTTCTGGCCACCCGTCCGCACGTGCGGCCGTGCGGGTGGTGGCCCCCCGGTCCGCCCCCAGGCACCCCCGTGCGGGGGGAGGCGCGTGCAACCTGCACGCCCCGACCACGTGCACGCCAACGCCAGCGCTTGGGGCCTGTCCAGGTCCGAGGGACGGGGCGGCGGGGCTCGCGCCCGTCGTGGTCAGCTGTGGCTCCCCGCCCCCCCCACCTGCTGGCACCCTCTGGTCCGACGTGGACGTTCGTGGAGGTTGGCGGCGGGGGCGCAGGGGTGTGTGTCCCTCCCAGCCTCTTCTGCACCGCGAGACACAGAAGGGACGAACCGGCCGGGGGGTGAGGGGGGGGGGGGGGTCGGGGGGGGGGTGGGGTGCCGCTGCAGCACCCCAGCGCGGGGCCCACTGCCAAGGACGCCGGCTACCCTGTGGTTGCCGCGGTCCGCGAAGGCCGCCACACCGCCCGGCACCTGCACGGCGGCGCGGGGGAGTGTAGCCCACCCGCGTACGGGCGGCACGCGCCGGCGAGGCGGCGTCGCCGGCGGGGGGGGGACGGCTCCCGTACGGTCGATACGGCCCGCAACACGAGCGCTGCGCGGGGAGCGGGGAGGTCGGCACGCACGCGCGGCCCGCCGCGGCCGGGGTAGGGGCGCGTGGCCGTCGGGCCGGACGGCCGTCCGCCGTCCAGCGCGTGCGCTCTCCCCGTTCCCGTGGCCGTCACGCACACGCTGGGGGAGGGACGGCGCCGCGGCGGGGCGGTGACGGTGGAGCGGCTCGCGGGGGGGTTGGCCGCCGTGACGACGGCCGTTGCAGCGGCCTGACCGGGGCAGCCGGTGCGCGGCGGCGGCCGCGCGACGACGGCGGCTGGCGGCCGTGGCGGCGGCGGCGGCGGCGGTGACGGCCGCGGCGGACGCGGCGCGGGCGGCGGTCGCGGCGGCGGTTGACGGGGCGCGCCACCGCGGTGACCGTCGACGGTGGCGGCGACGGCCTCCTAGGGCGGGGCGCGACCAGGCGGGCGGCGGCGGGCCGTGGCGGTGCGGGACGTGGTTGGGTGACCGCCCGCCCGTCGACTGTGGCCGGCGGCGCCTTGACGCCAGCGCGTTGACGCCAGCCGCCGGCGCTGGCCGGGCGACGCGTTGGCCCCACCGGCCAGCCCGGCCGGCCGTCGGCCCTCTGCTCCTTCCCCACCGTCGTCTTTTTCCGCTCCGCCGCGCCACCGCCCCTCTACCGGCGCGGCCACCCTCCCCGCTCCCCTGCCGCGGCCCACGATGGAGGAGGCGCTCGAGATTACCAGCGGCTGCTCCCTCAGCAGCCTCCTCGCGTACGTGTCCGAGCCGCCGCCCGACGTATCCCTCGGGTGCCTCCTCGGCGGGCCCAACAGCTCCCTCACCAACCTCCTCAGCGGCGGCGGCGGCAGCGGCGGCGGCGGCGGCGGCGGTGGAGGTGTGGGTGGCGGTGGCGGTGGCGGCGGTGGCGGTGGGGGTGGTGGCGGGATTGGCTTTGCCGCGTTTGGCAGCTATGGGGACCCGTTTGGCGGCGGCGGCGGCGGCGGCGGCGGTGGGGGTGGTGGGGGTGGCGGCGGCGGCGGCGGCGGCCGGTGGGAGCCGTCCAACCCCGGCCGGTCGTCCCCCTCGTTGATGGTCCTCGCCGAGCGCGCGTCGCGGCATCTGTGGCACGCCGACGGTGGCCGCGGGCCGCCGCCGCCGCCGCCGCCGCCGGCGGGCCTCAAAGGTCCCGCCGTCACCCCCGTGGGCGGCTGGGGGGCGGGGGGGGCGGCGGCCGGCGGCGTCACCGAGCCGCCGCCGCTGCTGGGTGGCCTGGGCGGCGGCGGCGGCGGCTTTGACCGGCCGCCGCGGCCGTCGACGCCCGTCGGGCGGCTGCTTCCCCCGCCGAGCAGCCACGGCGGCGGCGGCGGTGTGGGTGTCGGCGGCGGTGGCGGGGGCGGGCACGACCGCCCCCCCCCCGGCCGGCCACGCCCCTCGGCGGGCTCCCCCCGCGGCCGGCCACGCCCCTCGGCGGGCTCCCCCCCCGGTCGGCCACGCCCCTCGGCGCGCTCCCCCTCCGGCCTGCTACGCCGCTCGGCACGCTCCCCCGCCCGTCAACGCCGCTGGGACGGCTGCTGCTCGGCACGGCGGGCGTGTCGCCGGGCGGCAGCTTTAGCGGCCTCGTGCCGCTGAGCCCGTCGTGGGTGACGACCGCGTCGGCGGCGGCACGGGGGGGGGGGAGGGCGGAGGGGGGGTGGTGCGCCGCTCGAGGGGGGGGGGCGCCCGGCCGGCGCCGCCGTCACCGACGGCGCACCGGCGGGCGCGGCCGGCGGCCCGGGGGTGGACGTTGACGTGGACAAGCCGGCGGTGGCGGGGATGGCGGCGGTGGCAGCCACCCCCGCCGCTTCCGCCCGACTACCCCCCGTGGTGCCGTTGGTGCCGGCGCCGACGCCGACGCCGACGCCGACGCCGGCGGCGGCGACGGCGGCGGCGACGGCGGCGGCGGCGGCCATGGCGCCGCGCCGGCCAACGCGCGCCGGCGTGGTCGCACCCGTCCCCCGCGCGGCCGCCCCGCCGCGCCTGCCCCGCGCGCTGCACCCCCCCGGCGACGGCGCCACGCCCGCGGCCACCGCCAGCCACCCCCCTCCGGTGCCGACGGCAGCGACCAGCGCGGCCATCATGGCGGCCGTGGCGGCCGCGCCGCCGCCGCCGCCGCCGCCGCCGCCGCCCCCCGCGACGGCCGGCGTGGCGACCGTGGCGGCGGCGCGGCCAGCGACGGCGGCGGCGGTGGCGGCACCGTCACCGTCGCCCCTCTCCACCGCCGTCCTTGCCGCCGCGCGCACCGCCCTCGGCCGCAACCACCGGCCGGGCGAGCCGCCGCCGCCGCCGCCGCCGCCGCCGACGGCGGTGGCGCCCGCCTCGAATGCGCTCACGCCGGCGGCGCCCGCGGCGCCGCGGCCGCCGCCGCGGGCGGCGGCGCCGCCACCACCCCCGCCGCCGCCGCCACCACCCCCGCCGCCGCCGCCACCGCCGCCGGAGCGGCCGCGCAAGGACACCCGCCTGCCGCCGGTGCTGCTGCCGCCGCCGCCGGCCGTGGCGGCGGCGTCGGCGGCGGCGGCGGCGGCGGTGCTCCCGCGGGTGCCGCGGGTGGCGGCGCCGCCGCCGCGTGCCGCCGCGGCGGTGGCGGCGCGCCCGCGTGCGGCGCGGGGAGCGGCGGCGGCGGTGGCCGCGCGCGCCGCGCCGGCGGTCGCCGCGGCGGCGCACCGGCCGTCGCCCATGGTGGGCGTGACGCTGCGGCCGGCCGCGCCTGGCGGCGGGCAGCCGACCGTCCCCCCCCCCCCCACGGTGGGGTGGCCGGCCACCCCCACCACCCCCAGCCTCTGGCGTATGGCTACTTGACGGCGGCTGCCGGCTGCCGGCCGCCGCTGCCCCACCCGGCCGCGTATCTACCGCTGCCGTTGCCGCTGCCAGGGCTCCACGGGATGCTGCCGCTGGGCTACCACCCACTACTGCCGCCCATCCCGGCCATGGCTGGCGGTGTTTTGGTCGGCGGCGGCGGCGGCGGCGGCGGCGGCAGCATCGGCGGAGGTGGCGGCATGGGTGGCGGCGGCGTGGCCGTCGGCGGCGGCGGCGGCGGTGGGTGCGGCATCCCCCCCCGCCCCCCCCCCGCCACCCCAAGCGCCCCCCCCGCGGCCAAGCGGCGGCGGGGCAACGCCAGCCTCCCCCCCCCCCCCCCCCCCACCACACCCCTCGACGCCGCCGCCGCGGCCGCGGCCGCCGCCGCCGCCGCCGCCGCCGCCGCCTCTGACGATGATCAGCGGCTGCCGCCCGAGCTCGCCCACCGGGTCGTCGCGGACCTCTCCGCGGCGGGGGTCCCCCCCCACGTGTCCCTCCCCGCGCTCGCGCGCCGCGGCCTCGGCGGCACCACCTCCTCCGCCGCACGGCGGATGAGCCCCGAGGAGCGCACCGTCGCGCTCTACTGCCGCCGCCTCCGCAACCGGCGGTCGGCCAAACGGTCACGGGCGGCACGGCTGGCGGCGCTCGCGTCGCTCGCCGCGGCGACCGCGTCGGTCGCGGAGCGGGCGGCGGCGGTGCACGCCGAGGCGGTCGCCGCGGCGGCCACGTCGTTGCCGGCACTGCGGGCGGCGGTGGCGGCGTTGGGGGTGGAGAACCGGCGGCTGCGCGCGGCGGGGGGGGTGCCAGAGGGGGGGGAGGGGGGGGGGGGGCGGGGGGGTGCGTGGCGCACCCGTGACGGGGGGGGGGGGGGTGCATAGGCGGATTGGGATGACGGCGGCAAGGGAAGGGGGGGGTCGAGGGGGGGGGGGTGGAGACGGAGGCGGGTGGTGTCGACGGTGGGGGTGGGGGTGGTGCATGTGGAGGTCTGTGATGGTGGTGGTGGGTGGGTCGTGCCGCGGGTGGGAGGGGCCCGCCCGGTTGGCAGCCGCCGCTGCGCGACGGCAGCGGTTGGTTGCCAACGATGGCGGCCTGCCGCGGGCGGTCCCCGCGGCCGCTGCCGTGTCTGCCGTTGCGGCGGGCGTGAACATAAACAACAAGAACGCCACGGGCGCGCATCGCATGGGCCCAGCGGCGACTCGCTCTGCCGCTGGGCACCGCACCCCACCGTCCCGCCGTGCGTCACGGGCGTCGCATCCACGGCCAGCCGACGACCGTGACAACGGCGCCACCCCATATCCCCAGGGGAAAGGGCGGGCGTCGGGACAGAAAGCAGCGCAACGACCGGCAAGGCAAACACATGCGGCGCCGCAGCACACAAAAAGGGAGGGAAAATTACAAGGGGCGGCCGCCGGTGGACCGCCGGCCGCACCCACACCCAAACACGCCCACGCCCACACCGCCACCCACACCCACGCGCCCCACACAGGACCAGCCGACCAACGTGACGGTCCCCGTTAGCGTCCAGCCGCCCGCCCCCGAGCACCCCAACAGCCGTGGGGGCGGGCCGCCGACCACCACCACCACAACGTATGTACACCCCCACACCCCACGCCACCACCGCCAAAGCCCCCCTCCCCCCAACGCACACAAAAGAAAAGAGGCACATCCAAAAATCGGGGGCGGCACGCGGGTCCCGGCCTGACGCAACGCCCGTGCCGTGCCGCCACCCCAGGGGGTACACGCCAGCACGGCAGGACCGCTCCCCGCTCACCCAGTGCCGGCCATCCCTTCACTCCCCCCCTTCCCCCCTCCCCCCCAGAAGGAGGAGCCCCTACAGCTCCATCTCCATCACAGCTCCATGTCCATCGCCATGGACGCGGCGCTGACGCGCTTGCTCCGCCGAGGCGCCTGGGCCGGCTGCTTCTTGCCGCTCTGCTCCCAGGCGCGCCCCCCCCCCCCCCCCTCGGTGGTGCTCGCATCCTCCATCGCGTCGGCCGACGGCGTCGTGTCCGCCGCCGACTCCTCGGTGAAGCCACTCGAGCGGTCGCTGCTGCTGCTCGGCGTCGCGCGCTTGCCACACACGACCCGATCGTGACGGCTGCCCGCTAGGCCCTCCACCGCGACGCTCATGTGCACCATCGCCTCGACGACGCCGCCGACACTGCCCGGCCCGCCCGCGCTGACGCCCAGCTGACTGCCGCCGCCGACGCTGCCGCTCAGGTGGCCGGGGCCGCCCGCGCCACGGGCGCCCGCGCCCGGCACCGCGCCGGGGCTGCTGCCGCTCATCAGGAGCAGGCCCTCGAGGGCGTCGGAGAGGGCGGGCGACAGCGGCGTCAACGACGGGCCCAGCTCCGCCGCGTCCAGCGCCGCCGACGACGGGAGCTGCGGGAAGCCGGGCCGCCCGCCGCCGGGGACGGGCACGGGGATGGGCATCGCGGGCGTGGCGGTCGCGGCCGCACCGCCGCCGCCGCCGCCGCCGCCGCCGCCGCCGCCGCCGCCCCCGCCGCCGCCACCGCCGCCATCGCCCGCAAGGCCGCCCGCGTCGCCGCCGCGCGCGTCCGCGTCCGCGTCTGCCTCATCGTCCATGCCCCCTTCCGCGTCCGCGTCGCCGCCGTCGCCGCCGTCGCCCCCGTCGCCGCCGCCCATCCCCCCGTCGGCGGCGCCGCCGAGGCCACCCGCCGGCATGAGCACCCCCCCGGCGCCAAGGAAGCTCTTGCGGTTGCGCGCGCGGCGGGAGCTGCTCAGCTGTTCCTCCGCCTTTGGCAGCCACCCGGGGTGGCTCGTCATCCACGTGCCCAGGTTGCGCCGGCACGGCGCCGCGTTGCCGCTCAGCGTGCGGCCCGTCGCGGGCTCCCACACCGTCACCCGTGGCTCCCGGGCGGTGCGGAAGCCCGCCGCGAGGCCACCGAGAAAGTCATTGCCGGTCGGCACCGACGACGACAGCGGCGAGCCGCCCACCGTGGGGGACGAGCTCAGCAGCCCAAACGTGCCACAGCCGCCAAGGCCGCCGCCAGATACGGCGGCGGCGGCGCCGCCAGGCGCTGCCGCCCCAGCGGCGGCCGCCGCCGCCGCCGCGGAAGCAGCCAGCCCCCCCCCGGCGGCAGCAGCCAAGCCGCGCGCAGCGTCCTCCCCCCCCCCCGAGTTGTGCAGGGCTGCCAACGCCGACGTGTCCAAGGAGGCGGCGCTCGAGTCTGGCAGGCTCCCGCTGCTCGCCGCGGGCCCGCCGAGCGTCGCCAGCGACGCGGCGGCGTGCGCGTGGACGGCCAGGCCCCGCGACAGCGCGTCGATTGACATGGCGAGCGTCTCCTCCTCGGTCTTGCCGCCACCCACCGACGCGGTCAGCGCGCGCCACCGCTCCGGGTGGAGCGTCGACATGTCCCGGCCCGCCGCGTGAGCCTCCTCCCCGAGCCGGACGAGCGCCTCTTGCAGCCGCACCCGCAGGTCGGCGGGCCACTCGGACGCGTAGGGGAGGTGGCCCACGCCAGCGGCGGGGGAGGTGCCGGGCGTCACGGCCGCCGCCGCCGCGGCGGCGGCGGCGGCGGCGGCGGCGGCGGCGGCTGTCGCTGCCGCGGTCCCCGTCGACGCGGTGGCAGCGGCAGCGGGCGCCCCCCCCACTCCCTCAGATGAGGCGGTGGCGGCGGGCGCACCTCCCGTCCCCGCCGCCGCCGCCGCGGCGTTCGCCGCCGCGACCGCCGCGGCCCGCTGCCGCGCGTCTGCGAGCAACGCCGCCACCACCGGCGTGCACACGCACAGGTTGGAAAACGACGCCGCCGCGGCCTTGGCCCGCCGCGCCGCCGACCGGCGCTTGGACGACTTCAGCTCATCCGCCTTCTCCTCCCAACCGCCGTGGGTCAGCAGCCACGTCGACAGGTTGCGGCGGTACGGCGCCGCGTTGCCCGCAACGGTCTTGCCCGTCGCGGGCTCCCACACCGTCACGTGCTCATCGTCGATGCTCGAAAAGGAGCCCGCGTAGAGCGGCAGCGGCAGCGACGCGGCGCAGGGGGAGCCACCCGCCGCGGCCGCCGCGCCGCCGGCCGCCCCCGCCGCGGCGGCGCCCGCCAGCAGCGCCGCCGCGGCGGCGGCGGCCAGGCCACCGCCGCCGCCACCCCCAGCAGCACCACCAACGCCCGCGGCGGTGGCGACGGGCGTAAACGGCGACCGCGATGCGACGCTGCCGCCGCCGCACGCGGACACCGGGCTGGCGGTGAGCATCGAAAACGCAGCGGGCGCCGACGACGCTGTCAGGCCAGCGCCACCGGCGCTAGCGCCCCCCACCCCCCCCGCGGCCCCCCCCCCAACAGACCCCGCCGCCACCACCGCCGCCGCGTCGTCAGCGGCGGCGGCAGCGGCGGCGGCGGCGGCGGCCGCCGCGGCCACCCCCCCCGCCCCCCCCCCCACCTCCGCCGCCCCGCACGCCGCCGCAACGTCGGCCATCAGCGCCATCGGGTCCCCCCCCGCGGCGGCGGCGGCGGCGGCGGCGGCCACGTCCGGCGCCACCCCGCCACCGGCCGCGCCCCCCCCCGGCCGCGGGATGGCGACCGGCGCGGATCGCGCCGCCCCCCCCCTCGCGGGCACGGGGATGGGCGCCGACGGCGTCCGGCCATACGGCGGGGGCGTGCTGCCCGAGATACCCCCCCCCCCACCCCCCCCCCCCCGGCCGGCGGTGCGGGCGCCACCGGCGCGGGTGTCGCCGCGCCCGCCAGCACCACCCCGATGTCCGCGTCGGCGGCGAGGCGCGCCAGCGCCGCGGGGGTCATGGGCGTCAGGCCGGTCGACTCGGGATCCATGGCGGGCCGCCGCCGCCGCCGCCGCCGCCGCCGCCGCCGCCGCGGCGGCCGCCGCCGCCGCCGGGCGCGCCGTCGGCGGCGGCGGCGGCGGCCGGCGTGGTGGCGGGCGGCCCCGCCAGCGGGCGCGGCGAACAGAGATCGCGGGCAGACGTGGTGGCGGCGGAGGGGGGGGCGGATTGGGTGATGGTCGGGAGCGGGGCGGCGTGGCGGGAGGGGCGGAGGTCGGACGCGGCTGGCAGCGTCCCGCCCGCGCCGCCCGTCGGCAGCATGCACTCGCCGCCGACCCGTCGGGACTGCCGCCCGGGTGGCCCGGCCGGTCGCGTCGCGCCGCGGCGCGGCGGGGGCGGTCACCGGCGGCGGCACGGGTGGGGGGGACGTCGGCGGCGCGCAGGGGGGGTGGTGATGCATCCCCCGGGCATCCCCCGCACGCCCCCCCCCTCTGGCTGCGGCACCAGCGCGGCACGCCGGCGGCGGCCGCGGCCCAACGGCCGCGGCCTGCAGCCCGCGTGCCGGCAGTGGGCGCACCGCCGCGGGCGGCGAGGGCGGGCGAGCGCTCGCCCGCCGGGCCACCACCGCAGCTGCCACTCGGCGACCGCCGCCACTTGCGCGCGGGCCATGGCGCCGCGCGACGGGCGACGCGCCGCGCCGGCGCAGTGGGCTGCGCCACAGCCCGTGGCCCCGAGGCCGCTTTTGGCCCGGCAGGGTCGCCCCACGGCGGTCGCGCGGCGGGCGCGGCCGCGGGCGGGTGCACCCCATCGGCGCAACGGCAAAATAAAAGGGCGACCGGCGGCACGTGTCGGTCGAGGCCTCGGGTCGCACCGCATCTGCAATATGAAATGAGTAGCAATATGTATTCGACCAGCGTAAACAATCAATTGAATGTCTATTCGATATCCACATCAAACTCCAAAATATTCTAAACGGAACAAAGCTGGAAACAACGATTGCGTTGTTTCGGAGAGAACGTGAGAAGCCGTGCAACACGCGCGACAACCGCCAGTCAGCAGTCGGCGGACGCTGACCTCCCGCCCGTCCCACCCTCTCAAACTCCTCCTCAGTCGCCAGCCTATCCATTCTCCCCTTCGACACCCTCCAGAACGCCTCAGCTCACCGTAGCAGTGGGTTGCGGCGGCATCGACGACGGCAGCGGCGACGGCGATGGCTCACTCCTTGGCAGCGCACGCTCCCCTCCCCTGCGCGACGCCATGGGAACATTTTTAATCCTGTCTGAGTGGTGGTTTCACGGCGCTTGCGCCTTCAGCAGAGACCCTGCGCCCCATGAGGAAGCGGGACGAGTCGCCCGGTGGCGGCTTGTCGGGACTGACACCGGAAATGTTCGGGGCATTGGATTCTCTGGGTCGTTGGATGAAGGAAAAGACTGAATCTCCCTCAGGTGACCGTCTGCGGCCAAAGGCGGGCTCGTCGCGGCTGTCGTTTGGCGGGCACATCGGCGGCCGCGTCAACATCTCCGCCCAGCGCCACAGCCAGGGAGAGGGGGGATGCAGCGAGAGGCGAGTGGTCGGTCATTTGCTGCCGGCACTCTACTGAGATACACTTTTCCCCTTGTACGGCCTTGACGCCGACAAGAGCTGGGAGGGAGGCCGCGTTGTTTGCCGTACGACTTCAACATTGCAGCAATATTTACATATCTATTCAGCTATAGTTGAAATATAGGACTATGCTTTTAGACTTTGACTGAAGGTGTTGTCACTGTACAGTGCAAGAATCTGTCAATGTTCGGTTGGGCGTCCGATTTTGAGCGGGTGTGAGTCCAGAACCTACAGCAGTGCAGAATGCAGATGCGCGAGGAACCTCAGCGGGAGATTGCGCTATCCCACCATCGGGCCTGCACCGATCGACGAGCCCAAGCTCGAGCTGCGCAGAATAGCTGCACCCAATCGACGCGCTCCTCGTGTTGCCAGATGAGTCTTCACCGAAAAAGTACAGAACCCGATACCGAATTTTCGTGTATTCAAGGGGCAAAGTCAGAATGTACTCAGGAGATAGACACTTTCCATCCCATCGGTTGCCAATATTTGCAGACATTGCAGTTGTCTGGTTTCGCAGCGCCCGAGTGTGTAAAACCTTCGACGACCGCCAATCACCTCGCCAGCATCGTCCGTTGGACACTCGGGCCGAGTGAGTGACTCGGTTGATTGGCTGCATCCCGCTTCGTCCGGTGGTGCCTTGCGAGCAGCCATTGGGGAGCACAATGACCGCTATCGACCCGATACTCGTGGTCAAGGTGCTCTCAGAGTTGGTCCAGTTTCACCGTTTAGTAAAATATGTTTGAGGATCGGACAGGTTTGGCGCCGGACGACGAGTACTTTATTGAAAGGGCGGCCATCCTGAAATTATCAAAGAAACGTTTTCAAAGGTGGAAGTTGACGAATCGATTCTGATTGGAAGAAAGTTGGCAATCACGCAGAGGCCGTGCAGCACTTTGGTTGGCGATGTGAGACCCCGTTGGCACGTACCGCTCAATGACCGGGCCCATTGGACAAGGTCGCTGGGCCGCATGTCACGGGAGAGAGGGGGCAGGCACGGTGCCTTCAATCAGCATGCCAAATGGGCAGTGTCAGCGCGAGATCGCGCGATTGTGTTCCGGCCATCAAGTAGAAATACTTTAGTAGCACCTCTGTGTGCCGCAGCGGTGCTGGACACACAGCCAAAAAAGCCATATATTATTCACAGCGGTGCGCTGTTGAGCTTGGTGCCCAATTTGGCTGTGTACTTCTATTCGCATTGCCGCTCGCAAGTGGACACCTCCGGCGTGGTCGGCTTGTTGCCTCTGTGCCGTGTGTTTCCCAGCGGGTCCCCTACCCATGCCCTCCCCCGCCTTTTAGGCGCTACTACCGCCACTGCACACCATGAATGCCGCACGCCGCTCCGCCTTTACCGCCGCCGTCAGGGGAAGGTGAGGGGAGGGGTGGACGAATAGTGCGTCGACAAGCGCCGCTGGGGTTTCCTACCAGGCATTCAAGCCCCGCGATGGGCGACGATCGATGCCACCTCCGGCGGGCTTGTTGCCCGCGTGGCCAGCGGCGGCTCCTCTGCTGGTGCTCTCGCGCGCTGTCTATCCTCGGGTGGCGGTAAGGTGCGGGTGCGAGTGGTGGCGCAGGCGCCGCGGATTAGCACGGCGCTGTCAATGGAAAAAGTGCAGCACGGCGGGGCACACGTGCTTGTGTGCGTTTGGTGGCGGCGGGGGTTGAAGCCCCGGCTCCCAGACGGGCAACAGGACGACTACCAAGTGCCCGCAAGGACACGTACGTGGGCGGCGGCGGGCACGCCCCACCCCGCCTCCGAGAATAGGATGACTACCATCAACGCGTGGACGGAGGTCGCCAGCAGCGCCACCGGTGGTATGCTCCGTCCTCACTCCACGAGCCCAAGAACAGGGAGGATACGACACAGGTGCGGCGATGTCCAAACACGCGATCCCACACCGTGGGAGCCACGGCAAACGCCAGCAGGCAACGGGTGTCACACGCGCCAGCGACAGTCGAGACAAATAGGAAGCAAAACGCGCACACGCAGACCCTTCATCCGGCCAACCGAACGCCATTGCCTCGGCCAACCAAGCGCCACGCTGCCGCCAACATCGCAGGTGGACACGGTCAACACGCCGGTCAAGACCCCAACAAACCTGCGCACGACCGAGCACACTCTCAGAGGCTGGGCTTGAACGACTCGGCCACGCCCCGCAGCAGCTTTTCCCTCTTGGGCCACTTGCCTTCAGCCGATGACACGTTAACGCTGTACAGCTTGTTCTTGTTCACCACCAGCGACGTCAGCTGGTGGACGCTGCTGTTCTTCAGTTCCACGTTGTAGTAGATGAGCCCGTCCACGTCCCGCGCAACGGCGGAGACCAGCTCGGCGCGACGAGACAAAGCGAGCTTGGCGCCCACCGCGTCGGGGGTGCCAATATCAGCGAGCGTCTTACCCTTGCCAATAGGCGTCGTCAGGACAGTAATGATCTCCAGCGGCTGGATCAGGTCCTGCCACTTGATGTCATACTGGCCGGCGGTGGCCTCAAACTGGTTCCACCCCTGCGGGCGCAGAATTGTAAAACCCTTGTTCAGGTCCTTGTAGACCTCCACCATGCCGCCCAGGTTGACTGCGGCTGCGGCTTGTGCCTGCGCGAGTGAAGAAAGTGCAGACAAGTAAAGAGAGACCACATGACCATGGACCGGACAGCCAACAGAGTGCCTCTCGTCAGAAGAGCTTGTACGCACACCAAAGAGGCGAACAAACAGGCAAGCCGCTCGCACGGAAACGAGACCACTATAACATGAGACCATACTCTTCCCCACTCAGGCTGGTCCACACGCGTACCGAGGGGACGAGGGCCGGGCCACCCGGCGCTGCCGCTGCGGCAACAAGGCCCGCCGCAACGGTCGCACCCGTCACCAGCGCCGCCCGGCGAGACACCCCATCCGTGGAAGTCATGTGCATCGTCGCCCGGCCAGCCGCAGCGCCTGACGGCGTCCCACAGACCGCGTCACCGCGGAACGCGCCCCGTGAGAGCGGCGCAACACGGAAGCTGGTAGCAGTCACAAACGCCATTGTGCCAGAAGGGAGGGGCGGCGGGCACCGGGAAGGAGAGTGAGGAAGGTGGCCGACGTGCGGCGGGGGGTGTGGGTGGTGAGACGGCGCGGGAACAAGACGGTGGGACGGGCGGAAACGCCGCGCACAATGGACCTCCAGGCGATGGCTGTCGTGGTCACGTGGAGGGCAGGCATCGTGGGCGATCGTGAGGGGGGGGGGGGGGTGGCTGCGCGAGATGAGCTTCCATTGACTTCCCATTCTGCACGCACAATAGAGGTAGCACCCATACCATGTGAAATGGTCAGACCATTGAACCATCTGCACGCGTAAGCCGGTTCTCACTGACGGACTCGCAAATTACTTACTTGTACTTACAACGAGAATTATATTAATGCACATAGTGTTGGGCATGTTGACGACACATGGAGTGAGCCTTGCGACTCACCACGTGGCATCCTCCAAGTCTAGGCCGGCGGCTTCCACAACTCAGCGTAATTTTGGACAGTTGAGGATCCAGAGGAAGTCCGTTCGACCCTGGATCGGAGGAACACTTAGGCAGCTTGCGTCGATCACCACAATTTTCGTCCCCATTCTTCAAGTCGCCGGGGACTCTATTTCCGCCGTCGCCGCCGCCGACCCTGGCTGCCGTTGCGCGCACTACGGTGCCCCCTCTGGACCGCGCGCTCTGAAGGGACAGTTGTTGCAGACGATCGGCCTCTTGCCGCGACGTCCAGGCGCCGTGCTGGCGCTTGGTCGTCGTCGCGGCAGTTTGCTGTTTTTTCTATCGTCTTGCCAGCGCGCACCTGTGCCCTTTCCCTGTAGTCGTTATGGGTGTCCCGGCCTTCTTCCGCTGGCTGAGCCTGAAGTACCCACGCATCCTGCACGACTGCGTGGAACGCGTGCGCTGGGATACCAAGACGCGCAAGCCCCTGCCGATTGACGCGATAGGACCGAATCCGAATGGCGTCGAGTATGACAACTTGTACCTGGACATGAACGGCATCATCCACCCCTGTACGCACCCAGAGGACAAGCCGGCGCCGACGACGGAGGTGGCCATGTTTGAGGACGTGTGCGCTTACGTGGACCGGCTGGTGGCGATTGTGCGGCCGCGAAAGCTCATATACCTGGCTGTGGACGGTGTTGCCCCTCGTGCCAAGATCAACCAGCAGCGCTCCCGGCGCTTCCGGTCGGCGCGCGAGGCCATCGAGGCTGCCGCGGAGGCTGAGAATCTTCGCAAGGAGTTCAAAGCTGCTGGGCTGCTTGCGCCAGAGGATGAGCCCGCGGCCTCAAAGGTTAAACGCCCTTCGAACTCTCTTGCTAAGCAGCCGCTCGGCGCGGCTGCAGCGCAGTCGGGCGATGCGGTTGTGGACGAGGTTGCGGACAGCGGCGGGTCTTTTGACTCGAACGTCATCACCCCCGGCACGCCCTTCATGTCCCGTCTTGCGGTTGCGTTGCGCAAGCATGTGGCGCGGCGGATGGCGGAGGGGGGCATCTGGTCTTCTGTGCGAGTGATTCTGTCTGACGCGTCAGTCCCAGGGGAGGGGGAGCACAAGATTGCCCAGTTTATCCGCGTACAGCGCACGCAGCCGGGCTACGACCCCGCGGTGCGGCACGTTCTCTATGGCCTGGATGCGGACCTGATCATGCTGGCCTTGGCCACCCACGAACAATACTTTACTGTTTTGCGCGAGCTTGTGTTTCCTCCGACGCGCGGCCCACCAGGAGGGCGTGGTGGGCCCTCCGCCGCCGTTGCGGACGCTGATTCACTGAAGTCTAAGCTTTCAGAAGCGTCGGCGACGGGGACGGACGTCCTGGAGGGGACGCTTGCCGAACTGGGTGGTATGAAGCCGTTCCAGTGGCTCCATGTGCACACGTTGCGGGAGTATCTTGATCACGAGTTCCGGGCGGACATCACGGACGGCCTGCGCCGTGTGGCGGAGCCGGGCGGCCTGGTATTCGACTTGGAGAGGGCCATTGACGACTTCGTCTTTTTGTGCTTCTTTGTTGGCAATGACTTCTTGCCCCACCTGCCGACGCTTAACATCCGCGAGGGTGCTATTGACTTCCTGATGGAGCTCTACAAGGGCTTGGTGCCTACCCTTGGCTACCTGACGGACGGCACGGGTGACGTGGACTTTGCCAAGGTGCGGGTGCTGCTGGCGGACGTTGGCCGCAAGGAGGACCAGGTGTTTGCGAAGCGGATGGAGGCGGAAGCGCGCTCCCGCCAGCGGGATCGTGAGGAAAAAGCGCGCTTGGCGGCACAAGAGGCGGCGGCCGCGGTGGCGGCGGCAGTGCCCCTTCCTGGGAGCCCGACCTCCGGGGGGAAGCAGGGTAAGAAGCGTCGTACGCGGGACGAGGCCGCGGCGTCACCGCCCGCGGTTGCGGCAGTAGAGGCCAAGGGCGCCGCCAGCAAGGGTGGCTCGAAGGATCTTGGTCCCCCGCCCGTATCCGACGAGGAAATGATCCCGTTGGGTCGGGGCAACATCAAACCGGACAAGAAGAAGAAGGTCATGGCCGACAGCTTCTCGGTGGCCAACTCCTTGCGTGTGAACCTAAGCGACATTGCCAAGCGCCGGCGCGTGTCTGGTGTGGATGAACCTACTACTCGTACGTTGCTGCCTCTCTGACGACCGTTGTCTCCTTTCCGATTCCCATCTTCCCCGTTTGTGATGCTCTTTTTCGTGTGATGTCTCAGCTTGTATATGTGTACCGTGTTGCTCTACTGCGACTGGACGAGGTTTTAACGCGACCTTTTCTTTCCTCTTGACCACTCCCGCGACGTGTGTCCTCCCCTTTCTGGTTCCACTTTTGTGTGTGCTTTTGCTCGCCTATGACTACTCTCTGTGTTGCGTGAACGGTAGCGGTTGCGGGTAAGGCTGCCGGTGAGAAGGGTGGTCAAGTCGGGGGCGCTCTTTCTCTGGCTGAAGGTGGCGGTGCTGCGGCGACCGGAACTGCACCCAACCCTGTGCCCCTTGCACCGGACACGGACTTTTCGGAGGAGCTGAAGAAGCGCCTGCGCTCCAAAGGCGACGTTGGTGGTGACCTGCCAGACAATGTGCGCCTCGGTGAGGCGGGCTGGAAGGCGCGCTACTACTCGACCAAGTTTGAGTGGGCAGGGACTGAGACGGAGTCCAAGGCTGCGTTGGTGCGCTCCTACTACGAAGGCCTCCTCTGGGTCATGCACTACTACTATCGGGGTTGCTCGTCGTGGGAGTGGTACTTTCCGTATCACTATGCTCCCTTTGCGTCGGACCTGGTGGACGTGGATGTGCTGTCGGACAACATACACTTCTCGCTGGGCCGCCCGTTCCGCCCCTTCACCCAGTTGATGGGCGTCATGCCTGCATCGTCGGGCAAGATCGTTCTACCTACTTGCTATTCCCAGCTCATGTCGTCGCCGACGTCTCCCATCCTCGAGTATTATCCCGAGGACTTTGAGATCGACCTGAATGGGAAGCGGTTTGCGTGGCAGGGCGTGGCGCTGCTGCCTTTTGTAGACGAGAAGCGGCTACACGCAGCGCTCGACCCGCTGGAGCCCCTCTTGACGCCGGAGGAGGTGGCTCGCAACTCCTTTGGTCGGCCTCGTCTGCTGGCGCACACAGACTCGGCGGTCGGCGTAGCGCTCCTGCGCATCGAGGCGTCGCTGCAGTCTGACGTTGCGGTGCCTGGCGTCGATGTGGAGTTGGTCAAGCCTGCACCTGTGGATGATGCCCCTGTCAAGGGCAGTGACGGCGTGGCTCCCACAGGTGAGGTACCTCCACCAGATGCACCCTCTGCTGCCGTCGACTCAGCGGCTGGCCATGCACCCTCCTCCAAGGCGCCCGCTATTGAGGCACCTGCGGCAGAGGCACCGGTATCCGAGGCGCCCTCAGTCGAGACGCCTGCTGCCGAGGCACCTGCTGCGGGCACAACGACTGCTGGGACGCCTGCTGCGGAGTCGGCCGCTGCGAAGGCTCCTGCTACGGCTGCCGATGCACCCGCTCTTGCAGTACCCGTTCCTGTAACATCTGCGGCCGATGCGCCAGCGGCCGAGCCACGCCCCGTTGATACGGCACCCGTCAAGAGCGCCACTGACGAATATGATGAAGAAGCAGAGGGTGCCGGCGAGGGCCCCCTGGTTCCCATTCCTGAGGTGGCCACCGCGGCCATGTGCTTTGGTTCTGTGCGATGCGTGTCGCACCTGCCGCCCAAGACGGTGGAGGCCGAGTACACGCTTCCGAGGACTGCCGGCCACATCCCGCATCTTCTGCCCGGTGCGGAAGGTGGGGCACCCAAGACGCTGACGGGAGCGGACCTGGCGGAAGTGGCGCGCGGCGGCTGGCGGGTTTCCAAGACTGGCACCCTTGGAAAGGCTGCGGAGATGCTTGCTCGGGAGCGGCGCTCTGGTGGTGGTGGTGGTGGCCGCCGTGGCGGTGGCGGTGGTGGCGGTGGCGGTGGTGGCGGTGGCGGTGGTGGCGGTGGCGGTGGTGGCGGTGGCGGTGCTGGCGGTGGTGGGGGTGGACGGCGTAGCGGCCGTGGCAGTCGTGGCCATGGCTCTGGGGTGATCCACGAGCTTGGCAGCGGGAGCTATGCGGCGGGAAGAGCCGGCTCATACGGTGGTGGCGGGGGTGTGGCTCTCGGCGCGGCAGCCCCGTCCCCCTACGGCCAGTATGCTGCTCAGCAGCAGCATGCTCGTCAAAGTGGTGGCTACGGAGGCCCGGGCGCGTACGGTGCGCAGCTGCAGCAGTCGCAGCAGGGCGGTTATGGGGGCGGTGGTGACAGCCAGTACTACGGCGGCGGCCAAAGCTCGTACGGCCGAGGCGGGGGCGGGTACTCGGGCCAGGGCGGGTCAGCAGGCTATGGTGGCGGTGGTGGCGGTGGCTACGACGGCGGCAGTGGTGGGGGTGGGTACTATGCCAGTCAGCAGCAACGTGGCTGGGGCAGCGGCTACAACAGTGTCTTTCGTGGCCAACAGGCTCCGTCGTCGGGCTACAATGGGTACGCGGGTGGCGGCTATGGTCAACAGCAGCAGCAGCAGGGCGGCTATGGCGGCCAACAACAGAGCTACGGCCATGGCCAACAGGGCTATGGCCAGTCCTCGTATGGTCAGCAGCAGCAGTACCGCCAGCAGTCGGGCTACGGCGGGGGCCCGTATGCCCCGACGTCGCCATACTATCCAAGCGGTGGCGCGGGTGGTGGCGCGGGTGGGGACGCGTATGGTGGCGCGGGTGGGGACGCGTATGGTGGCGCGGGTGGGGACGCGTATGGTGGCGGCGGCGGCGGCGGCTACCGCGGCGGCCGCGGTGGTGGTGGCGGGGATGTGGGTAGCGGCCGGGGGGGGTACGGCTACGACTCGTACGGGTCGGCACCCGCGGCGGGGCGGGGCAGCTCCTTGGCGGGGCCGACGGCGGAGCTGCTGCGGAGAGGTCGGGGACGAGGTGGACGTGGGGGGGGGCATTAGTACACTCTGCTCTGTTTTTGCCGCTCCATACTCTGCATGTGTGTGCTTGTTGCTTTCGATTGGCTTTGAGCCTTTGCCACGCATCGTTTTGTCGCGTTCATCTCTTTATCGCCTGCCCTCTTCTTTCCGTTGTGGAGGAGTCGTGCGCACACGAAGAGTACAGATGAGCCGCGTTTTTTGCTGGTTTCACGCTCCACGTTGGAAATAGGCCGAGGGGCCGCGCTCCTCCAGAGACAATTCTTGTATTTTTGCGTCAAGGACAGATAAAATTGGCGGTCGACCATCCGGCGAGGCCTGGTCATCAGTCGTCACGTGGCCAATTTGTAGCGAGCGTCCCGCTCAGCCTGGATGAGCCTGCCGCAGCCCGTTGTCGCTCACCTCGCCCACCCGCACGATGACGTGCCATGACGGGGGGAGGACACAGGCCGTTGGACACCGTCATGGTGGTGCGCGGTCGCACGGATTCGACATCCTGTCTTTGGGCGCTTGCTGTCCTCTGCTAGGCGACGGGGACAGGATGCTCATACGGGGAGGGTCCCTCCGTCCCGCGCGACGGATGCAGTCTTAATGAGTAGGGGGCCACCGAACGCCCTTGCCAATGGCTCTGCTCTGGAGCGGCGAGCTCTTCGCCGCTTGCGGACTGCGGCCAGTGGTGAGCCACCCGCAGTGTGGCTGTCGGGCTCAACAAAACCCGCGGTCGCTGGGTCGACGAAGTCAGCGACGGAACACTGTGGCCAACTCGTCCTCTGCCGCGCCCCTCCCCCCCAGCTTGCCTGTTGGCTGCTACCGCGGCATCGCTTCAGCAGACAGCCTCTCTGTGCATCATGGTCTGCGGCATGTCTGTCAAGGCGGTGGCCGCCTCCGTCCTCGCTTTGTCGGTACGTCTGTGGATTGGGGCTATGGGGTGCGTGGACTTGGCACATGCGAGCGCGCGATGTGAGGCCTGAGGGGCCGTGTATGGGGTAACCGCCTGATCGAGCTTGTCTGACTGGTTCCCTTTCACTGTTGCTGCCTTGCGCTTGCCGTGACTGCTGTGGGCCGCCGCGTGTTTTCGTCGTGTCGTTCCCCGGGGCACACCGCTAATTCACTGCTCCAGCTGATTCTGTCAGTTTCTGCGGCGCAGTGCAATAGCGAAACGTGCTGTGCTCCCCTGGCGGACGAACCCGACGAGCTGGCGCTCGTAGACCCCTTCAAGATCTGCACCATCCCCGACGCGCCCGAGGACATGGGCGGCGGCGAATTAACGCTCATCTGTTTGAACAGTGGGGGCTCTCTCTTCAACTCGTGCACTGATGCTACGCCGCTGAAGCATCGCCCCATCCCGCCTCCGTCGACGCCGGTGTGCTCCTCCGTGGCGTGCAAGGACGCGAACGACGACGTGGTTGTGAATCGGGTGTGCCGCTTCTCCGCGGCCTACAGCTACGCAATCACGTGCGACTTTTGGGATCGCAAGTTTGGCCGACTGCTGAACGTCGCCGACAATGACGATGGCCCAGAGGACTCGTCTACGCCCAATTCCACCCGCCAGGACCTGCGGGAGACCATTCACACGGCGCTTCAGGCGCTGGCGCCCAAGCACTTCTGGGCGCACCTGCGCCGCGCGCAGGGTGCGTCAACAATGTAGTGCCTCACGAGGGCGGTGGGGGCTATAGTAGTTACGGGCAAGGCGTCCCTCGAGACGGCGACGACGTTGCCAGGCTTGGTGACGTGCGGCAGAACTGCTGGTGGGACGGGCTCAATCGCATGGTCAGACGGTCTCAGACGCAAGCCACAAAGACCCCGTTAGCCTTGACCGACTGCTGCGGGACCTGACTGGGTCGACGCGGACGAACGCTCGCTAGGCACAAGTGCACCACCAGCTGTGTCGCGAGCACGCTCATGGGAGCAACAACCCGAGCAGACTCACGCCCCAGAATGCTGGAAGAAGCCAAGCACTGGCGCCAACCAATTGCCGATGCCGAACCGGAAGACGGGTCAGAGACGTTCTGTCATACAAAGACAGCCAACAGTGACACAAAAGCCTAAGCACGGATGCGCGCATACACGTACAAGATTGACCAAAAAAACACCCGCCCCCACGCAAGGACACCACGCAGTCGTTGAGCCACAGACTACAACGAAATACAGTCGCAGACGCGACGGAAGGTGAACGGGGCAGAATGCCCGCCAATGAAGAACAGGACGGCATCACACAGACAACTTGGGCCACCACCGTAGCCTCGCAGCGCACGCCATTGCCATCGGGGCCAGTGCTTCCACACAGGCACGCAGTCGCAGGAGGCGCAGCCGCTGGCGGCAGTGCCGGCTGGTTGCCAAACAAAAGGAATGGACCGACGCGCGCGCTTAAAGGTTCGCGTCGATCAGCTTCTTCAGCTCGTCGTCTGAAACAGGTCAACAAACAGCGGTCAGACACAGCAGGTAGCAACAGGAATCAGCGCATACGACAGCCACCAGGGAAAGAACTCGAGTTAGAGACGGTTGGGACCAGAATCCGGATTACATACCACAGAGGCAGTCAACAGCACGAGTTGGCACACTCGGCACGCAAGAGAGAGACTCCTCCACGCCCAGTGACAGCCATTAAGCCACCAAAACGTACACATGACAAGCACCAGGGCGCCACCAGCGCCGCGCAGCACGTTGGACAGGGCGCCCTTGAAGAAGCCGCCAAAGCCCTCGTTCGCCGCCACCTTCCTCCAGCAGTCCAGGGTGCCCGTGTACTTCTTGCTGGCGCCACCCGACTGCATCATCAGCCTCCGGCGGACAGTGTCGAACGGATACGAGATGACGCCCGACGCGGCCGTCACGGTCTGGGCGACCGCCCACTTGGCGAGCACGCTCGCCTTCTTCTCATCCTCAAACAGCACGCCCTTGGCCGTGTCGTACAGACCAAAGTAGGCACCGCGGTACACAATGATGCCCTGGACAGAGACACCAAAGCCCTGGTACAGCGCAATCGGGCCGCCGCGCTTGCTGACCTTGGACAGGCAGTCGACGAGGCCAGTGAACTCACGGCCAGTGCCCTTGCCGACGTCCGCGGCCAGGCGAGTACGCGCAAAGTCGAGGGGGTACACAATGAGCAGCGACGCGGCACCGGCGGCACCACCCGACGCGACATTGGCGGCAAAGAACTTGGCAAAGTTGACCTTCGGGTCATACTTGGGGAACATGCTCTTAAACGTGTCCTTGAACGCAAAGTTGAACGCCTGGGTGGGGAAGTAACGGATCACATTGGCCAGGTTGCCACGCCAGAACGAGGCGATGCCCTGCTCCGCCGCCACCCGCGTAAAGCAGTTGACAATACCGCTGTACGGCTTGATCTCGCCCGACATGATGCGCGGGTTGTCGTTCTGCGTCTGGAGCAGCAGCTTGACGCGCTCAATGGGCGCCACGATCGTCTTGGAGATACCCCCCGCCGTGCCGCCCGCGGCGAGATCCGCAAAGAACTTGACCGCGTTGAACTCCTTCTTCTCCGCCGCCGCGGCCGCGACAATGCCCATCCCAACGGGGGTGCCCGTCGCCACCGTCGAGCAGTTGGGCGCGGGCGCCGCCACGCCCCGCGGCGCCGCCGTGACCCGCGCCTGCGGCGACCACCGGCCATTGACGCCGAGCATGGACGACGCCGACAGGAGGGCGGCCATGCCAGGGCCCGGGGACGCGGTGACAAAGCCAGAGGACACCATGGTGGCGGTGGGGAGGGGGCACACGCACACCAGTACGGCGGATCGCGATCGGGGGGGGGGGGGGGGACGGAAGAGACCGGCTATGGGTGGCGATGTCGACGGGGAGGGCGGGTGGGCGACGTCGACACGGCGGCCTCAGAGCGTCGACCTGAAGTCACCCGAGCCACACCCGCCCAGAAAACACTTACACAGGCGGTGCGAAATCGCGGCTGCTGCCGCCGCAGCAGCAGACCTTGCCTGTACGCCGCGCCGCCGAGCGACTGTGCATTGGGCAAGCCGCGGGGCGCGATTTGGGGGGATGGGAGGCGCCGCGGGCCACCGACGGCGTCTGGCCCCCCCCCCCCCAAACGGCGGCGGCGGCGTCGAACGCTCGGCGGCGAACACACGTTGCAGGAATGCATCGGGGCCGCCGGGTAGGGACAGGTGGACGGGGTGGCTCCCGCCAGCCGGTGAGCCGACCAATGACGACCGTTGGGTCGACGTTTCTGGCCACCCGCGGCCGGGTACCAAGGCCGGTTCGTTTGATTGGCTGCTCGTCGAGCGATCAACTGCCGTCGAGCCGTTTCAACTACATACACCAATGACGAGTATCTGCGGTGGCGGACCCCAGCCTCTTTCATAGATTTTCAGTGCAAATACAATCACATTGGCAGCTATTCAGTCATGTGGCGCGTCTGTACGTTGCCCGCGGCTTGACGCTCGGCAGCACCGCCCCCCCTTCCCACCACTCGGCATCCCCCCCCCCCCGCCCACCACGGCTGTCATCGTCGTCAGCCTCCCTCCCGCTCCCTCCCGCATGCGCTCATCGCCCGCTTCCCTTGTTCCGCCCGCGCCACGTCTCCGCTTTCGTGTGCGCTCCGCCTCCCGTCGTCTCCCGCCAAGCCTGCAACGAGACACTGTCGGCCAGCAAAGCCGTCGTCGACCCGCCGTGACGCAACCGCCACAGCAGACACCCCTACTCCCTCCCGCCCCCTGAGTGCGTCCCGCTCCACCTCGCCCCCCCCTCCCCGCCCCCCCCCCCCTCTGCCCTCGCCCCACACACCCGCTCCATGGCGGCGCGGCAACGGCCATCCCCCCCCCCCTCGCCCCCCCCCCAACAGACAACCCCGAGCTGTCCCGCGCGCTCGCCGCCATTGACGCGGCCGCCGCGGACGTGGCGGCGCTGGGCGCGGAGCGGGAGTCGCTCGCCTACGCCGTCGCGCTCACGCGGGAGATGGCCGCCGCGCGGCGACGGCAAGGCGGCGGCGGCGGCGGCGGCGGCGGCGGCAGCGGCGACAGCGGCGGCGGCAGCGGAGGGGCGGGGGGGGACGCCGGCGGTGGTGGCGGCGGCGCCGCCACCGCCGCCGCCGACCAGGCGGCGCCGCCCGCCGATGCGCCAGGCCAAGACCCCCCGCCGGCGACGGCCGCCTCCCCCGCTGGTGACGGGCGGCCGGCGGCAGACGACGAGGCGGCGCTCGGCCGCGTCCTCGCCCAGGTCGCCGCCGTCCGCGCGCAGGTCACCGCCGCCGAGGCGGTCGCGGCCGCCCGCTCGGCGGCGGCGGTGGCCGCCGCCGCGCCGCCGCCGCCGCCGCCGCCGCGGCGGCCGTTTCCCCCTACCCTCCAGTTTATCGGCATGGACGGTGGGGTGGGGGGGGGCGGCGGCTCCGCGTCGGTCTCCCCGGTGCCCGGCGTTGGCGGCGGCGGCGGCGGCGGCGGCGGCGGGGCGTGGCCAATGTCGGCGCCGCCCCCCGGCGCCAGCCGGTCGCTGTCCCTCCTCTCCCCCGCCTCCCTGGCGGCACGCGACGGCGGGGGCTCCCCCCCGCTCGTGGGGCCTGGCGGCGGCAGTGGTCTCGGCGGCGGCGGGGGTGGCCTCGGCGGCAGCGTCGGCGGCGGCGGCGGCGGCGCCACCGCGACCGCCCCCCCCCCTGGTGCCCCCCACTCTGCGCACCCGCACCACGCACACACGCGGTCGCGGGTGCTGCGCACGTACTTTGGCCTCGCCAGCGGGGGCTTCCACACCACCCCCGCCGCCGCGCTCGACGCGGCCGCCGCGGCCGACGCGGGCCGTGACGCCGCCGCCGCGCGGGCGGTGGTGGCCACCCACGGCCTGGTGCGGACGCGCCGGGCAGAGGGGGAGGGGGGGGGGGTCCGGGAGGCGTGGACGGTGGGGACGGTGGCGCTTACGGACGCGCAGGTGCTGTCGTTTCGGCCGCATGGGGGGGGAGGGGGTGGCGGTGGCGGTGGCGGTGGCGGTGGCGGCGGCGGCGGCGGCGGTGCCGGATGCGGTGGTGACGGCGGCGCCGGCGGCGGTGGCGACGGCGGCGGCGGTGACGGCGGCGGCAGCGACGGCTGGGAGGGGGGTGCGGTGCCTACCGTGGGCGCCCTCTCCCTGCCACTGGCCGCCCTAGAGGTGCTGGCGCCCACCGACGGCGGCCACCCCGCCGTGCCAGTGCGCGCATCGGACACGCTCGCGCCCGCCACGGCTGGCGGCGGCGGCTCACCGTCGGCCAAGGCGGTTACCCCCTCCTTGCCAGCCGCCGCCGCCGCCGCCGCCGCCGCCGCCGCCGCGGTCGCCACCGACGCGGCGGCGGCCGACGCGGCGGCCGCCACCGCCGCCGCCGCCCCCACCGCCGCCCACCCGCTCCTGCGGACCACCTCGGCCGCGTCCATGCCCGCCACGGCAACGGCGTCGGCGGCAGCGGCGGCGGCGTCCGTGTTTGGCCTCGCCCCCGCCGCGTCGGGCCCCGTCGCGGCCGGCGCGGCGGCGGCCGTGGCGGCGGCGGTGACGGCGGCCCCCTCCCCCCCCCGCCGCCCCTCCCCCCCTGCCGGCCGCGACCGCCGCGGCGGTCGCGGCGCGGCTCGTCCTCGCCGCGGGCCTCGACGACGCGGGCGGGCGGGTGCTGCTCGCGGCGTTTCCCGCCGCCGTCGCGGCGGTCGGCGCGCGGGCGGCGGCGCTCGAGGCGAGCCCGGCCGCGTTGATCGCGTCGCCGCGGCCGCGGGGGGGGTGGGGGGGGGGGGAGGGGGTGGGGGGGGCGGCGGCGGCGGTGGGGGACAACGCAAGGCAGTGTGAGGAAGAGGCGAGCGGGGGGGGGGGGTGGGAGGGAAGGGGGGGCGGCGGGTTGGTGGTAGACGGCGTCCCTGGGCGGCGGCTGCGTGGCCACATGCTGGCGCGCATGGCGCGGCACATCGCCGTCAAGAGCAAGGGACCATTTAGTTGACGGCGCGGCGACGAGCGGCCCGCGGGCGCCGCTGTGCTGTCCCAGCGCCTGGGACACGGGTGTGGGGGGCTGCCGTGGACGTGCGCCGAGCCGTGCCACGTCGTGCTTGGCCGCGCCGCTGCCAGCGACGGGGCCGCTGCAGTGGACGCTGCGCCGAGCTGCGCAGCGCGCCACGGCCGTGCGGTGCGCCGCAGACGCGCTTCAACTCTCTCCTGCTCGCCCACCACACCATCCCTGCATCGTCCATCCTCGGTGACCACCCGGCCCATCGCGGCATCGTCCGGCGCCCGGCCAGTCTGCCGGCCGGCCGCTCGTCCGGCCGCTCTCGCCCGCCTGCCCGCTCAACTGCGCGCGCACACCCCGGTCCATTCTACGGCCACTTCACCCCAGCCGCCCCGCCGCCCGCCCCCCCCCCCCCCCCACCCCCAAGTCAGCGGCCATCCTCTAGGGCCGCCGCCGCGTCGCGTGCGGCTTTGCGCTCCGCCTGGAGCGTCTTGCGGTCGGCGAGCAGGTCCTGCCGCAGGGCGCCAATGAGCGCCCGCATCTCCTGTACGGGTGGGAAGGGAAGGGGGGGGGGGCGGGGGGGGGGCGGGGGGGGGGGGGTGAGCCGAGAGGGTTGGAGGAAGAGAGAGGGGGAGCAGAGACAATACAAGGGGGGGCAGGGCGGCACACCAGCCAGCGATTGGGTGCGTGTGAGTGGCCGCGCCGGTAGACGGGGGTAGGACAACGACGCGCGTCGCTGCGGTGCCGCGCAGGGCGCACCCGTAGGGGCGTGCCATAGGGCGAGGGACAACAGCGTCTGGCCAGGCAATGGCCGGGACACGGCGGCGCCCGCTCCAGTCGCCAACCAAAAGGCCGCCGGTCCAGGGGACGTCTGCGCGCACCATCCACCCCCGCCCCCCTCGCCCTCGGCGGTGTCAGACGCACCAGCAGATCCGCGCGGGCGCGGACGCTCGACACGGCGTTGCCACCGTAAAAGGCCGTCACGCGCGTCTGCACGACGCCGGCTAGCTCGGCGAGGCGGTTCACCTTGGTCGCCGCCGCCTTGGCCGCGGCCGCCGCCGCGGGCGTGCCCACCGCGTTCATGGGTGCAAGCAATCGGGGAAGGGGCGGGCGGGGGGAGCGTGGGGGGGGGGGTGCGACGGGAAAGGACGAAGGCCGGAGTAGGGAGTGCGTTGTCAGCGGCGAGGGAGGGGAGCAAAGACGGCACCGCGGTCGCCGCGGGTGTCCAGGTGGTGGAGAGATGGGGTAGAGGAAGCGTCCGCGCGGTCGTTCGGGCGAAGACGACGACGCACTACCACGCGCGCACCTTGATCCCTAGCAAGTGGCGCTCAATTCCGATGTCACTTTTCAGTAGACTACGTACTTTCACTCCGAACTCGATGCATCCGAAAGCTAGCTAGCCTCGGCCGTCCTGGTAGCTCGCCGACTGTGAGCTGCTCGTTCCGCCGAGCGGCGAGGGGTGACCTTCTGCGGGGGAGTCCGTCAAAATTGTGACAACGCGGCTCTGCGGCCCCTGCCGTGATGGTTGCGAACGGGCGAGCGGCGCCTGCCTCCGCGTCGCCTAGCTGGCTGAGCCGTCGACAACGCAAGCCCCTTTGACTTTGCGGCCGCACGCCCGTTACGCCGTTGGAGAACCTCGACGGCCATCGACCTCGTTGCTATTGACGTACACACATACGCGCTTGGCCTCTGCGTCCGCGTCTCGCCGGCCGTGGTGGACGCGCAAACGACGCGGGCAAGCGCGGCGCCGCGGCGCCCGTCCCCCCCCCCCCACCACACACACACACCATGGCGGCGGCGCTCCGCCCCCCCCGCCCGTCGGTCGTCCCGTCAGACGCGGAAGTGGCGATGCGGCTGCAGCTGGAGGAGGTGGGCGCCGGCGGCATTGCGATGAGCGCGGCGGACATTACCGCGCTGACGGCGGCGGCCATCGACGCGGCGTACGCGCGCACGGTCGCGCTGGACGAGGCGGGTCTGTCCTCCTCTGCCGCGCCCGCGGCGGGCCGTAGCCGCGGCAGCGGCAGCGGCAGCGGCAGCGGCAGCGGCGGCGGCTCATCGTCGGGCGCGCCGGCCCGGCGCGTGTCGTGTGGCATCTGCCTGGAGCTGGTGCCTGCCGCGGACATGACGTGCTGCGGCGGCGCCGGCTGCGGCCACGCCTACTGCCGGCCGTGCATGGTCGCCCACGTGTCGGCGCGCGTCGCGGACCGGCGGTACCCCGTCCCGTGTGCGGACGGCGGGTGCGCGGTGCCGCTGCCGTACGAGGTGTGCGCGGAGCTGGTGGCGGGCACGGGGCCGACCGCGTTGACGCTGGACCGGCTGCACATTGAGGGGACGGTCATGGAGTGGCGGGCGTTTTGTGCCAACGCCGCGTGCGCGACGCCGTTTGACTTTGAGCTCGACGCCGCCGCCGCGGGCCCGGCGGCGGCCGCCGCCGCGGCGGCGCGCCGCGGGCCGCCGCCGCCGCCCACCGCCGGGGAGCCCGTCAACCTGTACCGCGTGGACTGCCCGCTGTGCGGCACCGCCACGTGCGTGCGGTGCCGCGTCGGTTGGCACCGCGGCCAGTCGTGCCGCGCGTACCAGGCGGAAAAGGACAGCACCGACGCGCTGCGCGCGCTCGCGCGGGCGCGCGAGTGGAAGGCGTGCCCCGGGTGTGGGGAGCTGATTGACAAGAACGCGGCGGACTGCAACTATGTGCACCACGAGGCGTGCGGCACGGGGTTTTGTTTCAACTGTGGGAAGCGGTACAAGAGCGACACGGCAACGCCGGAGAATCTGCACGGGCAGGCCGACTGCCGCTGTGGACTGTGGACCTACACGGACGAGGTTGAGGAGGAGGAGGAGGAGGAGGAGGAGGAGGAGGAGGAGGGGGAGGAGCCGGTCTATGACGTAGACCGGGAGCCGAGGCTGCGGCGTGCGCCAGCACCGGCTGCAGCGCGCGCCCCTCAGCATCGGGGCGCGGCGGCGGGCCGCTACGCGCCCGCCGTTGACGCGCCGCCTTTCCAGCTTTTCCGCTATGGCATCGACGGCATGGTCCCGCACGCGCCCCGCGCGGGCGGCGTCCGCGTCGACGGTGGCTATGGCGGCGGCGGCGACGGTGCGGCCGCCGCGGTCGACCCCGAGGCGGGCGGCGACTATGGCTATGGCGGCGGCCTCGTTGGCGGCGGCGGCTATGGGGGTGGCGACGGCCGCGCGGCCGCCGCGGCTGAGCCCGAGCGCCCCTATGCCGTCGGCGCCCCTGCCGTCGGCGGCGGCGGTGACGGCGGCGGCGGCGGCGCGGCCGGCGACCGGTGGCCGGCGCCGGCTGGCGACGTGATCCGCGTGGACCGCTCGCGGGTGGCGCTGGACCTGGACGCCCTGTACGAGGAGGCCACCTCGGGCGTCGGCCGGCGGCTGCCCAACGGCATTGTCAATGACCTGCGCCACGGCACGTGCCCCTACCCGACGTGCCGCCGCGACTTTACGTCGCGCGGCGCGCTCGCCGCGCACCTGCTCGCGACGCGCCAGCACGACGTGCACCTGTGCTGCGGGCGGCCGTTTGTGTCGGCCGCGGCGCTGGCGCAGCACACGCGCGACAGCCAGACGGAGGTGCACGAGGTCGCCCAGTTCTACGTAGAGCCGCCTACGGCCGCGTGGTAGGGGAGGGGGGGGGTCGGCACGCGTGCGACGGGCCGGCCCCCTCGCGTCTTGCGGTATTGGTTTCGCAGCCTTCTGTTTTTTTTCTTGGTCTGTCGTTCTCGGTGGGCTGCACGGTGGGTTCCCCCCCCCCCACCGGTTGTTTCGTCTGTCCATGTGCCCGTGTCGCCGCACCCCCCCCCCCCTCGACCGCGCCGCGGCCGGGTCCCACGCCACAGCGGGCGTCGGCAGCGTCGCGCCAAGCGCCCGCCGGCCCGCACGGCCGTCGCCTCTCCCCCCCCCTCACCCCCCCCCAGCCGCGCCGCCCGCCGCGCCGCCCGCCGCGCCGCCCGCCGCGCCGCCCGCCACGCCGCCCGCCGCCGCCGCGCGCGTCGCGAGCAGCGCCGCCCCCGCCGCGGCGCACCCCCCACACAGCACCGGCTCGTACGCGGCGGTCGGCGCCCACCCCGCCGCCCGCGACCGGCCGTCGGCGCCGTCGAGCGGCAGCGCCTTCCACGCGCGCGCCGCCCCTGCCGCCGCCGCCGCCGCCGCCGCCACCCCCGCCGCCGCCGCCCGTGCCGCGGCGCCGCCGGCGGGCGCGGCGGCCGCGGCCGCCGCCGACGGCGGCGGCTCGGACGCGGCACCGGCGGGGGGCGGAAACCCCAGCGGCCCGACGCAGTCGTCACACCACGAGCGCGGGCACGCGGCGCAGCGGTAGAGGAGGCCGCCCGCCTCGGTGGGTGACCGCTCGCACGTTGCGCACCGGTGCTGGGGGCAGCGGTAGGAGGGCGGGCCCGCCAGCGCCGGGGGGGGGGGGGGGGGGGGCGCCGCCGCGCCGTCGGCCGCGGCCACCGCGCCGCCGGTGGCACCGCCGCCCGCGGCCGCGTCGGTGTCGGTGGCGGTGGCGGTGACGGCGGTGGCGGCGGCGGCGGCGGCGGCGGCGGCAGCGTCGGCAGCGGCCGCCGCCTGCACCGCTGCAAACGCCGACGGCGGGTGGCACACCCAGTGGATGACGTTGGGGCACACCATGCACGGAGTAGCGTCTGCGGGAGGAGGGGGCGGCGGTGGCGGCGGCGGCGGCGGCGGCGGCGGCCGCGGCGGCGGCGGCCGCGGCGGCGGCGCGTCGCCGCCCGCCGCCGCCGCCGCCGCCGCCGCCGCCGCCGCCGCCCGCCGGTCGGCGCGCGCGGCGGCCGCGGCGGCCGCCCGCGCGGCCGCCGCGGCCGCCACCGCCGCCGCGTGGCGGTTGGCCGCCGCGGCGGCGGCCGCGGGCGTGACGGCGGCGCGCTCGCACACGCAGCAGCGGCGGCGGTGGGCCCAGCCGCGGCCCGCAGACGCGGCGGCGCCGCCCGCGGCCGCGTCGGCGGCCAGCCGCCGGTTGTGGGCGGCCTGCTGCGCCGACCAGGCGGACACGTGCACCTCGCCGACGCCGGCCACCCCCGCTGCCTGCACGGTCGGCACCCGCCGCCGGCCGGGCGGCACGGCCGCCGCCGCCGCGTCGCCGCCGCCGCCGTCGCCGCCGTTGGCCGCGGCGGGCGGGTCGGCGGCGGTGGCGGCCGCGGCCGCGGGGAGCCAGTGGTCGGGCACGGCCGCCGCGGGCGGCCGCTCGACGCGGGTGCCGCCAAAGGTGCGCGCGTCGGTCTGGAGCGCCAGCGGGGGGGCGCCGCCGCCGGCGGGCCGCCCCGCGCCGCCCGCCGCGCCGCTGCCGTCGCCCCCAGCTGCCGCGGCGCCGCCGGCGCCGTCGGCGGGGGCGCCCCCCGCATCGGCATTGTCGGCAGCACCCGCCGGCGCCGCGGCGGTCGTCGTGCCCGTGGCGGTGCCGTCGGCGAGCGCCGCCGCGAGCGGCCGCGCGAGAAAGTCGTCAAACGCGGCGGCGGCGGCGGCCGGGCTGTCGGCCAGCCGCACGTCGCAGCCGTGGGTGAGCATGCTGCCCAGCTCGGACCGCCCATACAGGCGCTCGTCCGGCACGGCGGGGAGGTCATCGGCAGCGGTCGCCGCCGCCTGATCCGGGGACCCAGACGGGTCTGGACGCGCGTCGTCGTCGTCGTCGTCGGCGGCGGCGGCGGCAGGTACGGCGTCGTCCCCGGCGGCAGCGGGCGGCGGCGACGGTGACGGCGGCGGCCGCACCGCCCCGCCCTCACCTTCCCCCCCCCCTTCGGTGAGCGGCGACACGCGGCGGTCGTCGCGGAGGACGCGGGCGCCGAGCTTGGCCTTCTCCGCCGCAAAGTAGAGGATGCGCTCCTCGCACGTGTGGCGGGTGGCGAGCCGGAACACCGTCACCGGCCGCGTCTGGCCGATGCGGTGCACCCGGTCCTGTGCCTGGCGGTCCATCGCCGGGTTCCAGTCGGAATCAAACATGACGACGACGCACGCCTGCTGCAGGTTGAGGCCGACGCCGCCCGCGCGCGTCGACACGAGCAGCACCCGCTTCCCGTCGTGCGCGTCGGCAAACCGCCGCACCACGTACTTGCGGCGGCCAAAACCCGTGTGCCCGTCGAGGCGCAGGTACGGGCGGCGGCGGTAGGTGAGGAGGTCCTCGAGCAGGTCGAGCGTCTCGGTCCACTGGGAAAAGACGACGACGCGGTCGCCGACGGCGGCGGCGGCGGCGAGGATCTTGTCCAGCATCGCGGTCTTGCCAGAGTCCGCAACGAGCGCGTGCGTCAGCTGCCCGGGGTGGGTGTCAAACGCGCGGAGCAGCGCGGGGTGGTTGCACACCTTGCGCAGCTGGATGAGCGTGTTGTGCGCGCTCACGGGGCGAAACGTTGCGGCGGCGGCCGTCGCGACGCCGGCCGCGTCGGCCGCCGCCCCCTCCCCGGCTCCGTTGGTGGCCGCCCGGGCAACAGACATGACGCTCGCGTCCGCCTCGAGCACCGCCCGGTACGCCCGGTGCTGCAGCGGCGACAGCGGCACAAACACGAGGCGCTCCGTCTTGGGCGGCAGGCCCAGCGACACGCTCGCCTTGGTCCGCCGCAGCATCAGCACGCCGAGCAGCTGGTGCGCCGCGTCCACCAGCTCCGCATTCATCCGCGCGTGGGCGCCGGTCGTCGCGCCCCCGCGCTTGCCCTTCTCCGCGACCAGCTCCCACGCGGCCGCGAACGTCCGCTCCGCCGCGCTGCTGCTAAACACCTCCTGGTAGAGCAGCCGCAGCAGCGCCCACAGCTCTTTCAGGTTGTTTTGGAGGGGGGTGCCCGACAGGAGGAGGCGCGCGTAGCCGCGCTGTCCGCGGGCGACGCCCGACACCGCCGAGTTCCAGTTTTTGAGCTTTTGCGCTTCGTCGTAGATCATGTAGCGCCACACCCACACGGGCGGGGTACTGCCGGGTCGGGCGGGGGGGGGAAACAACAGGGTGCTCAGCGGGTGAGCCAAGAACGGCCAACCAAAGAGGCGACCAGCCCGGGCCGTGGTACCACAACCACGCACGCATGCACGTCAGTGAGACTGTCCAGGAAAGGGCGCAGTCCCCAAAAGAGCAGCCGCTGAACGGGCACCCCAGCAGCGCACGCAGACGCGTCCCGCCCTCGCACATGCCTCTTTACCCACCCACGCTCAGCCCCCGGCCGTCGGCCCAGCACGGCCTTCCGCCTGCTACGACCCTCCTTTGCTGCGTCGGAAAACGTGGTGCCCCCCTCTGGATGCCGCGCCCACGTACCCAAACAGGCGCGACTCGGACACGAGCTGCTCGTAGCTGGTCACCAGCACGTCAAAGTCACCCGGCAGGACCGACCGCGCGAGCAGCCGGCTGCGCTCCCCCTCCGACCCGTAAAACAGCAGCACCTGCAGCGACGGCGCCCAGCGCGCCAGCTCCGCCTGCCACGACGACAGCACCGACAGGGGCGCGACGACCAGGTGGGGCCCCCAGATGTTCTGCTCCACGGCGAGGTACTCGAGGAAGAGCGCCACCTGCATCGTCTTGCCGAGGCCCATGTCGTCGCCCAGGATGCCGCCCACCGCGGCCGGGTGCTGGTGGATGAGCCAGCGCACCCCCTCCAGCTGGTACCCCCGCACCCGCCCGCCCGTCACGTACGCCGGCTGCGCCACAAACGCGTCGGTCGTCGGCAGCGGCAGGCCGCCGCGGCTGCCCGCCGCGCCGCGCAGCCAGCGGAGCGTCTTGGCCGCGACGGGCCCGCCGACCGAGCCGTCCACGCCCCCCGCGGATAGGAACGGCTCAAAGCGCGCCCAGTGGCGGGTGAGGAAGCCCAGCCGGTACGGCGCGGCGGCCGAGTAGGCCGCCTTGACCGCCGCGTTGAGCTGCGACCGCCGCCCGTCGGCGGCCGACGCGCGGCGCCGCGCCGCGCCGCGGCCACGGCCGCCGCTGCCGCCGCGGTCGCCAATGGCGGCCGCCGTGGCGGCCGGCACCTCCATCCCCGCCGCGAACCGCGCGAGCGCGCCCGCCACGTCGGCGCCCGAGTGGGCGCCGCAGCACGCGACAAACGGGTCGGCCAGGTCCGCAATCACCTCGGTCGCCCAGCCCCGCGCGCGACCGCACAGCACGTGAAAGGGCAGCGTGCACAGCGGGCCGCCGCCGCCGCCGCCGCCACCGCCACCGCCGCCGCCGCCGGCACCCCCCCCCCACCGCCGGCGGCAGCGTCGCCCCCCCCCCCCCCCGCAGCGTCCGCAGCGCGTCGGGCCCGCGGCACGACACGACCCCCCCCCCCCCCGGCCACACACCGCGCACACCCCCCCCGCCGCCTCGCCGGCGGCGAGCGACGGCACGTGCCGGACGCGGCGGTCGGGGAGGCTCACCGCCAGCCGCGGCACCCAAAACGCGCACGCCACGTGCACGTACCGGCTGGGCGGCGGCAGTGGCGGCGGCGGCCGCCCGTCGGCCGCCGCCACCGCGGCGGCACGCCGCCACCCGGGGGGGGGCACCTCCTCCACCGCCAGCGCCGCGCCGCCGCGGACCGGACACACGACGCAGCGGGCGGTGGCGGGGAGGACGCCCGCCGCGCACGGGTCACACAGGAAGCCACCGTCGGCGTCGTCGGCACCACCACCACCACCACCACCGCCACCACCACCACCACCACCACCACCACCACCACCACCACCGCCGCCGCCGCCGCCACCACCGTCACCACCGCCGCCACCATCCCCACCCGTCGGCGGTGGCGGCGGCACGCGCGCCGCGCCGGCAACGGCATAGCAGCCCGGATGGACAGCCACACAGCACGCGGCGCACGCGACGAGGTCACCGCCACCCGCCTTGCCACACGCGTGGCACACGCGGCGCGCGACCAGCGGCGCCGCGGACGCGGCCGACGCGCGGTCGACCGCCGCCCGCGCGGCGGCCTTGCGTGCCAGCTGCGCCGCGCGGACGAGCGCCTGCCGCGGCGGCGGCCGCCCGTCGGCCGCCACCAGCGTCGACGGCGACGGCGGCGGCAGCGGCGGCAGCGACGCGGCGTCGCCGTCGCCGCCCTCCGAGTCATCCGACGCGTCGGCCGCCGCCGCGGTGGCGGCCGCGGCGGCGGCGGCGGCCGCCGCCGCCGCCGCCGCCGCGGCACCCGCGTCGGTCGGGTACGGCCGCGCACGCGATGGAAACGGCCCGCCGGTGGCGGTGGCCGACACGAACGCGAGCGCGTACGGCACGCCCGCGGCGGTGCGCAGGGGGGTGGGGGCGGGGGGTGTGAGGGGGGTGGGGGGGGTGGGGGGGGGGGCGCCCGCCGTGGCGGCGGCGGCGGCGGCGGCGGCGGCGGCGGCAGCGGCGGCGGCGGCACGGTCCGTCTGGGGGCGGCGGCCGCGGCGGCCGGCGTGGCGGGGGGGGCCGGGGGGGGGGAGGGGGGCGCCGCCGTCGACGGGGCGGTGGCGCTTCATGGAGGGGGGGGGGGGGGTTGCCGGCCTGGCGGGGGGGTAGGGGGGAAGGGAGGCCGGCCAGGGGAGGGGGTGGGGGGGTGGGAAGCGGCGGGTGTGACGTGTCGGATGGGACCAGCTGCGCATCCGCCGCGGGTGGCGAGGGGGGACGGGACGCCTGGGCGACACGCTGGGGCGGGAGCGAGACGGAGGAGCGCGCCGCGGGCGGGGGGTCATTGACAGAGGGGCCCTTGCAAGGGGGGACGCCACAGACGGCGGGGATCGTCTGCCGCGCAGAGCCCCGACACTGGGCCCGCCCCGCGCCAGTGCTGTAGCCGCACCACCGCGGCGAGCGCGATCACGAAATTCCGGTACGTGGTTCCTTTGTAACCCCCTGTGATCCTGGGCACCGGCCGGTAACTGGCTATCCGGCCCGCGCGGCCGAGGGGGGGGATCCTACGCTGGCGGTCGGCGGAGCACCCGGGTGGACGGTTGGCTGGGCCGTCCACGGACGGCGCCAACCAGGCGGCTGCGGCCGCCGGCGGTTTCGGCACCGCCTTCCCACTCCCCCCGCTACGCCCACTGGCTTCCCGCCAACGCACGAGCCCTCGACACCCTAGCCCGCCGCACGGACCGGTGCCGCTTGGCGGCGACGGACCGGCACGGCGGGTCCCTGTGTGCGGGCTGGCCGTTTCTTCTCTGGCGGGGGCCCTCGGCGCGGCGGGCGGCCTGGGCGTCGGGCACCGGCGCCTTCATAGGCGGCCGCGCGGGCCACCTCCGAGCGCCAGGCGCTCGGTAGCGTCCGTCGGCTTGCCCCGCGTTTGTGGCGTGGCCAGTCGACGGCTACCCGTGCTTGTCACGTGGTCGGCGCAGACTGCGCGTTTTCTACGTGCTTAGTATGGGTGATTCCCCGCCGGGCGGACTTCCCGACGGGGCTGCTTCCGCCGCGGACGTGGCGGAGCTGCGCGCCGAGATTGCTGCTCTGGCGCGCGCGTTTGCGGCTGCTCAGCCGGAGGCCGCGGGCGCTGCCGGCGATGGCGGGGGGAGCGGCACCCCGGTGCAGCCGGCGACTGCTGCGGCAGCCGGCGGCCCCCCTGCCGCCGACTCCTCACCTCCCCGCCGGACGGCTCAAGACACAGGTCGAGCTGCTACGCAGCCAAACCCGGCGGCTGGTGGCGCCCTGTGGGAAGCCGGGCGCGAAAACAACGACTCCCTCGTTTTCTCCAACGTTACCGACGACGACTCCGAGAGCGGGCCGGTCTACCGTAGCGGCGGGCGGGGGGAGGACGAGTACGCCGGGCACCCCGACGGGCTCGACGACCCCGCCATCCCGGCGCCCGATGACGTCTTGGTCGCCTTCAAGATGCCGAAGCGGATCCGGCGCCCGGACGAGCTGCCGGTCCCCTTCACCCCGGCGGACGTTGAGCACGTCGCTAACTTCCCCAAGTCTGACCAAGTCTACGAGGAGGCCAACGCGACCTACGTCGCCGCGACCGGGGCGCAAGACCTCGCAAACGCGGCCGCCTCTCTCTACCACCAGCGGGACTCCCTTACGGAGGGTACGCTGGAGGCTAGGCTCGCCTGGCTCGCCGTCGCTACGAGAGTGCACTACCGCATCATCGCGGCCAGGTACGACTACCTGGTCGCCAGCAAGAACGAGCCCGGCCTTGCCGAGCTCTACCTTGCTACGGACGCCGTGCCGCGCAACCGCGGGCGCGGCCCCGGCTGGCAGCGGTTCCTCAACGCCGTTGCCGTCGACGAGGCACGCGTCTTCACCAAGCGCGCCGCAGAGGCGCGGCTCAACGCTCCCAGGCGCCGCCAGAAGCGACGCCCAGGCGGTGGGCCGGGCGGTGGCGGCGGTGGAGGCGGCGGCGGCGGCGGAGGCGGCGGCGGTGGCGGCGGCGGAGGCGGCGGCAACAAACGCAAGTCCGACGGCGGCGGCGGCGGCGGCGGCGGCGGCGGCGGCGGCGGCGGCGGAAACAAAAAGGGGGGTGTCAAAGGCGGAAGCGGCCGCCAGGGCGGCCGAGACGCCAACCAGGCTGGCGGCGGCGGTGGAGGCGGCCAAGGCGGCGGCGCCCGCAAGGGCGGCGCGGCGCCTGCAGCGGCCGCCGGCGGCGGTAACGCCACCATCGACGCCTAAGGCGTCGGGGTCGGGGCCGAGCTTTCGGCCAGCCGCCCGGGCAAGGTGCCCGCCCGGGCGGCGCCCCAGTGAAGGGCCAAGCCGGTACGGACCCTCCGCCAAGGCCGTACCGGAACGTGCGCCGCGCCGTCAAGGCGTGGCGGGCGCTGGGCGCCTCCAGGTGGGTGATCAGGACCATCCTGGAGGGCGCCCAGATCCCCTGGAAGCGGCGCCCGCGCTACCATCGCGCGCGCCCCTACCCAGTCGCGGCGAAGGACCAGGCTTTTGCGCTGGCCGAAATGGAACGCTGCGTGCGCCTGGGGTACTGGGAGGAGCTTTACGGGGCGGAGAAGGAGAAGCCCGTGGTGATCGTCAACGGGCTCGTCACCTGGTCGGCGGGGAAGCAGAGGTTCGTGATCGACGCGCGCTACCAGAACAAGGAGATCGACGACAGGCGGTTCAAGTACGAGGCGCTGACGGACCTCGCGCCCCAACTGCGGGCGGGCGACAAGCTGATCAGCTGGGACGTGAAGGATGCTTATCATCACGTCCCGCTGCGCGTCGCGGACCGGAACTGCTTTGCGTTCCAGTGCATGGGGCGCGTTTTCCGGTGCCTGACGATGCCCTTTGGGCTGAAGGTCGCCCCGTTCGTGTGGACCAAGCTGTGCCGCCCGATCGTGCAGGCGCTACGCCGCGAAGGCTTCCGCATCGTTGCGTACGTCGACGACTTTGGGGGGGGCGTCCCGACGCAGCAGCGCGGCGGGGCGACACGTGCGGAGGCGACGGCGGCGGGCATGCGGGTCAAGGAGCTGTTTCACTCCCTGGGGCTTTACTTGCACCCCACCAAGGGGGAGTGGGGCGGCACCAGCCGCCTACCCCTCCTCGGGTTCCTGGTGGATACGGAGCGGCGCCTCGTCCTGCTCCGCCCCGAGCGGACGGCCAAGGTCATGGGGATGGCGGGTCGGCTTCTGGCGGGCGCCAAGACTCATCGGCGTTGGGTACGCCACTCAGCGCTGCGCTGCTTTTGCGGCACGGCAGTGTCGACGCACCTCGCGGTGCCCGAGGCACGCTACCGCCTCCGCTCGCTGTATACAGCGATGCGGGACCACCAAGATCGTCGCAGCAATCGAGTGCGGCTGGGTTGTCAGGCCATGACGGACCTGCGGTGGTGGCACGAGCTGACCGAGCACGCGGAGCGGGGTCGGGCCCTATGGCCCGCCCCGGCCGACGTCACCATGACTACCGACGCCAGCAGCACCGGGTGGGGCGCTACGTGAGACGGGCTTGTGCCCGCGCGTGGCTACCACGCGGACGACCGCAAGGCCTTGCATATCAACCTCCTGGAGCTGGGGGCGGTGAGGCTAGGCCTGCTGTCGTTCGTGGACTTCTTGCGGGAACCGGCCACCATCGTGCGGCTGCGCACGGACTCGCGGGTAGCGATGGAGGTCATCAACAGCGGCTCGTCGCGGTCACCCGCACTGATGCAGGAGCTGCGGCGGTTGCACAAGGTGGCCACCGCCCTCGGCGTGACGCTGCGGGCGGAGTACCTGCCGTCGGCCCTGAACATGTGGGCCGACAGGCTGTCGAGGACGAGGGACTCGACAGACTGGACGTTGGCCCGGCCGGCGTTCGAGCGGTTGGAGGGCCTGTATGGGCCCCACACCGTCGACCTGTTCGCGTCGGCGGAGAGCGCGCAGTGCGGCCGGTTTTACTCCAAGCTGCCCGCGCCCGGCGGCGCGGGAGTCGACGCTGTGCGCATCAGCTGGCGCGGCGACAACGCGTGGGCCAACCCGCCCTTCAACCTGGTTGGCCCGGTGGTAGACAAGATCGTGCGCGAGGACGCCGCGGTCACGCTCGTGGCCCCTTACTGGCCCGCTCAGCCGTGGTGGCCGCTGGCCGTGCGGGCCTGCACGGCAATCCTCCCGCTGCCGGCGGAGGACGGGGTGTTCCTCCACAGCGGCCGGGCGACGCCAGCGACACGCCCGCACTGGCGGGTGGTGGTCTTCCGGTTTGGGGCCGCGGGCGCCGCAACCCAATCCCACGCGTGGTGCGGTGGGACCGCCTAGTGGACGGCATGCGCGCCCGGCGTTTTGGTTGGGGCGAGGGTGCTGTCACGGCCCGCCGGCTGGTGTCTGCCAAGTACCAAGGCAGCACCAAGAAGAACTACGTCAACGCGTAGGAGCGGTTTGACGCGTTCTGCCAGCGGGTCAACGCGCGCGCGGTGCCGGCATCCCCGGAAACGGTGGTACGCTACATGGCTTCCCTTTTTGACGGGGGCACATGCGCGCCCGACACGGTGGGCTCCTACCTGGCAGCAATACGGGCGGTGCACCGTGTGGCCGGCCTCCCCTCTCCCACGGACGACCCTCTCGTTGCCGACGCGCGCGTCGGGTACCGGAGGCTCCACACGGAGGCCGCGGGAGAGCTGCCCCAGGTGAGGGGGCCGCTGCCACCCGAGGCTGTGACGGAGCTCGCCGATATCGGCCTGGCCACGTCCGACGCGGCCCGCAGGCGCGAGTGCGCCGGCCTGGTGCTGGCCTACTTGATGTTCAACCGCCCCGGGGCGGCGGCGAACATGCGGGCGCGGGACCTGCGCCTTACCCCGACGGGGCTTCAAGTGCAGGTCCCAGTTTACAAGATGGACGTCTTGAAGCGGGGCTCCCGCCTGGCGTTCACCATCCTGTGGCTGCGGGCGGTTGGGACGAGGACGTGCCGCTGCGCCTAGTGCGGCGCGTCTGGACAGAGCACTACCTCGCGGGGCGCGCCCCGGCGGCGCACCTGTTCGCGCCACCCGGGCGTCCCGCCCTCCAGCCCCTGCCCACCCAGGTCGTCACGGCCTGGCTCTCCCGGCTGCTGCCCCTCACCTCCTGCACGCCCCCGCTGGGCTTCAAGTGGACCGGGCACTCGCCGCGCGCCGGTGCGGCGTCCTCGGCGTACGCCATCGGGCTGCAGCCGCCGCTCATCCAGCAGTTTATGGGCCTCTCCTCCGTCCACACGGCCTATAAGCACTACATCAACGCGCAGTGGCCGTCAACCCCGGCGGCACGGGCGCTGTCTGCCCGCTACTTCCCCCTCCGCTACTGACGGCGGTGGTATCGGGCATCTCCCCCCGAGTTTGGCACACCCGTCTCCCTCACCAGCTATAACCCCCTGTGATCCTGGGCACCGGCCGGTAACTGGCTATCCGGCCCGCGCGGCCGAGGGGGGGGATCCTACGCTGGCGGTCGGCGGAGCACCCGGGCGGACGGTTGGCTGGGCCGTCCACGGACGGCGCCAACCAGGCGGCTGCGGCCGCCGGCGGTTTCGGCACCGCCTTCCCACTCCCCCCGCTACGCCCACTGGCTTCCCGCCAACGCACGAGCCCTCGACACCCTAGCCCGCCGCACGGACCGGTGCCGCTTGGCGGCGACGGACCGGCACGGCGGGTCCCTGTGTGCGGGCTGGCCGTTTCTTCTCTGGCGGGGGCCCTCGGCGCGGCGGGCGGCCTGGGCGTCGGGCACCGGCGCCTTCATAGGCGGCCGCGCGGGCCACCTCCGAGCGCCAGGCGCTCGGTAGCGTCCGTCGGCTTGCCCCGCGCCCCTGTCCTCCCCGCCCTTTCTTTGGGCGCTTCCACGGGCGTTCCTTTGTCGACTTATTGGTGGTTGTCCCCACTGCTTGCTCTTGACGCTTCTCTGTAGTTAGTTATAGTTTTCCCTTACTAAATGACAGTCTACGCTTTTGGCACACCCGTCTCCCTCACCAGCTACAGTGGATCAGCGCCACCGCGGGCGGTCGTGCCGCCGCCGCCGCCGCCGCTGCCGCCGCCGCCGCCGCCGCCGTCGTGCCGCCGCGATCAACCCCGTTGGGCACAGCAGCGTCGCCCCCCGCCCCTTCCTCCAGCACGTCCAGCCCGCGGTTGCGCACGGCGCAGGCGGCGGCCAACTGGGCGGCGTACGGCCGCGAGTGGGCGTGGAGGACGAGGACCCCCCCCGGGGTGAGCAGCGGCGGCACCACCGGGTGGCACCCCCACCGCTTGCCACCGTCCCCCGCCGATGGGTACGGGTTGGGGTAGAGCCGGTAGTGGTGGGTCGGCGCCCAGCCCGCGCCACGGGTCCACCACGTCCGCTCGGAGCAGCAGCACATTGCTCCCGTCATCGACAATGTCTCCCTCTCCGCCGCCCTCCCCCTCTCCGCCGCCCTCATCCTCCCCCTCCCCCTCCCCCTCCCCCCCCCCTCCCCCTCCCCCTCCCCCTCTCCTTCCACACCGCCGCCGGCGGCCACCACCCCCACCCGCCGCCAGTACCCAACGTTGCGCCACAGCCGCCCGTGCGAGCGGTCCACGCCAGTCACCACCGCCGCCGCGGGGCGGCCCGCCCCCAACGCCCGCGTCGACGCGCCCGCCCCGCAGCCACCATCCAACACCAGCGGCCGGCCGCGGCGGGCGGGCGGGCGCGGCCAGCGACGCGGCCACCGTCGCAGCCGCCGCCGCCGTGTGCGCCACGACCGGCCGCGACGCCGCCCCCACGGGGACCGTGTCGGCCGTGCCGGACGCGGCGGCGGCGGCACGCGGCGTGTCGCCACGGGCGGGGGTGGTGTAGAGCGCGACGCGGGCCGCGTCGGGGAGGGCGCCGCGGCGGCGGCGCCCCCGCCGCCGTGCCGCTGCCGCTGCTGCTGCCGCCGCTGCCGCCGCTGTCGTCGCCGCTGCCGCCGCTACCGGCACGGGCGGACACGGCCGCCGCGGCGGTCCATGTGGTTGCCGCCGCGCGTGTCGGCGGCGCCGCGCCGGTCAGCCGCGGCGGCCGCCGCGGCGCCGCCGCCCGCGGGCCGCCGCGGCCGGCCGCGGCGGCGGCGGCGGCGGCCAGGCGGCGGCGGCCAGGCGGCGGGCGCCCCAGGGGACGCCGCCCACAAGAACCATGGGCGGCACCTGCGTGGGGGAACGAGGAGGCCCTACAAAAAAATATGCCGCGATATAGGGGGTGGCACGGAGATGCGGAACCCGTGATATAGGGGGGTGCATGACGGTGCGGAACCCGTGATATGGGGGGTGAAGCGCGCTGCCAAAGCCCCGGATATCACGGTTGCACCAGCGTTCTTGGTGTCGGCTTAAGCTGCCCAGATAAGACGGGTACCCGCCATAACGGGACTATGATTGGCTCACAGTCGTCCACGTGCTCCACTCTCGGCACAGATGGGCCCTGCATACTGAAAAAGAACGATCCATAATTCTCGAAAGAAGTATAGTTCATTAAGTCAAAACTGAAAAAGTCCGACACCAGGTGTACCACTTAATATTGCACTGCTTGATACTCCAGAACGTGCTTTTCGACTTCATATAATTGATTGCTGTTCCATACATATTATCAGCATCATCTTTTTAGAACACACAACAGCCTGTGCAAACGTGAGGATGGGCTTGAACCACGTGGACGTGGCGAGGTTCACCAGCTGCCTCAGGTACAACACCTCCGCCGCTGAAAAATCGAAGTCAGGGTTGTCGTACACGCGCATAGTGTTGATGGGGGGCGGCGGGGAGGGAAGCGTCCGCCCGACCTCGTAGGCGCCGCCCAGTCCACACCGCCCACTGGTGTGGGCTCGAGACGGCCTCACCGCGCTGCGCCCCGCAGCTCGACCAGCCGCCTCACCTGGCACCGTCCCAGACGCAAGCGGCAAAATCACGCGCCGACGCGGTGCAGTATGCGCCGGAGGGGTCGGGGAAGCAGAGGACAGTGGGGGCGACGCCAGGCGACGCGGCGGAGGCGGGGCGGTTCCAGGAAGCGGAGATTCTGCCGTCTGAGGCAGCCGAGGAACAGCCAGCCGAGGTGGCGGGAGTGGGCCCGCCCCAGGCGCCGGCAGTGGGCCCGCCCAAGGTCGCGGGAGTGGGCCCGCCTGAGGTCGCGAGGGTACAGTCGCTTGAGGGCGCGGCGGCGGAGCCGTCAGAGGTGGGACGGGTGCGGCCGTCCGCTGCCGCCGGGGTGGTGCTTCCAGTAGGCTAGAAGAAATGGCGGCCAGAGGTCGCGGGGGCGGCGCCGTCCGAGAAAGAGCCATCGGGGCTGGCCTAGAACGCTGGGGCGGCCCTAGCCGAGGTGGACGAGGCGGGGCTGGCCGAGGTGGCGGCGGCGGGGCTGGCCGAGGTGGCGGTGGAGGGGCTTGTCGAGGTGGTGGTCGAGGGGCCCGTCGACGTGGCACAGGCGGGGCCGTCCGATGTGGCGGGGGGGGAAGCGCTTGAGGTGGCCCCGGCTGGGCCGCCAGAGGTGACCGGGGCGGGATGAGCCGAGGGGGTGCCGCCGGAGTCGGCGCAGGTGGTGGGGGCAGGGCTTTCTGATGAGACGGGGACGGCGCCGACCGATGCGATGGAGCTGGGGCCGGCCGAGGGGGTGCAGGCGCGGCGGGCCGAGGCTGTGGGGTGGAAGTCGCCCGAGGTCGCGGGGCCGGCCGCCGACGCAAGCGGGCAGACAGCGCCCCCCGATCAGCATGCCGCCCCCCCTCCAAGGAGCTTGACGGCAATGGCAGCGCGGCCGCGATGGCAGCGGCCCCAACCAGGACGTCTCCTGCAGTTGAGCACGGACAAACTAGAAATGCACAGAAATATACCAAGTCGTAAACGTCAACAGCGTCAGAACCACACGCGATGAGTCCACCAACGCAGTACCACTCAAAGAAGATCCAGGAATGAACAGAGGGGAGAGACAGATGAGCTCACCATGTGCCATGGCTGTTGCCGAGCGCTTGCGGGTGCGTGCCATCTTGGCGCTGCTCGTCGGCACCGCCGCACTGCACGCACACGGAGCTCCGCCACGAAAGCTTCGATCAACAGATGGACGGAGCGTAGGGCAGGGATGCCGGATGGGCTGGAGGGTAAGTGGCCACAGACGGGCACGGTGTGTGCGCCAGCGTGCGCGACCCGCCGCCTGCCGCGATCTCCCGCCGGCCGCCGTCTGAATTGTTTCCAGATGCCTGGGACGACTCCTGAGTTTGGATCACTGGCTGGGGTGAATACCACTTCTTTCCACAGTACACGAAATGACACGAGACGCTGACGAATTGGTCGCAGACACCACTTCACAAGTGGGCTTCCGCTCCTTTCCCAGGCGCTTCACCGTGGCGGTCACGTGGGCGCGGGCAGGGTTGGTGATGGTGGCGAGCCCCTACGTGTCGTGTGTCGCTGCAATTTTCCCTCTGCTTCTCCCCCGCCCACCCCCCCTCACTCTAGGGGCACCCCCGCGTGGACCCCTGGGTGACTGCAGAGGTGGACGAGCAGCTCCCACCGCCGACCGCACGTCATAGAAATCGTCAAAGAGGGAGGCCGCGAGGGGGTGGAAAGGTGCGCCGCGGCCGACAGCAGCGCTGCCTGTGGGGGGGGGGGGGGGTGGGCGTATGTCCCCGCGTCGTGGGTGGCGCAGGGAGCGAAGAAGGAGGAGTGAGTGGTAGCGGGGGGGGCGGGAGACGCAAGACACCCCCGCTACCCGCCGCGCCGCGGCAGCGCGGCGCCAGGAGCGCGCCCCACACGGAGCCGTCGGAACCCGCCCGACCGTGTCGATCGACCATCACCTTGAACCGCCGCGCAGGCGCCCACCACCCCCCCACACAGCGCCTCCCCCCCTACCCCCCCCCCCCCCCCCCCCCCCCCCCCCAGCACTTTCACCACCGCCCCCCCAGGCACCTCCCTCCCGTTGAATGAGGCATCACCGATGCGCGCCTTCCCCCCTCTCCGGGTATGTGCACTTCGTGCCAGCAGGTCCCCCCCATCACGATACTGGCTGTACACCTTGTCGGTCAATTCCAGCCCGAAGAAGCTCACCACCACCGCCCCCTCCTCCCCCGCGGCGCCGGCGTACATGAGGACTCGCCCCCGCAGGTGCGCCGCCGTCGGCACCGCGCTCAGCGCCATGGAGCGGAGCATACCCGCCAGGGCCCCTTCCAGCAGTCTTTGAGTGCCGCGGCCATGCCCGCGGCGGCGGCGGGGTGGCCGCCCGCGGCCACCCCGGTGCGGTCGGTGAGGCGGTAGGTGGGGAATTGCAGGGGGGCAGGGTTGGCCGGGCCCGCGCACGCAGTCGAGAGGTGGGGGGTACAGGGGACGCCGATAAGGGCCACCTCCCATGTAAGCTGTGCAAGTAAGTATGAATTCTTGGAATTAGGATTGGAACGTCACTATACGCAGTGGCGATACTTGATCGTCTCTAAAAGGTACCACCCGTACTGGGTGTCACAATGCGGTACTGAAGGGTACTGGGAGATAGTCAGTAGGCCCCTTGCTCAATTCGGGAGACTCGTCGTACTGTGTCGTGAGGAACGCGGGCTACAAGTCGAGGGCTGCCGGCTATCGCGGCGTGCGTCTCTCCCTTGCGTTAGGGGGGGGGGCGGCGGCGGTGACGGCGTGCGTCTCTCTGGCGCCGGGGGCGGTGCGGCGGCGGTGACGGCGTGCGTCTTTCCCTTGCGCTGGGGGGGGGGGCGGCGGCGGTGGCGGTGTGCGTCTCCCTGGCGTGGCGGCGGTTGCGGCGGCGATGGCGACGTGCGTCTCCCTGGCGTCGGGGGTGGTGCGGCGGCGGTGACGGCGTGCGTCTTTCCCTTGCGCTGGGGGGGGCGGCGGCGGCGGTGACGGCGTGCGTCTTTCCCTTGCGCTGGGGGGGGCGGCGGCGGCTGTGGCGGTGTGCGTCTCCCTGGCGTCGGGGGTGGTGCGGCCGTGGTGACGGCGTGCGTCTCCCTGGCGCCGGGGGTGGTGCGGCGGCGGTGACGGCGTGCGTCTTTCCCTTGCGCTGGGGGGGGCGGCGGCGGCTGTGGCGGTGTGCGTCTCCCTGGCGTGGCGGGGGGTGCGGCGGCGATGGCGACGTGCGTCTCCCTGGCGTCGGGGGTGGTGCGGCGGCGGTGACGGCGTGCGTGTCCCTGGCCTGGGGGGGGGTGCGGCGGCGATGGCGACGTGCGTCTCCCTGGCCTGGGGGGGGGTGCGGCGGCGGTGACGGCGTGGGTCTCCCTGGCGTGTGGGGGGCTGCGGCGGCGGTGACGGCGTGCGTCTTTCCCTTGCGCTGGGGGGGGGGGCGGCGGCGGTGGCGGTGTGCATCTCCCTGGCGTGGAGGGGGGTGCGGCGGCGATGGCGACGTGCGTCTCCCTGGCGTCGGGGGTGGCGCGGCGGCGGTGACGCCGTGCGTCTCTCCTTTGCGCTGTGGGGGGGTGCGGCGGCGGTAGCGACGTGCGTCTCTCGCTGGCGTTGGGGGGGGTGCGGCGGAGGTGACGGCGTGCGTCTCCTTCTGGCGTGGGGGGGAGTGCGGCGTTGAAGGCTGTCTGCGGCGGCGATGGCGGCGTGCGTCTCTCGTTGGCGGGAGGCGACTTTGCAGCGGTCGTCATCAGGACGATGTTGCAATGGTCGGCGTCGTCGCTGCCGCGTCGGCGACGCACCTCTATCGTGGTCGCTCTTCCTCCCGTGCTTAGTGGCGTCTGCCGGCAAAGCCCGTGTGAGATGCCTACTTTTAGTGCGCATTCAGTTGTCGTCTTCACTACCAGCACCTCCCTCGCCTCCCTCGTTCGCAGTAGCATCACCAACAAAAGCGTTCACGAAAAAGCGTGCCGCCCGTAGCTCATCTGCAGTCGTCGGTACCTCATCAGGCATGACTGTGACACCGTGCCGAGTGCTGAGGTCTTCCCAGTCGTGCTCCACCGCCAGCCAGGAAACATCTTCGTCAGCTCTCAGTACATCGAGAGAGACACAGGCCTCGGCTAGACCGACGCTCCAACGAAGACGCTCACACCCATACGTCGTCAAGACGCAGCCCTCGTGGGCGGCGGCTGGCTCTGTCCGCCGCACAACGAGGCGCTGCCAAGTGCCAGCCCTGTTGCCTACGACGAGTGAGGCTTGACCGACGCGTGTCTCTCCGTCCTGCCCGCGATAGCGCACCCAGTCCCACCAGGGCGACCCATGAAAGTTGGGTGACGCCCGGATGGTGTAGTACTGCCGCCCGCGCAGAAGGTCGGATGGACCGAAGTACAGACTGGAACGCACGCAAAATGTCGTGGCAGCGTCGCAGGCCAGGGCGTCCGCAAGACCCGGCAGATTTCGTTTCTCTGAGAGCCTGCCAACCGACTCCTTCCTCGAGTACCGCTGCCTCAGCCGACGACGCCCCCTGCGCACTTGCTGACGCGGGGCTGTTGAACGATTCGAGAAGTCGTCGCCAGCGCCACTGCGGTCCGACAGCTCAGAGTCTAGCCCCGCCTCGTCCTTGAGGACTAAGTTCACTTGCTCGTTCAGTATGAGCTGCTCAATGAACTGTCCCCGCTTCCTGTTCGTCGTCTTGTATGCTGCCTTCACAGCTTTGTGCAGGGACTCGTTGCACGCACTGTTGCCGTCAAAAACATTACCGCGCAGCCGGAACTCGTCCAGCAGGTGAGCGGAGAGACGGTGAAGCTTGGTGTCGTGCACTGGGCCCAGTAAGGGCTGGAAGTGGTCCACAACCCACTCGTGCGCCTTCTGCGCCAGTACCGCTGCCTCGCTCAGAGTGATGCCGGCGGTGTGCTGGGCATCAAAAAGAGCATTCGTGAGTGCTACCAACTCACAGATGCATCGCAGCACGGCGCGGTGCTCATCACTGTCACCATGAGGGCCCACGACTCCCACGACCGCAAATGGGAGGAACCGCAAGGCACGGCGGTGCTCACTGCCTGTCAGTGTAGCCTGCTTGACGGACTCCACCACATAGTAGCCTGGATACACATGCGGCACGCGCAGGCGACGTGATGCGTACTTGAAGCGCAGGTTAATCGCACGCTCTGTGTTCGCCACGCTGTCGAACCGTGCGTGCCCTCCTTCGCCAGCGACTTTTTGGAGGTACACCGGGACGAGGTTGGCAAGCTTCCTGTTGACTCCTGTGTCCATCACCTGGGAATGCAAAAGACAATGACTGGCGCAACAGTGGCGGCGATCAGACAGTACACGAACAGCGATACCGCAAGAGCAAAGGAAAGCGTCAGGAGAGGCTCAGGCACAATAAATCGCGCACAGCGGGAACCAACTGCATGCAAGCTCAGGCACAAAAGCTAGCAGAAACGTACATGCAGACGGTCGAAACCCGGTAGACGATACAGCATGCGAGGGCCGTTGCCGAGACCTGCCCAAGCCGCCAGTGCAGGGACGACGCTGTTAAGACTGTGCGCCAGCTCAAGCTCAGTACGTCTTGCCTGGGACCCCCAGTATATTCCTCGAGTAGCATTGCTCAGCTGCGCCGACACAGTCTTCTGGACGTCTCGAGCGGGTGCAGACGCCCCCTCAGCGGCGCAGGAGCTCTCGCGTGACACCTTACATGGCGTGCATGGATACAGGCAGCCCGCCGCCTTCAGGCACATCACTGCTCGCTCCTCTGGCTGGTCGCATACATAGAGTAGGGCTCGCGGGGAGACTCGCACGCACTCACCCCCAGGCAGGTCCATCCACACGCCCCGGTGGCTTGCTTGAATGGCGCTACGAAACGCGAGATGTAGCACACGTTGCAGCAGCTCAGAGCGCACCTCCTGGCCCTTGCGAGTCTCAAAGAACTTTCCCTCTACCTGCGGGATGTACGCTATCGTCATCCACTGCTCCTTGTCGGTGTTGACGTTCACCACTCGCATTCGAAGCGGATACGCCGACACAGCGCCACTTCCGGATAGCACAGTGCTGTCTGAGTACAAGTGTAGTCCCAGTACTCTCGTTCCCGCTCGCATGGTGCCTCGAACGTGTGCTGCTTGCTCCTTAAACATCTCCCCGTCCCACACACCCGTCAGTAGCGTGGCCTGGGCTGCGCCCTCAGTACCGCTGCTCATCGATTCATCAGCGGGTGGAGGTCCCCAGCACAACTGGTTCGGCTCAGCACGAAGAAGCTCCTCCTGGGCGGCTTCGAGAGCGTTGCGATAGCACACATTGTACCGTTGACCGTCAATCTCCAATGAGACGCGTCGTCACTGTAAAGGGGCAATCAGGGCTCGCTTGAAGCGCCGTACAGCGGCGATGAACCTGTTGACAGTCTTGAACGTGTCCGTGAATTGCCTCTTACTGGAGCCAGTAGCCGCCTCGACTCTCTTAGTGTGGATGTACTGCCTCTTAAGGCCCTTCTGCGACAGGCCGAACCCGTTGCCTGCTGTGCATGCGTCGACAAAGACGTGCCACAGCCCATCCTTGGTCCAAGGAGCGCTCGCCTCCGGACCCCCTCCTCCTCCAGGTGCCACAGGAAAGGCAGGCACGGCTCGGGCCTCGTCCCCGAAGCGCTCATAGCGCTTGAAAACCTCGTCACAGAGGGCACGGTCAGCGACCCGTGGGGGTACTGGGAGTCCATCGGAGGCGCACTCAGAGGCGCTGCTCCCAGCCCCTTCTTCCGCCGGAGCCGCAGTACTGGAGCACTCATCATCTGCTGCATCTGAAGGGGCAGCCGTGTCGCGCCGAGCTCTCCGACCCCGCCTGGGTCCCCGGGGCTGGTACGCGCGACCTCCACGGCGCTCCAGTCGGGCACGCTCTGTAGGAGCCGTTCGCCGAGCGCGCGCACGTCGCGGAGAGTCGCATGGGGCGGTTACTGCTCGGGCTAGTTCTAGGAATACCTCAGACTCAAGCCGTATCACAGTACCGACACGCCCACCCTCCTCCCCCTCAGTCGTATCACCCTCGCGCATTCTAGAAGAACTGCCCTGCTGGTCGTCATCAGACTCGACACAAATGGTGTTGACGGCAGGGAGCACAGGGGCGTGCATGGCGGTGAAGTGACGCCTCTCGCCCAAGACGCTCTTGAGCACGCGGCGGCAGCCGGGCACTCGGCATGTTACCGTCATTGCCACAGTGCCCCAAGATGCGTACAAGACGTCATGAGTGAAAGTGAAGCGCAAGGAGCACCAGTGCCAGAGGAGGCCGTACTGTAGCGTGCCACGGACGCTGCTCCCTTTCTTGGAAGCGGCCCACCTCAGCGAGTCAGGGGACCGCTGAAGCTACATTGCACCGTGGGGCGCCCGATCGACAAAGGTGAGCCTCAAGCGCGCCAAGTAGCACCCTCCGTCAGTTTTCTCAACCTCTTCCCTGTGGAGGCACCTGATTGGATGTCGAGGACCGTGGACCATGCGACCTTGCGATCCGCCCGTGCGCGTCACACTCACGGTCACAGGCCACGCGGTGTGGCCTCCAGAGTTTTACGCGGCCCAGCTAGGCGTCAGTGGTCTCCGAGAGCGCAGCTGTCAAACGCCTTCGGTGAGCATAGGTCCCCGCCGCTCGGAAGACTCCCGGTCTTCGGGAGACGTGCCATTGGCTCTGGCAACCTCTCGAGCGGTGCTCCATCGAAGTGTGAAAGTGCACATCCGCGCAGTGTTTGTCGGCCAGTACGTCACGCTTGCAGGTCCACACGTGTGTGTGGGCCGCGCTCTGTGCGGGGACGTGTTCGCCCCCCCCGCTTGGGTGCCAACGGAGAGTGCAGGTGGGCAGGTGTGCGCCTTCGAGAGCACTGCGAACCAATACGTTCTCAACACCTCCCTCGGGAGAGGCTCAGTGCAGGCTACCGTCGTGTGTCTTCGGAGCCAAGCGAGTTTCCGAAGTGTGAGCCTTCGGCAGCTCAAGACCCCCCCCACAGGCCCCTCACCGCACGTGCGTGGTACCACCTGACCAAGGTGCGCTCCAATAGTGACCGGTCGCGGTTGGCGTGCTGCCGAGCCGATGTGCGTGCGCGCCGAGTGCTCCCCCGCCCACCCTCCCCCCCACCACAGGCCAGTTTTAGCGTGCCCCCTCGCGTCACCTGTACCGCCTTCCCTGTGTCAACGAGCCCGTCGTGGGCTCGTCTGCTGTGCCACGCTTGGTGGTATATTCTATGCGCACTTCCTCGCCTCAGGGGACAACGTACTGGCCGGGGATGTGCTGCGTAGAGGAAGCCCAACAGCAGACGTTGCTGCAGCAGAGCGAGCCTTCCTCGGCAACGTGGGCGGTACTGCTGAGGAGGGCTCAGGGGACCACGTAGTGCGGCGAAGTCCCAGCGACGGCATAGAAGACCTATTTGGTCACCCTGCCTCACCCTCCGCCTCCCCAGTGCACTCCTTACGATCCAGGGTCGTGCTGGTCGAGGCATCCTCTCGCCTTCTCCACGAGACAACGGGCGCTGCACAGCCCGTTCCGCACGACGCCGCGTCTTGTGCCCTTCCCCCACCTATCCATTTTACCGAGCCTGCACAGCCCGGGAGTGCTGCTTTTCAACCTCCATTAAGCATGGACGCCGACGAAGCTAGCGGTGACGACCGCGTCGTACTGGCGGATGGCGCTGATACTGAGGGTGGCCCTGGCATAGCGCCGGAGATGGACGTGGACGGGATGACGGTGGCCGCTCTGGACGAGACGGAGGCCGCGGATGATCTTGAAGATAAGCGCCCAGCCCGGAAGCGTGCGCGTTTTGCCGCGGGTGCGAGTCCTCAAGCGTACGCTTACCTCGCTCATACACGATGCGTGTTCTACGAGGACCCTATCAGTACGCATGTGGGGAGTGCTGCGCCGAGTCCGGTACGTGGGTTCATGGGGGGCGATGACCGCTGGTCCATGTACTGACCGACGTACTGTTGTACTCCTTGCTCTCGCTCATTTTTGAAATTTGTGCCCCTTTCGCTCGCAACCACCAACAGCCAGCCAACGCTTTCGTTTTTCTGGCCACGCTCCAGGCCACACGGTGGTGAATCTGGCACTGACGTGGACAGCGCTGGTCCCCCCGATGGCAGACCAGCCTCGTCAGGCGAGGCCACTGCACGCAAGAGCGCGAGACAGCGGATGACCGTTGCCGCTATGAGGGAGCTGGCAAGCAAGTTGGTGTGGCAGGTGGATGGCAACGACGTCCCTGTCGCGCCCCCACCGTGGAACGCGTCGAGCGCGAGCGCGAACATGGCGTTGTGCGCCCACATATCGGCCCACAACAGCTACATGTCAGCTGTTGCTGCTCGAGAGGCTGCTGAGGCCCTCTTGGCGGCCAAGGGCAGTACTTCGGCGCCCAAGACCAAGCGCCGGACACACCCGACGGCGGCTTCGACTGTTCGTTGCGCGACACCGGCAGCGTCGCCGGCCACGCGGGCGCGCCCCGCGCTGCCGGCTTCGTCGCCAGCATCACCGGCGCGTCGTCTGCTACCGTTGCGGCGCGCGCGCGCCGCCGCGTACTCGACAGGCGACGCACCTGACGATTCTTCCGAGGGCGATGCAGGTGGTGGCATGAGCGCCGCTGAAGGTGGCTGGAGTGCGGACGAGGGAGCGGCCGCCGAGGCACAGCAGACGGACAGAGGGGGTCCTGACGTGGCCTCTCCTGGCGATCGTGCTCCATCCGCTCTCGCCACTGGCGTTGTCGTCGTGCCGCGTGCGGCTGGTCAGAGCGGAACGGGCAAGAGTACCAAGGGCGATCGTCTGCCGCGTATTCAAGTGCTGCGCAGCGGGCTCACCAAGCGGATGCACGCAGACTTCCTGGAGCCCAGTACCAATGACGCAGTACTCCTGCCGGGCTCGGCGCATACTGACCTCTTTCGTGACGTCGTCATGTCTGCGGCTAAGGTGAGCGCCGCTGATGCGGACAAACTCCTCAAGACCGCTTTCCTGGTCCCTCCGGCCGTGCGGGGGAAGCAGCCGAGCTCCAAAATACTGAAGCCGTGGCTGGGCAAAACGCTCAATAATGTGCCTTTCAACCTTCGCAAGGCCATCTCTCGGGCGTGGATTAAGGCGACAAAGTTCCGAGGCGGTGCAGCTGCGGCAAGGGGATGGCTCAAAGGACGGCGTTACATGAAGGGCCGACTAGGTCGGCTTGGTCTCGTGTTGGCTTTCTTAGCTGCTCTGGCTCATTGCTCGGCTGACCCACGGGCGTTCACCTTCCCTGACGGCAGAGACGGTCCATTGTTGAGGTCCCTGTTGGCCACGTTGGCTTTTGTGTGCAGCACGGTGCGTTGCAGAGAGGGTCTTCAATGATGGGGCTGTTCGCCGGGAGGTGGTGCCAGTATACTTTGAGAGTGCTACCGGTCGCGTGCTGGGCTTCATACGTGTGGCAACAGTAGCCTTGTCTGTGGACCTGAGCTGAACTGCTGCTGTGCGTTGTTGTCTGTGCTCCATTTTCTGTTTGGTGGTATTGATACCTACTGCGTGAGACGGACACCAGATACGCTTGACTCTCGAAGCGGAGTGTGTGCCAAAAGGCGATGGCAAGCGCGGCCGCGAGATGAACCTGCACGGTGGGGTCCAGATCGCCGGCCGGGTTGTGTGGGGTGAAGAGTTGACATACCTACACGTCGAGGTGGACGAGGCGGGTGACTACTGGGCGATGGTTTTCAAGACCAACAAGGACGAGTACGAAAGAGCGGTAACCTCCTACATTCCAACACCTTCGGAACCTGACTTCAACATCGGCGTGAACGTTGACGCACGGCTCGACGACGACGCCGTCACTGAGGGAGAGCTGCAGGAGTTGACGAAGGTAGTGGAAGAGTGGGTCGAGTCCCGGGAGGTACTGGACGTGGACGCTGGGTCTGTCCGGTCCGACGTCCCGCCGCCTTCAGAAGACGAGAAGAACGACGCCGGGAGCAACAGTGGCCCGTCTGCTGGGCAGCCCCACAAGGATGACGGCGTCAACCGCGACCCGCAAGTCGACGAAGACGCGAGCGCCAGTGCCGCCGATGCCTGCGGCACCATCGGCCGCCCGTCATCGGCAGCTGACGTCGGCGCCCAAGTACGGCCACGTGGCTCCTCACCCTGTGGCGGGGGCGACGACGCCGCACCCGCAACCGCGCGCCGGTCGCCGGGGGAAGGGGTCGGCGTCGGCTCCCGACAGTCTTCGGGTGGGGCACTTCCCCAAGGTAGCCACCCTGTCGAGCGCGGCGGGCGTCCTGCAGCAGGTGGGGCGGGGTCCGCCTGGGCCGAGCACGCGTCGCCGCGTGAAGGGGGTGACACTCCACCCCGCACGTCGCGGACACGAGGTCGCGGCGTCGGTGCCCGTCCGCCACCCGGCGGGGTCGCGCCCCCGAGCGGCCAGCCCGTGCCTGCCGCTTCCCGTGTGTCAACGTGTGCGGGGGCCCCCACCAGCGGCCACCCGATGCGGGACGCGGGACGTCCGTCTTCCGGTGGGGGAGCGCCGGCCGACGGCCAGCCCATGCCCGGCGGCGGGCGTCTATCGGCGGGGGGGGGAGCGCCCGCCGGCGGCCGCCCCATGCCAGGCGGCGGACGTCCGTCGCCGGGGGGGGAAGCGCCCGCGGGCGGCCGACCCACGCCCGGCGACGGACCTCCATTGGCGGGGGGTGCAGCGCCCGCCGGCGGCCGCCCCATGCCGCGTGGCGGACGTCCGTCGCCTGGGGGGGGAGCGCCGGCCGGCGGCCGACCCACGCCCGGCGACGGACCTCCATCGGCGGGGTGTGCAGCGTCCGCCTGCGGCCGTCCCATGTCAGGTTGCGGACGTCCGTCGCCTGCGGGGGGAGCGCCCGCCGGCGGCCGACCCATGACCGGCGGCGGGCGTCCATCGGCGGGGGGTGCAGCACCCGCCGGCGGCCGACCCATGCCCGGCGGCGGGCGTCCATCGGCGGGGGGTGCAGCGCTCGCCGGCGGCCGCCCCGTTCCGGATGGCGGACGTCCGTGGCCGGGGGGGGGAGCGCCCGCCGGCGGCCGACCGACGCCCGGCGGCGGGTGTCCACCGGCGGGGGCTGCAGCGCCCGCCGGCGGCCGACCCATGCCCGGCGGCGGGCGTCCATCGCCGGGGGGGGGAGCGCCTTTCGATGGCCGCCCTATGGCCGGCAGCGGGCGTCAATCGGCGGCAGCGGAAGCGCCAGCCAGCGCCCGTCCGACGCTGAGTGGCGGACGCGCGTCGCCCGGGGGGGGTGCACCCGCCGGCGGCAGACCCATCCCGGGTGGCGGATACGCTGTGACGGGCGGGGGAGCGCCCCAGGACGGCCGACTCATGCCCGGCGGCGGGCGTCCATCGCCGGGGGGTGCAGCGCCCGCCGGCGGCCGCCGAGTGCCGGGTGGCGGACGTCCGTGGCCGGGGGGGGGAGCGCCCGCCGGCGGCCAGCCTACGCCCGGCGGCGGGCGTCCATTGGCGGGGCTTGCAGCGCCCGCCGGCGGCCGCCCCATGCCGCGTGGCGGACGTCCGTTGCTAGGTGGGGGAGCGCCCGCCGACGGCAAACGCATTTCCGGCGGCGGGCGTTCTCTGGCGGGGGATGCAGCGCCCGCCGGCGGCCGACCCATGCCCGGCGGCGGGCGTCCATCGCCGGGGGGGGGAGCGCCCATCGACGGCCGCCTTATGCCTGGCGGCGGGCGTCAATCGGCGGCAGCGGAAGCGCCAGCCAGCGCCCGACCGACGCTGAGTGGCGGACGCGCGTCGCCGGGGGGGGGTGCACCCGCCGGCGGCAGACCCATCCCGGGTGGCGGATACGCTGTGACGGGCGGGGGAGCGCCCCAGGACGGCCGACTCATGCCCGGCGGCGGGCGTCCATCGCCGGGGGGTGCAGCGCCCGCCGGCGGCCGCCGAGTGCCGGGTGGCGGACGTCCGTGGCCGGGGGGGGGAGCGCCCGCCGGCGGCCAGCCCACGCCCGGCGGCGGGCGTCCATTGGCGGGGGTTGCAGCGCCCGCCGGCGGCCACCCCATGCCGCGTGGCGGACGTCCGTCGCCTGGGGGGGGGGCGCCCGCCGGCGGCCAGCCCACGCCCGGCGGCCTGCGTCCTCTGACGGGGGGTGCAGGGGCGTGTTCCGTGTGCGCCCCCCCCCTCGCAGATGCCTTGGGGGCAGTGTCAGGGAGTACTGGGAGCTCCTATGTGAATTGGGACGAATATTGGGAAGTACTGAATTGGAACACACTGTATGAAACGCAGTGTATGCGGGCCCAGTACTCCCGTTTGTAACAGCGAATATCGTACTGGCGCACCATTTCACGTTAAACGAATTGATTCTGGGTGTCGGTCTTGGTCACTGCGCCAGTACCCCCCAGTACGGGTGGTACGTTTTAAATAGCGACGATGGTTTCCAGATGTACCAGAATTCGAACCGCCTCCTGCGTGTATCCCGTGACGCCGCGCCAGCCCCCACCCCCCACGTCCCCCACCCCCCACGTCCCCTATACCTGTGACGGTGATGGCACCCCACCCGCCACCACCGCCACCCGCCGCACCCCGCACTTTCGACACGACCACTCCCCCCTCCCCTTTCTTTTTTCCTCCGTACGCTTACTCCCCCCCCCCGCGGGCCCGCACGCTCACTCCCCCCCAGCCCCTTGCCCACCCGTCTGCTTCCCTCCCTACCCCTATCTTATTTTCGCCATGGGCAACCGCCAGTCGATGGGCGGCATGGCCGACCCGCCCGCGCCCTCGTCCGACAGGTCCATGGACGGGGAGTACGCGCCGGCCGCGGCGGCGGCCGACAGCTTCCGCTCGCCTCTGCCGGCCGTGTCGGCCGCCCCCGGCGGTGGCGGCGGCGGCTCGGGCGGCCCGCCGCTGCTGCGGCCGCCCACCCTCGCCGCCCTCCGCCTGACCACCCGCCGCCTGCGGTCGCCCGTGGCGGCCGAGGCGCGCGCCGCCGCCGACGCGGTGTCGGCCTACTGCAAGGCCACGCTCGCGGCGGGCGTGGGCGTGCCGCCGGCGGCGGCCACGGCCGCGACGGCCGCGGCCGCGGCCGAGCCGGGCGGCGGCGGCGGCATCAGCTGCGTCGCGGGGGGTCCCCGCTCGTCGGGGCACCTCCGCTCGTCGGGGCACCTGCGCTCGTCGGCGGGGCTGAGTGGCCGCCGCTCGCGGCTCCGCTCCGCGGCGGGCCGGTCCGCGGCGGCCGACGCGGCGGCCGCCGCGACGGGCCGCAAGGCGGGCGCGGCGGGCGGGGGGGAGCGGGCGCGCTCGCCCGCGCCGGGGGCGGGGGGCGCCGCGACGCTGTCGGCTCTCGAGGCGGAGCTCCCGTCGCTGGTGCGGCTGCTCGCCAGCGTCGTCGAGCTGGATGACGCTGCCGCGGGCGCGGACGGCGTCGAGGCGGTGCTGAGCGGCATGGACGCGCTGGCGGGGGTGGCGGGCGTCGCGACCGCGTGGGCGGCGGCGGACGCAGAGGCGGCGGCCGCTGCTGCCGACGCGGGCGGCGGGGCGGCGCCGCCCGCGGCGGACCGCGGCGGCCGGCGGCTGGGGGTGCCCCTCTGCCGCCGGGCGGTGCCCGCGCTCCTCCGCCGCCTCTTTGACGCGGACCTCCGCATCGCGACCGTCGCGGCGTCGGCGCTCGAGGTGACCGTCCGCGTACCGTCGGTGGCGGCGTCGACGGGCTGGCCCGCCGTTGCCGACGCGGCGCTCGACTATCGGCACGAGCAGTCGCCGACGGCGCTGCGGCAGATGCTGTCGCGCCTCGCCGCGGCGCACCGGGCGGCTACCGCCGCGGCGGCGGCGGTGGTGGGCGCCCGCCGCGCGGCGCTGGCGGCCGCCATGCCGGCCGACGCGACGGGCGGTGGCTGTGGCGGCGGTGGCGGCGGCGGCGGTGGCGGCGGCGGCGGCGGCGGCGGCGGCGGCGGCGGTGGCGGCGGCGGCGGCGGCGCGGCACAGACGTCGACGACGGCGGCGGCGGCGGGGACGGCGGTGGTGCCGTCGCGCCTGTCGCTCACGTCGCGCCTGTCGACGACGCTGTCGGCGGTGGGCGCGGAGCGGGACCCCGCGACGGCGGCGGCGGCCGCCGCCGCGCGCGAGCGGCGGATGCGTTCGTGCGCGCGCGCGCTCGCCACCACCTACACCGTCTACCTGGCGATGCTCGGCAGCGCGACGACGCGCGAGCCGTCCCACCGGCGCGCCGTCCTCCACGCCCTGCTGCGGGTGCTGCTGAGCGCGCGGCCGCCGCCCGCGGCGGGCGCCGCGCCGCGGCGGCGGCGGGGGGGGGGCGGTGCGGGGGGGCGGCCCGGCGGGACTCGGGGTCGGACGGGGGGCTGGGCTCCCCGTCGCCATCGTCGTCGTGGGCGTCGTCGCTCGAGGAGGGGGAGGTGGTGAGCAGCCCGCGGCGCGGGCGGCGACGGCTGCGGGCAGACGAGGGCGACGGGGCGGGCGTGGGGCACGATGGTGACGGCGGCGGCACCCGCCGGCGGCTCAATGTGGACGGCGACTCGGCGAGCGCGTCGGCGAGCGCGTCGGCGCGCGGCGGTGGCGACACGGGCGGGGCGATGGGGGACACGTCGGCGGCGGCCGACGCCGACGACGGTACCGTGGGCGACCCAGACGCGGACGGCGTTGGCGAGCCCGACGTGTGGCCGCGCCCGTCCGCGGCCGACTATGCGTCGGTGGCGGCGGCGGGCGTGCCGGTGCACGCGCGCGCGCTGCACGCCGCCCTCTTTGACGTCCTCTTTTACCGCACCTCTCCCGGCGGCGGCGGCACGGGCGACGGCGCCAAGGCGGCGGCGGTGCCCGCGTACCGGTCGGCGGTGGGCGCGGCGGTGGCGAGCGACACGATCCTCCCCGCCGCGCGGTGCGCGCCGCGCGCCTTTCTCGCCGCCACCGCCGCGTTTTTCCTCCTCACCCACGTCGCCCCGTGGACGATGGACCGGCTGGAGCTGACCGCCGCGTTTACGCACGCCGCGCGGGCCCGCTTTGGGCCCCGCCGCCCCGACGGCGGCTTTGAGGACCACCCGTCGCCGCCCATGCTGCTCGCCGCCGCGTCGGCGACGCAGTTTGTGGTGGCGCTGGGGATCCTCGCGCCCGCGGGGGGCGTCGACGCGCTGCTGTCGGCGCAGGCCGAGGCGGCTGCCGCGGTGCGCGCCGCGCGGCGGCTGCTGAGCATGCCCCTCCTCGCCGACGATGGGGTGGCGGGCGGTGGGGGGGGGGGTGGGTGGGCGCCGCCGCCGGGCTGTGGGGGGGGGGGGGGGGGCGCGCGGGGCGGCTCGCGCTCGGCGCGTCCGCGTCGGCTGGGCTCGCGGCGGGGCTGTCGGCGCTGCACGCGGCCGACGCGCGGCGGCACCGCACCCTCCGCACCCGCCGCACGCTCGGCAGCGCGTCGCCCGACTGGGCGTCGGCGGTGGGTGGCGTCCCAGGGGGTGACGGCAGCAGCAGCGGCGGCGGCGGCGGTGGCGGTGGCGGTGGCGGTGGCGGTGGCGGTGGCGGTGGCGGTGGTGGTGGTGGGATGCTCGGCCGCCCGCGGCGGCACCTGCGCGGCGGCAGCGGCGGCAGCGGCCGCATTGGCGAGGTCCCGTCGGCGCTCGCGGACGATGACGGGACTGGCGACGAGGACGCGGCGTCGGGGGTGGCGACGACCGACGGCGGCGGCGGCTCGTCGGTGTGGTCGCTGTCGTCGCGGCGGTTCCGGTCACGGCGGTCGCTGCTGTTTGGGCCCGCCCGCTCGGCGCTCGGCGGCGGCGGCGGCGGCGACGGCTCCAGCAGCCGCGTGTCGCGCGACGGGCCGTCGCCGAGCGACGTGACGTCGCTCACGTCGGAAGCGACGGGCGACCTCGCCGCCCTCCGCCGGCGCTACGCGTCGCTGGTGGCGTCGCGGGAGCACGCCGACGCGGAGGCGGCGCTGGTGTGGTCGCGCGTCGCGGCCATGGCGGTGGAGAACGCGGAAGACTTTACGCGCGTCGCGGCGACGGCCGCGACGGTCGCGGGCAACGCGCGGATGGGCACGCCCGACGCGTCGATCGCGGCGGCGTGCCGCACCGCCGCGCGCCGCGGGATGGTCGCGTCGCTCCACTCGGTCGCGTCGGCACTGGCGGCGGCGCCGCCGGGCATGTTTCCGTACCGGTCGCCCCTCTACTGCCGGCTCGTGCTGATGCTGTCGGACGCGGCCAAGGTGGGGTTCACCCCCATTGACGCGTCGTGGTGCTCGTCGGACCGTGCGCGCGCGGTGGGCCTGCAGGACGATGGCACGTACGCGGTGGAGGGCACCGAAATGCGCACGCACGCCGCGGCGGGGCGGCCGTCGGACCCGCGCGGCGAGTGGATTGCCGCCCGCCACCGGTCGTCGCCGAGCGTGGTCAGTGGGCTGTCCGGGGGGGGCGACGGCGGCTCGACGCACTCGGCCTCCCCCGGCTGCGCGTACGGGGATGGCCAGTGCGCCGACGCGGCGTGCCAGTGCAACAGCCCCGCCGACGGGGAGGGCGCGGGCGCGGCGGGCGCGGCGGGCGCGCCGTTGCCCGGCGGCGGCGGCCACCCGCACGTGCGGCTGGCGGCCGACTCGCCGCTGCCCGTGTATGGCGACGCGGACGATGACTCGTTTGTGGATGACGAGGCGGACGTGACGGAGCGGACGCGCGGCACGCGCCGGCGGCCCGCGTGGCAGGGCGGGCGCGCGCTCGACGAGCGCGGCGGCGCGACGACGCAGCAGGTGCTGCGGGAGATGGCCGAGCTGGTCCTCGTCCGCGGCGTGCCGGGCGTGTCGACGCGCCCGCCGGGCATGCCGTATGGCGGGAATGACGCGGTGGACTACGCGCCGCACGGGCAGCACCACGAGTATGACCGGTTTTACGACCACGACGCGCCCGCGGGGGAGGACAATGACGAGCTCGCCGAGGCGGACGCCGCCGACGGCCAGCTCCGGCCCGGCGTGACGGACGAGCAGCGGCGGGAGGAGCGGGATCGGCTCTTTTCGCGCCTCTGGCGCCGGCGCTGGCAGCAGCGGGGCGGCCGCCGGCCCGACGCGTCGCACGTGGGCGACGAGTTTGTGGGCGCCCTCGCCGCCGTCACCGCCGTCCTCACCGCCGCCGTCGGTACCCGCCGCGCGGGCCGGGACATTGCGCGGTCGGCGCTCGCGGCGATTGCGTGCGACACGCGCGTGCGGGAGCACGTCTACCACACGCGCGCGCACGTTGGGGCGGCGCTCGAGCTGGGCCACGAGCGCCACCGGGCGGCCATGACGGCGGCGCTCGAGGCGGAGCGCCTCCGCACCGACGCCGCAAATGCCAACGTGCGGGTGCGAGACCTGTGTGAGGGCGTCGCGTACCACGTCAAGCGGCTGGTCGCGGCGGGCACGGCGCGGCGGGCGCTGCAGGGCGGGCTCTTTTCGCGCCCAGACGAGCGGCAGCTGGTGTGCGAGGCGCGGCGGTACCTGCAGGCGCGGCGGGGCTTGCCGGTCGACGCGCCGTGCGGGGGGGACCTCCACGCCGACTGGGCCGCGTGGGTCCACGCGTACATGGGCCGGTGGGCAAACGGGACGCCTTGTCAGGCGCCAAGTCCAGTGCCTCGGGCAGGGCAGCTTGGCGGGAGGCCAGCTTGACCTATGCCGCCGTCCCGCCCGCACGGCAGGGAAATCGGCGGTGCGCACCGATGCATGAACCCCTCACCGCGGGGCGGCACCGCGCTGCTCCCTCTGACACGCCTTTCATCCCGCTTGCCGCCCCCTCCGCCACGAGGTCCGCCACCACGCCCCTGCGTCCCCCGCCGGCGATAGCGTGAAGGGACGTCAATCGACGCCCAAACCCGTCGACCGCGTCCACCGACGTGCTTGCCGCCAGTAGTACGGCGGTCGTGTCAACAGCCGCACCGGCGGCGGCCGTGGGTCACCAGTGGCTGATGGCGACGGCACGATGACTGCCACTGTGGCTGACGCCTGCCTCGCTCTCGTCGCTTGATACTTGTGGACCTCGTGACGACCTAGCACCTGGTCTAAGTTTCCTCGTCCTTCAGAAAAGCGTCCAAGCACGCAAGCATATGCGATCCTATCATCTTGAGGTTCGCCTTAGCATCAACACCTTCGTCCCGCAAGACCAAGTCGTCGCGCAACGCCCCCAGCATCTCGTCCACCCCGGCAGGAGCCCAACCCCTGCGCACCAGCATGTCGTCGTAGTCGACCAGGTATGCCCTTCGGTGCTCTTCATGCACCATTACGTTGGGAGCCCGGAGATCCCAGTACAGCAGCCCGCGACGAGCAAGCCACGCTATCGCCTCGGCAACCTGCTCTTGTACGTAGCCCGCTAGCGCCAGCTCCTTGTACGTACTCTCGCGGCCACGCACAAACGGCATGTCCACCATAACACTGAAGTCGCCATACCGCAGCGACGCCGGCAACAGAGCGCCAGGCATGCCCTCGTCCGCTGCAAGCGCGGACCGCCACAGCATACTGTAGACAGTGTAGACTTGGTGCAGCCGGCGGAAGCGGTGGGCTGCTTGGTGGCGCTTCAGGACGCCATCGAACGCCCCGCACGTCACAATCTTGTAGAACCGCTCCTGCGCCACGTCCGACTGGTCGACGGGCTCCGCCCGAACAACTGGGACGGTCGTCCAGAGGATGGCGGAACGTCCAACGCCACGAGGATGAGCGTCCCACCCCTCGGACGTCCGTGACACGTCAACATAGTTGCCTTGTGGCGGCGCATGGAGGCTGCGGATAGCAGCAGCGTGTTGGGGCGACCCGAGCACAAACACGTCGGAGAGGGGAGTTGCAAACACCTTGCCGACCATCTCCACCGCCACAATGTACCCAACGTGCGGGAACGCAAGCAGCGCGTAGCCGGTGGGAATGATGGAATGGAATCGATGGAAGCCAGGGGGGGAGTTCATGTACGCGCTACGGAGGGCAAGCAGTGCGTACACCACGCCTTGGCGCAGCATCGTGTTCGTTGGAGCCTTGAGCTCGCCGTTGAACCCAGGATTGCCGCTGGAAGACGTCACCAACAGCTCGGGCTCGCACGTGTACGGCAGGTCAACCCAGTCGACGACGTCCGCGACATCTGAGGCTTTGTACAGCACGTCTGCGGTTACCTTGGACTTGGCGTAGTTCCTCGATGTGGACGACACCCACGCAGGTAGATGTACCGTCGCGAACTTGTACAGCCGCTCCTCCCGCCACAGGTCCGCAGGAGACTGCAAGCCGTCGTCGCGCAGGCTACGCCACACACTTGGGTCATACGGCACGTCTGCAGACACGGGTCCGTCCACGGAAAAAAAGGCGACCTCCTGCGGCAGCCAGCCGTCATCATTCTCTCGAGGGAGGCTCGGAGACGACACATGTGTGTGGGGGACCGCGCCCGCGGCCGCCTTCAACGTCCAGTGCTCGACCCCCGCAGGCACCTCTGCCGCGGCATCTGCGGCCAGAGCGTCCTTACCTCTAAGAAGGAGAGCATCGAGATACCCACGCAGAGCCGCAACTTTGCTGGCCATTGACCGGCGCCTGACGTCCAAGCGTGCCAACTCCTCGTTGAGGCTGTTTCGCTGGGTCCTTGTCACAGCCGCCGCTGCTTCCTCCACCTCGGTCCTCGGTCCACCCCGTCGGGAGCGCGGAAGCCGTTTGATCCGTACCTGGAGCACAGCGCGTTCTTCTTCGAGGTCCGTCAAGGAAGCACCAGCAGTTTCCCACTTCTCCATCAGCAATGCGAACTCATTGTCTTGAGGAGGCTGCATACTCATCCGCAACAACGACCGGCAGAGCGGCTTGACACAGACAGCAGCGCGGGAGGGCGAAGCGGACGTCCAGCTGCGACCGCGAGGCGACGACTTAAACCGTTGGGCCATCCAGCTCATGGGACCGACAAAAGCCGGCTGGTGGCAAACAGCCGTCGCCCCCATCGTCAGCCCCGAATCGCGGTGAAGCCTCTCGAGCGGCCGTCAGCAGTGGCGGCCGCGAGCAGTAAAGGAGGCTGTGGTGGAAGCCAGGGGTGACGGCGACCATCAACGGCAGTCGCAGCCGGCGGGGATGGCTGCGATGGCGGCGTTGGCGGCGATGGCGGCAGGTAGCGGCGGCGCAAGCTGCCTGCGATGGCTGCAGCGGAAAGCGGCAGCCGGCGGCAGGGGTTGCTGGCAGCGGCAGCAACAGTTAACAGCGGCGGCGGCAGCAGCGGCGGCTGGAATCGACGGCGGCAGACAGAGACGACGACAGCCAACTGCGGGGGTGGCTGGCAGCAGTGGCAACAGCCAAACGAGAGGGAGGCCGGCAGCACTGGCGACAGCCAAACGCGGTAGCGTCTGGTGACGCCCTTCCCGCACGGAACACGCAGAACTCGTTGGCACGGACTCGGCAGAGGCCCGTACGCCCGGTCTGCAGCACGCCAAAGTTCCCTTGCGCCGGCGACGACAGGGGGGCGGTGACGGCGACAAAAGGAAAATGGTGCCGGTGACGACAGGGAAGCCGCGGCGGCGACAACAGCGGAGCGGCCGCGACGACGACAGCGGGGCGGCCGCGACGACGACAGCGGGGCGGCCGCGACGACGACAGCGGGGCGGCCGCGACGACGACAGCGGGGCGGCCGCGACGACGACAGCGGGGCGGCCGCGACGACGACAGCGGGGCGGCCGCGACGACGACAGCGGGGCGGCCGCGACGACGACAGCGGGGCGGCCGCGACGACGACAGCGGGGCGGCCGCGACGACGACAGCGGGGCGGCCGCGACGACGACAGCGGGGCGGCCGCGACGACGACAGCGGGGCGGCCGCGACGACGACAGCGGGGCGGCCGCGACGACGACAGCGGGGCGGCCGCGACGACGACAGCGGGGCGGCCGCGACGACGACAGCGGGGCGGCCGCGACGACGACAGCGGGGCGGCCGCGACGACGACAGCGGGGCGGCCGCGACGACGACAGCGGGGCGGCCGCGACGACGACAGCGGGGCGGCCGCGACGACGACAGCGGGGCGGCCGCGACGACGACAGCGGGGCGGCCGCGACGACGACAGCGGGGCGGCCGCGACGACGACAGCGGGCGGCCGCGACGACGACAGCGGGGCGGCCGCGACGACGACAGCGGGGCGGCCGCGACGACGACAGCGGGGCGGCCGCGACGACGACAGCGGGGCGGCCGCGACGACGACAGCGGGGCGGCCGCGACGACGACAGCGGGGCGGCCGCGACGACGACACGCGGCGCAGCACTGCTCGAAGCCTGTCAAAGAATTCTTGCTTTCAGATGTGATCCGGGCCGTGCAAGCTCTTGCACGACCCCCCTCACGGCATCGTCGCGAAAACGTACCACTGCTACTGGGGTATACTGCGGGATATGGCCGGTCTCTGAAGAATGATCGGACGGGAAATAATCTCACAGCAGGTCACAGCATTTGCGGCGACCCAGGTCTGTAAGCGCGACTGACCAATCGTCGCCTCTCGTTCGGGTTCTGATCGGAGAGCGTCCGTTGTTCACCCACCCTGTCTGCGCCCCGCTGCCCCGCCTCCCCTCCCCCCTCCCCCCCCACCACCGATTTCCCGCCCACTCCGCCGCTGGGACGTCCTTGTCGCCCCCGCGGCGGCGAGTGCGGGTGCTAATGTGGATGCGGGTGCGGCTGCGAGGCTGGCAGGGGTCCTGACGCTCGTGTGGGCGGCCTTTACCGCCCTCCGCGCCCGCGCGGCGCCGGCGGAGTGGGGTCGGTACGGCGGGGCGGGTGGCGACGGCGGCGACGATGGGGATGGCGGCGCCGCCGCGCGGGCGCTCTTGCGAGCCGCACTGCTGGTGGATGCGGAGCGGGCGCTGGTGGCTTTGGTCGACGCGGCCGCCGACGCGGCGGCGGCGCACCCTCCCCCCCACCGCTCCGCCGGCGGCGGCGGTGGTGCTGGTGTCCCCCCGCCCCCCCCCCCCAGCGGCGCTCTTCCCCTCTTTGCCGTGTCCGTAGGCCCCGTGCTGTGGGAGCTGACGCGGGCAATCCTCTCCGCCAATCCCCCGCGGCGGCTGGGCGGCGCGCAGCTGTCCGCCCTCTTCCGCCTCGTCGCACGATCCGTTGACGGCGACGCCGCCGCGGTGGACGTGCTGTGGCGGACGGTGGGGCGCCGCCGCGGCGGCGGGGGGGACGGGTGGGAGGGGGAGGAGGAGCCGTTGCTGGTGGCGGGCCCGACCCCCACAACGGCGGCGGCGTATCCCGCACGGCTGGTTCCCGCGGCGGCGCTATCGGCGTTCGTTGCGGGGGGCGGCGGCAGAGGCCACTCTCTTCTCGCAGCTGGTCACCCTTGCCTCGGCGCCCGGGGTGGGGGCGGCCGAGGTGGCCCGCCTACCCCTAGACGAGGAGGGGGTGGAGGGGGCGGCGGCGCCGGCGGCCGCCGCCGCGGTGCTGCCGCGGGGGGGGGTCGCGGCGGCGCAGCGGGTGGGGGGGTGACGCCGGGGGGGGGGCGGGGGAAGGGGGGAGCGAGAGTGCGTGGACCGCCTCGGGGGGAGGGGGAGGGGGGGGACCCCGCTGCCGCCGGGCACGGTCGGCGTCGTCGGCCGCACCGCCACCGACGGGCCGTGGGCGGTGTGGGCGGTGTGTGGGTGAGACAGGTGGGTGGCGGTAGGGAACGCGCTGCGGCGGCTGTCGCCGGCGCTGCGTGTGCTGGAGGGAGGGGGGGGGACGGGGGTCGGGGAGTGGCTGGTAGGTGACGGGGACTGGCCGGGGGTGGCCCCGGCGAGCACTGCACTGGACGAGATGGGGAAGGGGGGCGACGGGGGGGGTGTGCTCGCCCCTGGGGGGGAGGCGGTGGGGTGGAGGGGGGAGATGGACGTCGCGCGGGAACTTGCCGCCCTCCACCTGGTCCGGGCGGTGGGGCTGGCGCGGCGGCCGGCCGCCGCCGCCGCCACCCCCAACCCCACCGCGGCCGCCGCGACGGGTTGGGGCGGTGCCTTCGCGGGCAAGGGACTCGACACCTGCCTCCCCGCCGTGGTGGCCGCCGCCATCACCGCCCCACACCCCGCCGCCGCCGCCGCCGCCGCCGCCGCCGTTGCCGCCGCTGCTGCTGCCCACGTGCTGCACGTGGCGGTCGGCGCTGGTGGCGGCGGGCGGGGGAACCCCGGACTGCGCCCTCGACGCGCTGCGGGCGGCGGGGGTGGACGGCGCGGCGGCCGCCGCCGCGGCGGCGGCGGCGGGCGCGGCGGGCGCGGCGGGTGGTGCCGGCGGCGGTCCAGGCGCGTCGGGCGCCGCGGCGGTGCCGGCCGCGGCGGTGCGGGCGCACGGGGCGGCGGCGCTGGTGGCGGTGCGTGGGGTGGTGGATTTGACGGCCGCCGCCCTGGACGGAGACGGGCTGGGGTGCGGGGGGGTGGGGGGACTGGGAAGCAGCCTGGGCGCCCCCGACGCCATTGCTGAGGCCGACCGCCTCGCGGCCATGCTGCACGCGCCGTCGCCGCCGATGTGAGTTGAGCGCTGGGGGGAGGGCGGCGGTCGCGGCCGGTGGCGGCCGGTGGGGGGGGGGGGTTGGGGTGGTGTCGCGGTGGGTGGCGTTGGGGGGGGGGAGGATGCGTCCCCGGCGCCTGCGCCTTCACCCAGCGCACCGCCGTCTGCGGGCGGTCATCCGGGGGCACACCCCCCCCGACTTGCAACTGTCGGCCTCGCCGCCTCGGTCCGCAACCGTGCCGGTCGTCGAGCCGCGGCTTGGCTCGCTCGACCCGCGCTGGTAAAGGTGGCTCTAGCTAGGGAGGGGCCCGGCCCGCTCGTACTCGCCGCCGTTGCCGTGATCGTCGTCGCCAGCTGCCGACGCCGTTGCCGTCATCGTCGCCAGCCGCCGACGTCGTTGCCGTTGCTAGCCGCCGCCGTCGTCGTTGCCGCCGCCACCGCCGCCACCACCACTGCGGTGCCGCCATGGGCGACCAGCCCGGCGACGGCACGCCGTTGGTCCCCCCCCCCCCCTACCTCTCCCCTTCGCTGCCGCGACGCCCCAGCGGGCGGCCACCGCCGCCGCGGCCGCGGTGGCCATCCCTCCCACCGCCACCCCGCTCCCCACGCAGCGCGCGCACCCCGCGCCGCCGATGCCTACGCCGCCGCCGTCGACCAGCGCGGGCGGAGCGGGCGGCGGCGGCTGGCCGCCACCATCGTCGGCCGCATCCTTCGCCACGCTGTGGCTGCTGCGGTCGACGAGCAGCCGCCGCTGCCGCGGCGGCAGTGACGATGGCAGCACTGCAGACGGCCGCAGCGGCGGCGGCCTCTGGCTGATTGGCGGCCGCGCCCGGCCGCCGCTGCACCACCGCGGCGGTCGTAGTCGCGTCGGTCGCCGCCGCCGTGGCGGCAGCGGCGGCGCTCGCCATTGACGCCGCGGCCGCGTCGGCGGCGGCCGCCGAGCGCGGCGGCAGCGGCGGCAGCGGCGGCGGCGGCGGTCTCAGTGGGCCTGCCGGCGGTGGGGGGGGGGGGGGCGCGGCAGCGGCGGCGCCGGCGCGGCCGCCGCGCCGCTGGTGGGTGCACTCTTGCATTCCAAACAGGGGCTACTCTTATGGCCCAGCGAGCACTCGTCCAAATGATCTGTAAGGAACTCTTTCCTGCGAAAAACTCCGACAAGTGTCAGCGATCCCGAAGCAATCAGGCCCTCTCTGTCCATTCTTGTGCCGGGGTCTTGAAAGATTGTCTGGGAGCACGAAACCCTGGATGACAAGACGAGGTTGTTTTTCTGGGGCTCAGACAACCTCTCGAAATCGACTCGTCTGTGGTTTCTTGCGCTGTCAACCAACCTCGTTGGATCATTGCTGCCCGACCGACGACGTTGCCAGCCCCGTAGCGCTGTACGTGGCACTGCCAGTCGCCGCAGACTGAGCAGCTCCGACAGTCCAGTTTTCGAGTCACTTTTCTGAACTCTACGTACCAGTTCGACAGGACTCGAGCCGGCGATCCCCTCATTAATCAGAGGTTTGTCCACTGTTTGCGGGCCTGGCTCAGGCGGCACCGAAACCGAGCCGGGGCGAGACAGCCCTGAGGCTGTTTTGCAGACGTCCACTCCCATTTCCGCACCTCCGTCGTCTCACCCGTCCCCATCCCCCGTCCCTGTACCCGTCCTTCCCGTCTCCATCCCCGTGCTGACTTCCCATCCCCTGCTACCTCCCGAAGCCCGGCCGCCGCCGCCGGCCTCGCTCCCCGCCGGCGCGCCTGGCGCCCCGCCCGCGACGGCGGCGGCGGCGGCGGCGGCGGCGGCGGCGGCGACGGCGGCGGTGGGGTGGTCCCCCGTCGCCCGTGGCGCGGCCGTCCACTAGCGCGCGCTCGTGGTATCGCTCCTCTCCCCCGCCGCCTGGGCCGCGTACGCTCACTGCCGACGCTCATCCCCGCGGCGGCCTTTTCCTACCTCATTGCGTCGCCGCCGCCCCCTGTGGCCGCCGCCGCCGCCGCCGCCGCGGCGGTGTCCCCCCCCTGCGCAGCGGAAGCGTCCCACCTGGCGGCGACGGCCGCCGCCGCGACGGCGGCGCTGACGCACCAGCACGGCCGCGCGGCGGTGGCGGCGGCGGCGGGCCCCGCGGTGGGCGTCGCGGCGGCGGCCGCTGTCTGCGCCCGCCGCCTCCGCCTCGGCGGCTGGCTGCCCGCCGCCGCGCCACTGGGCGGCGTGCCCCGCGCGTCGGCCGCCGCCGCCGCGATCGCGGCGGTGGTGGCCGCGACGGCCGCCGCGGGGGGGGACTGGGCGGGGGGGCTGGTGGTAGTGGAGGGCGTCCTCGCCGCCGGGGGGGGGGGGGAGGGGGGGGAGTTGCGTGGCTCGCCCGCGGCCGCCTGGAGGAGGCCGCCGCCGCTGCCGCCGCCGCCGCCGCCGCGGCGGCTGCTCCGGGCGGCGGCGTCGACGGCGGCACCTTGGCGACGGCGGGCACCCCCCCCGCCGCCGCCGCGGCGGTGCGCAACGTGTACGCGCGCGGCCTAACGGCGGTGCCAACCGCCGTGGAGGTGACCGCGCTTGCCACCGTGTGGCGGGCGTGAAAGGCCGCCGCGGCGGCCACGCCGGGGGGGCTCGCCGCCATCGACGCTGCGGTCGCCGCGGCGGGCCGCCGCCTCGCCGCGGCGAGTCGCAAGCGCTGCCGGGGGAGGGGGGGAAGGTTGGGGGGGGGGGGAAGGGTACTGCAGCCGCCCATGGCGCCGGCGGCGGCAGCACCGGCACTGGTGGCGGCGGCGGCACCGGCGGCGACGACGCCACGCAAGGGACGCCGCCGGCGGAGGCGGCCGGCTGGCGGAGGCGGCGGCGGCGGCGCCGCGGACGGCGCCGCCGCCGTTGTGGGTGGCGAGAGGGTGCCGTCTTCGGCCGCTGCGCCGCCACTGGCGGTCGACGACGACGACATGGGCGGCGGGGAGGGGGCACGCGGCGGCGGTGGTGGCGCCCCCGCCACGGGCGCTGCTGCCGCTGCTGCGGGTGCGACGGCGGCGGCGACGGCCGCGGAGCTGGGGGCGCCGCCATAGGGGGGCTGCGCCGCCACGCCGGCGGCGGTAGCGGCGCCCGCGGCGGTGGCGGACGCGGCGCCCACGGCGGTGGCGCAGGCGGCGTCCCCCCCCCCCAAGTGGGGGCGCACTGCCGAGCCGGCGGCCGCGGCCGCCCCCAGCGACGGCGGCGGCGGCGCAGCCGACGGCGGCGGCGGCGCGCCCAACGGCGGCACCAACGGCGACGGCGGCGGCGGCGGCACCGCCACCGCCGCGGACGCGGCCGGCTACGAGCCGCGCACCCTCTTCATCAGCAACCTGGCCTTCACCGCCACCGCCGCGGACCTTGCCGACTTGTTCGCGTCGGCGGTGGGCGTGCCGCCGCCAGCGGTGGCGGTGCGGCTCCCGCGCCGCGCGGACGGCGCGTCCAAGGGCATTGCGTTGAGCTGCCGACCGACGCCGCCGCCACGGCGGCGCTCCGCCTCCACGCCCGCGCCCGCCTGCACGGGCGGCTGCTATGGGTGCGGAGGTCGCGGCCGCCGGCTCGTGGGGGGGGGGGCAGGGTGGCCGGGGGGGGCCCGCGCGGGGGGGGGGGGGCGCCGCCACCGCCGCCGCCGCCGCCGCCGCCGCCGCCGCCGCCGCCGCCGCCGCGGCGCCGTGCCCGCCGGCAGCGCCGCGTTCGCGGGTGCTGGTGCCGCGGGCGGTGGTGCGGGCGGCGGAGGCGGGGGGTGATGGGGGGGGGCGGCCGCGGCGGCGGCGGCGGCGCGTGGCGGCGACGGCGGAGCGGCGATGGACCAAGCGCCCGACGGTGGCGGGGGGGGGGCGCCGGCCGCCGCGGCGCCCGACGGCGGCGTGCCGATGGACCAAGCGCCCGATGCTGGCGGGGGGGCGGCGGCGGCGGCGAGCGCACCACCGCTCGACGGTGGGCGGGGGACGCACCGGCCGGCGGCCGGCGGGGCGGCGTCCCCCGCCGGCACCGCCACGCGCGGCGCTGCCGACGCAAGGGCGGCGGCCGCCCGAGGCGACGGCGGCGCGGCTGGCGGGCCGCCGCCCGCCTCGTCCGACAGTGACGACGCGGACGGGCGGGCGCAGGCGGACTCTCGGGCGCTGCTGCTGGGCGGCCGCCGCTGACGCGACGGCCACCGCTGAGGAGGGCGAGGGGAGGGGGGGGGGGGGGGGGGCGGGGGGGGGAGGGGCACCGCCGCGTGAGTGCCGCCGTCCCCGCCAGCGGCGGCGGCGCCCTCTCCGCCCGCCACTGCCGCGGCTGCCGCCCCCCCGCGCCGCGTGCGTGGAGTGCGCCACCCGCCGCACAGCGCCCCAGAAGTTTACCCGACGGGGTAGCCAAATACATATTCCCGAAAGTCTATTCCTTGAGTCGAAAGCACACTTCTTCTGTGTAGACGTTTGTGATCTAGAATTTAAAGCTGAGCATGTGTCGTGAGTGGGTAGTCGTGACTATGCATGAAGAATACTGTTTGGCATGGACAATGCGGGTACATGCACGCAAGTACACTTCGGATCCTGTGTCTCAAACGTCTTTCATGGTTTTTTCGTGCAAGATGTGCTTTATTGCTATCTGCAGCATCGCCCTGCCCTCCCCGACCGCCAAGCACATCTGGTGCAACAAAAGAAAGTGGAAGCAGACGAACACGGCAAGGTGACAACAGCAGCGAGACCAAGATGGAGCGAGCATACATCCAAGCGACGCGAGAGGGACGGACAAGGTCAGTCAGTGTCATCACAGCATCTCAGCACAGAGGATGCTCGCAGCATGAGCAAGTACGCACACCCCGCATCGCCGGCGGTGCGGCGACCGTTACACCGAGCGCCCACCCTCTCCCCCTCCGATGGCCGCCCGCCCCTCCCGCGGCATTCCCCCCTCGCTGTCCTACCCCTTCCGCTAGCGTCCGCGAGGAGACCTGGGCCCACGCACCTCTCGCGGCGTGGGCTGCAGACCAGTCGGGCACGCCGCCACAGCCGCTGCCGCCGCCACTGCCGCAGCCGCCACCGATGTCTCTGCGGCCGCCGCTGCAGGTGAAGACCACCACCGCCGCCTTGCGGGTGCACTTGCGCGGGACAATCAATCCCCTTTTGCGGGTCGACAATGACCCACAACCCAGAGGTCGGCCAGAGGGAGGCGGCAGCGGTGGCACGTAGACGACGCCCGAGACAAGGGAATGGGAAAGGGCGGAAGTGAGAGCGGGGTACGCGCCGAGGTGGGTGAGAGGGTAGTGTGAAGAATGAGGTGCGGCGGGGTCAAGAGAGGGGGAGGAGGGGAAAGGGAGGGGGTGAGAAGGGTGGGATGGGGAGGGCGCGGGACAGGGAGGGGTGTGAAGAGGAGAAGAGACAGGGAAAGTGGGCCCGCAGGACCCATAAGACACGCAAGGCTCGAAGTAGGCGTCAGGATCATGGCCGCGTCGCATGTCCGCAGGCGCCCCCACACGGGGAGCCGCTCTCCACAGAGACGCGGAGTGGGCTCGCGGCGGCGGTGCAAGCAGCGGCAACGGAAACAGAGGCGGAGACGATGGCGACAGTGGCGGCAGAGACACCGGCGGTGGTGAGCCGCGAGAGGATAGTACACCTCGCCCGTCCCTGCACCTTCCCTCCTGGCCCTTGCCCCATCCTGCCTCCTTCCCCTCTCCCACTCCCCCTCCGTCCCACCCCAGCTTACCGCCAAGAGTGGCCTCGCCAAGTGAAAGGCCCACGTCATGCACCGCTGCCTTCGATCCCGCCGCACGCGTCCAGGCGGGACGGACAGTGCAGCGCACAAAGCAGAGGGAGGGGTGAAGTAGAAGGGTGGGAGTTGTGAGACAGAGCCCGTGGCGAGCAGGCGAGGGAAAGGCAGTGGAGAGGCGCACGAGAGGGGGTGGGAGGCGGGGGGGCAGGATGGCAAGGGCGGGATGGGGGAGGATTCGGGGCGGTCGGCTTGCACTGGGACGACCCAAGGTGGGGAGAGACGTGCAAGCGACCACTTGCACCGCTGCATTCTCGATTCTCACGAAATGAGGGGTGCCAATTATTGAGTGCGACTCAACGTGCTGACCACCAACCGGCGACTGCGTGTGGTACCGGTGATGGAGTAGAATCTATCGTGTGAAGAGGAAAAAGCGTCGTAACACAATCCTATGGTGGTATATTTGTGAAAATCATGTATTCTTTTACCCCGCTAGTTTCGAAACGGGGTGCTGTGCGCCGTCTGGCGTGCCGTGAGGCGCCCGCCCGCCGCGCGGCGCGAGGCCGCCGGCCGCCGGCGTGGCGTGGCCCGCTTGCCACTCTTCTCCCGGCTGGCGCCCAACTCTGGACACCTCAGCCCTCGCCGCCCTCATTGCCGGCGTTGTGTGTGCATTCCTTATTGCTGAGACGGTTCTTGCGGTTCCTTCCAGAGCTGTCTGCTGAATTTTTCTGTGTGTTTTGGCCGGGCGTGGGGTGGGCACCGGGGCGTGCCACCGCCTCTTCTGGTGCAAGCGCACGCGCAGGTGAAGGCGTGCGGCGGCCGCCGCGGCACGCGCCCGCGCCAAGCCGACCGCTGCCGCCGCTGTCGATGCGGCGGCAGCCGCCGCCGCCATCGCCGCCGACGCCAGCCTGGCGGTCGCAGCCCGCATGCGCGGGCGCCGCGGTGACGCGGAAACGCCTCCGCCGCTCGCCACCGGGGAAACGACGCCGTTGCGGAGTGGCCGTCGCGGCGGCGGCGGCGGCGGCGGCGGCGGCGGCGGCGGCGGCGGCGGCGGCGGCGGCGGCGGCGGCGACGGCGGCAACGGCAGCGTCGCCGCGGTGCGGGAGACGGAGGGCGGGGGTGCGGGCGCGCCCGCCGCTGCCGCCGGGGCGGCCGCCACCGGCGGCACGCCCCACGCTGCGACCGCCGTGGGGATGCAACCGAACGACACGGGGGTGGCAGCGGCAAGTGGCAGCGGGAGGGCAACGGGTGGGCGGGGGACGTGCCGTGGGGGGGGCCGCCGCCGCCGAGGCCCGTGCCTGTCGCCTGTACCTAGGCGTGAGGGGGGAGGGGGTCTCGGTGGAGGGGGGAGCCGCGGGGAGCCGCGCCGGTTTGAATTTATTTTTTATTTGCTTTTGTGCGTGGCGGGATTGGCCGCCCGGCGGCCGGAAAAGAAAATGGGGCACAGGGTGCGCATCCGTGGGGAGGGTTGGGGTTGTGGGGGAGGGGGGGGGGTGGGGAGGGGGGAGGGCGACGCGTGATCCCCCACGGCGCAGCCGTCGCCCCGTCGAGTGTAGCCGTGCGAGTGTCTTGGCGTTGGACCGGTACCGTGACGCGGAGCGGCAGCCGTGGAAGGGGCACCAGTAGGGGCCGCTCGCGGTGGTGAGGCGGCGCACCTTGGTAGGGGCGGCGCCCGTCAGGGAGAGGAGGGGGGGGGGGGTGGCTGCGCTGGCAAAAGCGGCGGCGGCCGCCGCCGCGGTGGTGGCGTCGATCCCATCTCTGTAGCCGACAACGGGGGGAGAGTCATACCTCGCCTCTGCCCCAGCGTTGAGATCCCCGTAGGTGGCCGCGGCGGCCCTTGGCAGTGCCCGCGGCGGTGGGAGCAGAGCTGGGCGCCCCGCTGCCGCGATCGGCGTGTAGGCCGGGGTCAAGGCCACCGCCCGGTCAGCGTCGGCCGCCGGCGGCGCGCGGCCGCCCGCGGCGGCTCCGCGCGACAACGGTGGTAATTGCAGCGACGGCGGCACCGCCGCCGCCGCCGTCGCCGGCGGCTGTCCCGGCGACAGCACTGGCGCGACCGGCGGCGGCGGTCGCGGCCGCGGCGGCGTGTCCGCCACCCGGAAGCACACGACGCCGACCGCGCCGCCGCCGCCGCCTCTCGCCCGCGGTAGCGGCATCGACGGCGGCGGCGGCAGCGGTGACGGGTGCGATACGCCCCAATCGCCCCGGCCGCCCCTGTCCGGCTCGGCGCCCCACCTGGCGCGCGCACGTCCCCGCCGCGTAGGCCACGCCGCAGCGAAAGGGGAGGGCAGCTGCAGGAGAAGGACCGCCGGATTCGCGGCTGACAGCGCCAAGGGGGTCGGCCGAAGGGCAAAGGACGCGGAGGGGAAGCCGGCCGCTAGGCCGGCTCTGGCGAGGCTGCCGCCTGGCGCCAGCGACTGGCGCCGCCACACCCCCCGCCCCGCCCCCCTGCTACCCCCTATCAGCACGCGGCGGCCCGGGCGGCGGCGGTGGCCAGCCTGCCTGCCCGCCCGACCGCCCGCCGCGGTCGGCATTGGCCGTGGGCAGGCGAAAGCGCACAAATATCGGGCTCCCCCCCCGCTCCCCAGCAGTGCCCTCCTGCCCCGGCTCGACCCTGGGGGCGGTCAGCGGGAGCAGCAGCAGCGCCCCCCCCCCCCCCGCAGGTTACCCCCCGCTCGGGGGGCCGCCTGCCATCGGCGACGCTGTCGCCACGGCTGGTCGCACGGCCGCTCCTCCACTGCGGAGCGCGGGCGGCGCGAGGGCGGGGGGGGGCGGGACGGTCGAACGGGAGGGACCACCCCTCCGCGGCCGACGCGCCGCCGTGAGGAGCGCCGCGGCCGCGTGCGCCGCGCGGCCGGCCGGCTGCCGCGGCCGCGGTTACGGCGGCGTTGTCGCCCCGCCCCAGGCGTTGGCGGCCGCGCCGCCGGCGCTTGTCGAACCAGCCGCGCCGCCAGTGGACGCCGGCCGCGGCCTTGCCGTCTGCGGCGGCCGCTCCGGCTCCGCCCGCCTGCCTGCCCGCCCGCCCTCAGACCTTTCTGCGCCCCCCCCCCACCCCCCCCCCCCCCCGAACCCTCCCGCACCTCCCCCCCCCACCACCAGTGGAAGCGGCATGCCCGCCACCGACAATGGCGTCGTCGCCATCCCCCGCCCACCAACACGACGCCACCCCCCCGCCGCACGGCGGCGACCGGCGCGCGCCGTCGGGCCCCCTGCTGCTACTCGCCCCCCCCGCCAGCGCGTTCGGCGTGGCGGGCGCGGCGCTGCGCGTCGCGCTGTCGCTTTGCTCGTTCCGGCCCATCCGGCCAGCGGGGACCATCCAGAGCACCGGCGGCACGGCGGCCGAGACGGCCGCCGGCAGCGACCGCGGCGGCGGTGGTGAGAGTGGCAGCGGCCCCCCCCAGTGGCGGAGGCGGCGGCAGCGTCGACGGCTTTGACGGCGGCAGCGTGACGGACCGGCCGTCGCCCCCCCCCGCGCCGCCGCCGCCTCAGACGCCGTCGCTGGTCGGCGCCGCGGGCGGGCACCTGTTGCCGGGCGGCGGCTACATTGACGGCGGCGGCAGCGTGTTGACGCTCGGCTTGGCGCTGACCGCCAGCGGCAGCAGCGACCGCGTCAGGGGCGCCGCGACGGTGCCGGTCGAGCCGTGAACGGCCAAGAGGGCGGGAAATGGGGGGGGTTGGGGGGGGGGGTGGGGCAGTGTGGGCGGGGACCGCCGCTCCACCGTGGCGCCGCCACTTACCGCTGCCGCCACCGCCACCGCCGCAACCGCCGCCCCGTCAACGGCGAGGACCGCCGGCACGGCGGCTGGGCGGCTGCCGCGGCGGCTGGGCGGCTGCCGCGGCGGCTCGGCGGCGGTCGCGGCGGCTGGGCGGCGGCGGAAGAGAGGGTGGTTCTGGCCACCGCGGCCACGGCGGCGACAGAGGTGGTCGCGGGAGTGGCGGCGTCGGTGGGCTGAGGGGGGGGGCGGGGACGGGCGCCGCCCGGCCTCTGCCGTAGCGCTCGCCGCTGCCGCTGCTCGACTGGAACGCCAAAGGCCCTGGGCGGGAGGGCAGCGCCCGGCCGTCGGCCGAGCGGCCGCCAACGAGTCCGGCGTCGCCGCCCAGCGGACGGCAAGGGCGTGAGCTAGGGGGGGGGGGGGGGTGGGGCAGAGGTGGGTGGCGGCCGCCGTGGCCGCCCAACGTTGTGGCTGGTCATGTCGCCCGACGGGAGGGGGGACGCGGACGGGGGGTGCGGTGGCGGCCGTGGCCGAAGCCAGCCCGCCGCTGTCACCGAGAAACTTGCCGCGACGCGCCTTGTAGCCGCAGCCGCCGCTGACGCCGCTGCCGCTGGCGGCGCAGGCGGCCGCCGCTGCGGGCGGCGGGCCCGACGGTGGCGGCGGCGGCGACAGCGGCCGCCGCGCCGCCAGCGTCGTCAGCGGCGAGGCCGTGGTGCTCAAGTGCCGGCCGGTCGCCGTCCCCGGGGTGGCCGGCGTGCGCGCCGAGCGCGCCGGCGGGGCGGGGGGCGGGCCTGCCGCTAATGCTCCGGCCCGTTGCGCGGCTGGCGGGCTTTTCGAGCAGCGCCGTCAGCGGGGGCGGCGGCGGCGGCGGCAGCAGCAGTGAGGGCGGCGGCGGGGCGTCGCCCGGCGGCTTCCCCGCGACGCAAGGCGGGGGCGGCGGCTCTCTGTGGCGGCCGCTGCCGCCGTCGGCCGCCGCGGCGGCCGCCGCGGGCGGCGGCCGGGCTTCTTTGTGATGCCGGCCCATTCCCCACCGCCGCCGGGAGCCCGCGCCGCCGCTATCCTCCGCCCGCAGCCGGTGCACGCCGGGACGACAACGACGCCGCCCCCTTCTGCCCTGTCCTCGGCCAACCCGCTTCTCGCGCCCGCCGCCACCCGACTACCGGGCCGACGGGTCGACATCCCCTCCGCCGCGGCGACCGCCGTGGCGCGGCGGCCGCCAATCGCCGCAACGCGCCGGCGAGGCAGCGGCGGCGCTGCCCGTTCCCGCCACTGCGTGCGCTGTGACAGCGTCCGCGGCCGCCACGGCGGCCGCCGCCGTGGCGAGCGCGTGAGCGGCGAGACCCCGCGGCGGTGCCGGCGGCGGCAACAGCAGCAGCCGCGGCGCCGCCGCGGCCGCCGCCGCGTCGACCGCCGCGGCCGCGGCGGCGGACGTTGCCGCCCTCCCACGCTCCGTCCGCGTGCAGCTCGTCGCGCTTGTGGCCGCCGCCTCGCGGCCGCCGTCGCCAGGGCAGACGGCGGCGGCCGAGACGGCGGCCGCGGCGGCGGCCGCAGCGAGACCGGGGCCGGGTGACTCGCTCAGCCGCCTCAGAGGAGGACGCGCCGACGCGTGGGCGGCGGCGGGGTTTGGTACGCCCCGTGTGGCTGGCGCCAGCGGCGGCGGGGAGAGCGCAGGAGACGGCGGCAGCACCCGCGCGGGGGTCGGTGGCGGGAGCAGCCGCGGCGGCCGCCGCCGCAACTGGCGGCTGGCTGCACCCCCCGGCCTCGGCTGCTTTGCGACTCCCGACGACGGCGACGACGTGCCCGTCGGCGGCCGCGGCGGCCGCGGCGGCGACGCCGCCCGCGGCGACGGCGGGGGCGGCTACCCGCCGACGCCCCGGTTTGGCACGCCGCCCGTGCCGGCAGGGTCCGCGATGGGTACGGCCGCAAGGAGCCACGATGGAGAGGCCGTCGCGGACGACGGCAGCGGCGGCGGCCGCCGCCGCGGCTGGGCGTGGCGGCCGCCGCTCCGTGCCGGCGGCGGCGGCAGCGTTCGGGACACGGACGACGACAATGACGCCGCGTCGTCGGTTGCAGCGTCCGAGTCGACAGCCGCGGAGAGCGCGGCGGGCGGCGGCGACGTGCCGCCGCGGGTGCCGCCGCGCCCGCACGAGTGGGGGCGGACCCTCTCCTCCCGCCTCCGCGCGCGGCCAACGGCGGCGGCGGCGGCGGCGGGAGGGGGGAAAGCCGCCTCGCCGGGCGCCGTGCCCGTCGACAGCAGCCACCAGGCCGCGTCAAAAGGGGGGGGGCGAACAAAGGGGGGGTGAGCGACCGTCGCGCGCGACAGCAGCATCTGCAGCGGCGTTGGCGGCTGCGGCTGCGGCGGCAGGCGGCCGCAAGAATAGCGGCAGCGGCAGCCGCGTGCGCGGCGGGCGGCTGGTGTCGCTGCCGCCCGCACCGCCCGCGGCGGGCGCCCTCAGCACGTCCATCTCGGCCGACGCGGTCGGCGTCGGCGGCAGCGGCGTGCCGCGAAGTTCGCGCCCCCGCCAGCGACGGGTGGCCCCTCCATGGGCGTCAATCTCTCGCCCCCCCCCCCCCCCTCACGCGGCGGTATTGGCACCCGCCGCTGCCGCGTCCGCCCACCCACCTCCCCCCGCCGCCCCTCCCCCCGCCCCGCACCGCTTCCCCCCCCGCCCGCGACGCCGCTGTCCGCACCACCCGCAGCCGCCACCGATCCACCTCCCAGGCCCCCCACAGCCGGCCCCACCCCCGGCACCCGCGTGGCGGCCACCGCCGCTGCGGCGGCTCAGCCACCCACCCCCCCCGCCGCCCTCCCAACCGCGCCGCGCCGCCATCGCCGCCGTCCGGCCCTCCTGCCGCCCCTCCCAGTAGAGGCAGCGCAGCCGTCGCCAACGCGTCCTACAGCCCGTGGTCCACCGCGAGGCGTACCGCCTTGCAGTGTGGTGGTGCCCCCTCGCTTCGGCCTAGAAGCTTCTGCAGATGCTGGGCAGCCGCTGGCCAGCTGACGCCAGAGCGTGGCGCAGCGTCCTGCCTGCTTGGTCGACGAGGCTTGCTCACAGTGGATGGAAAAACACGGACGAGTCTGTGTCAACATCATTTTTGGATTTTGGCCTCATCCTGATTCCGCGGAGCAGGTTGCAGACGGGAGAATGAGTTTTGTGGACAGCTGCAGTGAAAGGCTGACAAACGATGTCCTTTTTCGAGTGGCTTTGCGGACCAGATGAATCCGTCGTAGAAAAGAGGCGTTCTTCAAAAACATGAGGTCGCGCACTGTGGACTGGCTGAGAAACAGCTCCGCCCTGGATGCACCGCGGTTTGGCAAACAGTCGTGCTGGACAGTGACACGTTCCCGTGCAGAGGGCAGCGCGCGCGCTGAAGGCAGCGCGGACCAGGTGCCCAGCTGGCTCCTCGTGCGTCCGCGGCGCGACCGCCAGGGGACAGCTTGAAGAGCGCACGCACGACTACGACCACGGTCGACCCGCCCACCCCCACCGCTCACGCAACCTGTGCTAGGCAGAGGGAGCGGCGCAGCATCAGACTGAGCCGCGCCGGCATGGGGGAGCGGCAGCGCGCGCACGCGACTTGCGGTCTGTGCGGTTTTGTGTCGCGTGACGCGGTGACGCCTGTGGACGCGGTGGCGGCGCTGGTGGCAGTGCTGGCGCTGCCACCGCTCACGAGGCCGCCGGCGACGGTGGCGGGGGGGGCGGGGGGGGGGCGGCTTATTGGCGGGGTGGCCGGCGGCGGCGGCGGCGGCGGCGGCGGCGGCTACGAGGCCGGCGGCTTCTTTGGTCGCCTGACGGCGGCCGCCGCCACTGCCACCGCGTCGGTGGCGGCGTGGGCAACGGCGCCGGCGACGGCGCCAGGCGGCGGCGCCATCCACCCCCCTTTCGCCACGACGCCCGCCCCCGTCGGCGCCGACTGGTCCGCCGCTGCCGCGCACGGGGCGGAGCGCCTGGCGGGACGGCTGGTGCACCTACCCCCGAGGGGGGGGGTGGGTGCGTCCGTCGCGGGCTCGTGTGTAGCCGACGGGTGTGGGGCGGCTGTGGGGGGGGGCGGGGGGCTGCTGCTCGTGCTGGAAGGGGGGGGTGGGGGGGGGGGCAAGGGCGCCCTGCCCGCCTGCGGCCGCGGCAGCTGCGGCTGCGGCGGGGGTGGTTGCGACGGAGGCGGTGGCAGGGCTGACCGCCTCCCCCCTCGACCGCTGGCGGCACTGTCGTAAGGGTGGAAGAGCTCGAGGTGCTGGCGGGGGCCATGGCGGCGGCCGACGCCGCCACCCTCCTTCGCCCCCCACCCCGTCCACCACCGCGACCGTCGCGACGGTCGCCGCGGCGGTGGCCGCCGCAGCCCCCCCCGCCCTCCCCCCCCCCCTTCCACTCGCCGACGTGGCGCGTGCTGCGGTGGCCGCCGCTGCCGCCGCCGCCACGCCCCTATCCCCGCCCTACCTGCCGCCCGCCACCCTCTATTACCGGCCACCGACGGTGGGAGCGGCGACGCCCGCCATAGGCCTACCCCGCGCGTATGGCGGCGCGGGTGGTGACGGCTATGGGGGGGGGGGGGCGGGTGGGTACGGGGGGGAGGGAGGGTGAATGGGGGGAGGGGGGGCGCCGCCGGGCGTGGCCGCCGCTGTGTACCCGCCGATGGTGGCCGCGGGCGGGGGCGGCTGGGGCGGCGGCGGCGGCGGCGGTCTCGCCGCCGCCGGCCAGCCGCCGGGCGCGGCGGCCGCGGCGGCGGCGGCCGCCGCCGCGTAAGCGGCGGCCGCGACCGCGGCGGCGGCGGCGGCGCGTCGGCCTCCGCGTCGCTCTGAGGGGAGAAGGGGCGGAAGGAGGACGGGGGCGGGGACGGCGACGCATCAGCCCATCGCTGTTGTTGCTGCCGTCTTCGTCGCCGACGCCCCCGCTGTCCTCACTCGGGCCTCGAACGAGAGGGTGCTCCCACCACCACACGCAGTGACAGGGCTCGTGAGAGCCGAGCAGGCCTCTCGCTCTCGTCAGAGCAGGACTTTTGTCTCCAAGTCCTTGTGTCGTGACCGTTCACACAGGTCACAGCAGGTCACAGCAGGTCACAGCAGGTCACAGCAGGTCACAGCCGCTTTCCCCCTCTCCCTCAGAAAGCCATGTGACCAATCAAAATGCAGAGAACTCTTCGGGGGGCTCTGCTTGGGGGCGCTTTTGTTTTCACAGCAGGTCTGAGCAGCCCACAACACCTGAGGCCCGTTCGCAGTTCCCGGCGGGCTTGGTATAACGACGGTATAACACTTGCTGGGATGCGAAAGAACGTTGAGAGCTTGGCATAACGTCTTATTTCAATTACATATTTGACAGGTCACTTTGGTTAAAGCCGGCACCGGCACGCACCGTCCTCAGCGCATCACCAGTGGAGGCCAGTGCGGCGGCGTGCCGGTCACACCCCCTCGCTCCGCTGCCGCAGCCTGACACCCGCCGTCCGCCATGGACATCTCCGCGACGCTACGAAGTGGCCAGTTCTCTGCCATGGTTGCCGGTGCCGTGTACGCCCGCAGAGGTGTCGTGCTCCCGTCCTCGCACCACCTCCCCCGGGTGTCCTTCCACGACGTCCAGGTAGCGTACGGCGGCCACTTCGATCGCGCCATGCGCATGCCCGCCAACGCTTTCCACGAGCTGTCGGACCTATTGAAGCCGCGCCTTTCTCGTCGAGGCGTGCATCCTGAGGTGCGCGTGGCGATTGCCCTCCGGTATCTGGGCGGCGGGAGCTACATAGACATCTGTGCTGCCCTGGGCGTGCACTGCGCTACTGTGTATCGCTCCCTGTGGGACGTGATAGACGCAGTAAACTCCTCTCCCTCTCTAGACCTGGACTACCAGCTCGACAACCCGGCGCGGAGATTGGGGTACGCCGCGGGCTTCCAACGCCGCCGCAATTCGCCGTTCGGGAACGTGTGCGGGGCGCTTGACGGGATTGCGGTCAAGCAAGAGCAGCCATTGCCTACAGACGTGGCGTGTGTCGCTGACTACTACTCCCGGAAGGGATTCTACGCTCTCAACACGCAGGCCATCTGTGATTCTGAGTACAAGTTTTGGTGGATGGCGTGCACCAGTCCAGGAGCGACCCACGACTCCACTGCCTTCTCTGGCACGACCCTGGGGAGAACGCTGCTGGATCGCGACAGTGCCCTCACGCGCTCGCTGACGCGAGACGGACACTGTATCGCAGCAGACGAGGCGTATGCCGCCAGCGAGGTCCTGGCGGTCCCTTGGCCTGGCTGTGGGAGAGACGACAAGTGGCGGGACGCCTACAACTTTTACCTGTCATCCCTTCGCATCCACATCGAGCAGGCATTCGGAATGCTGCTTTGGAGGTGGGGGGTCTTCTGGCGCCCGCTGCGGGTGCCGTTTCAGAAGCGTCCTAGCCTCATCCGTGCTTGCTTTCGCCTCCACAATTTTTGTCTGTCGCACTCGAGTGCGGCGGCTGCTCCCGTCGGCCCCTATGGGGATGACCGTGCTGGGGGTTGTGTGTCATTTGAGAGGAATGAGAGTGTCAGTGTGTGCCAGCGTGGGCGCCGCCGCGACTGTGAGCGGTCTGACCTGAGGGTGCGGATGACTCGGTGGGTGGAGGAGCGCGGCATCTTGCGGCCGAAAGTCGCACCGATGTATTGAGCTTTGTTGTTATGGTACACACAGGTTGTCTTTGCCGCACCCTCGCGAGTGAACACCGTCACACGTGCCCCTGGGACCGCGCCCACTAGGTAGCTCTCGCGCCGCCATCGCCGACGCTGTCGCCATGGCGAGCGCTGGAGGCAGCCCGTGCAATGGGCCTGTCGGAGCAATGGCTGTGGCTTCCCGCCAAACGAGGACTCAGTCACTCCCGCCGCCGAGGTGCGGCATACCCTCGACCCGACCCGTGCTGGCAGCGTTGCCTGGTGCACCGCGAGAGGGGTGCCATCCGATGACGGTTGGCATAAGCCTATGCAGATCGCCACTGGAACTCACGTGACTGCAAGAGCGATGGTCCAGTGGTGCGCACAGCACCACTCATTCATTTCGTTCAAGACTGCCAGCACGATCATCGGCAGCCCCACTCTCTCGCCCGCTGCCAGTCGCGCTCGGACTCCCTCCACCGCCCTCGCTCTCATCACGCGACTCAGACCCCCCCCTCGACACTCTATCAGACCCCAGAAAAATGGGGGGCTGCCTCAGATCGCCCCCTCCGGTACGCGCGCCGACGTGGACACTTTCGTCGTCGGTCCTCTTCCCCCGAATGATGTCCTCCAACTGCCCTTCCACCAGCCTGATCAGCTCCGGGTCCGCCCCACAGTCGCGCAGATTTTTGAGGGTACCAGAGAGGGACACCATTTCCGCGCACCTGGAGTGCTTGGCTGCAGAGGCAGCCATGCTGGCTGAGCTGTCCACAAGGGACTGAAATGCCGAGTCGGCTGCGTCGCGCTTGCGCTTGCCCCTTGTGGTTGTCATGTCGCGAGTGCCCGCCCCAGTCTCGAGGGCTTCATCCCCCTCCACTCCGGCTGCCCCGATTTCTGGGTTGACCAGCTCCATGACGAGGTTGTGGTTCTTGAACAGCGCAAATAGGTAGTCGACGAGTGTATCTCCCTGCGAAAAGCTACCCCAAAGGGCAGGGTTGTTTTGTCCGGAGCAGGAGTATCGCTTGTACGTTCGCCAAAACATGGAACCGAGCTGCGGCATGAGAATGAGCGGCCACCGAAAAAAGCGGGCATCTGAGTTAATATTGGTTGTCGAGCGCCCCCAACATGCGCATCGTCAACAAGTGGCGCGTACAGAAGATGGTGCGCAGAGAGCAAGCGAAAAGGAAGCGCAATGGCTCACCTACCTCAGACCATTTGGCCTTGAGAAAAAGTCCTGTGCGCACATGTGGGTGAACGTTCGGGTCCAGGCCCCCATCGGCACAATCGGCAGGGATAGAGAATCGGTCCGTGCCGTTGAACATCTCGGCTACAACGACAACCCAAACCGAGTCCCGTCGGGCACGGGCGTCCTGCTGTCGGCGAGACATTGGTCCTCGCGAGACCACCACGCCGGCCGCCACTTCGCCAGTGCACAAGACGTGAGCCAACCGCGCCTTTTCGTGCTTCGAGAAGGGTGGGGCGCGAGTCCTCGATCCGCCCACAACAGCGGAATCGGGCCGTTCCTCCGGTGCAGCAGGCGAATCTCCGGCGGCTGTCACAGCCCGTGGTGTTCCCGCTGCCGGCCCAGCAGGTGGCTCCATTGTAGCATGCGACGCAGTGCGGGTATCTGCTGCCTGCCCGGCAGCCTCCTCACAGTCCGCGTCGTCTGCTCCCGCCACACAGTCGCCTCTCTGCGCGACGGCAGCAACTGCAGGGCTGGACGGGGCGCCGACGCGGTTCCCCTGGTGGCGCATGGCGACCGGCCCGACAGCAGATTCACCAGGTCCCACGCACGAGACCCCGTGAACGCGACAGCGCTCCAGCAGATCGCTCTTGCTGCCGTAAATCGGCAGCCCTCGGCGCTTCAGCTCCTCCTTCAACTGCTTCACAGTCACGCGAGACGCCATGCCGGATCGGATCGGAGGGCGGAGCAAAGAGTGGATGGGATGGGTGGTTGCCTGGAACGTGGTTGTTCGGACGAGGGCCGTGCAGCGACAGTGCTGTCGCGGCGGGCCATGTCGGTCTCGTGTAGTGGCACATCCCGTCACGACCGTTGCAAATCCACGAGCACTGCCGTAATTGCTGCTTCGTTCGATTGGAATTCCAGCGGCTGCGGGGGTCGGTATAACGTTATGACATACGCGAGCCGTTCGCGTATGTCATAACGTTATACCGTCCGTATAACGCCGTCGACCAATCAGAGCGACGTTATGTTTATACTAAGCGGAACTGCGAACGGGCCTGAGTCAGAACCCCAACTCTTGGTCCGTGTTGCGATCTGGTCACTCGTCGCATTCTGGACCTGCTCACCCAGCCGCAAGCCAATCGGCGTTGGTTTCGTTGCGGTGCTCAGAAAAGGGTCCATCTCTGTGACCAACCACATTGCGCCCTGACTGCTGACAGAGCCGGAAATTCCGAGGAATTCTGTTGTGCCATGCTGAGAACTGCTGTGACCTCTTCTGGAGATCCCATCATTCTTCTGCAACCGGCCATACTCGTGGTTGGTACCACACAGCACCCCGGATTGGGCTGAAATGGTCTAAAATGGGCCCAGTACAAATATTCGCGGACGCGTATCTCGAGAACGGCGTGTACTAGACCCTCTCACAGAGGCCATTCTTCCAATTGGGGATACATCGCCTGACCAGTATACTCCTGAACCCCCCTCCACGACGCTTCTGGGAGGGGGTGTGCGGACATGTCACGGTCGCCAGTAGACCCGAGAAGGAGTTGTGGAGAGCTACTTATCGCGACCTGAGAGCCCTCGCGTACCGTTGTCATGTCACGCTGCGTATCTGGCCCACCGATCACTACGTTGACCACGCCCACTATTCTACAAATAGCGCTGAGAGCGCCTGACAACAGACCACGCGGCGGTCCCTGTGGTGGCTACGTCACCCACGGAAAGTACTGTACGTTGCAAGAAAGCGTAGATTTTTCGTCCAGGCATGATTCCCCGGGGGCCGCTCTAGTAACAGACCCGTACCCGCCCTCTCTGTCCCCTCCCCCCCCCCCACCCCCCCTGGCCGGAGAGGGGGAAGCGGGAAGGGGGCGCCGGCGTGCTGGGCACTCCAGGCTCCCCCCGGTACGCCCCTCTAGCAGCTTCAGGGAGGGGAGCGGACGGGCCCACCGGCGTGCCCCCAGCCGCACCCTCCTGCCAGCACGCATCGGGGTGGCCACCAGCTACCCTCCACGGCACACTCAGCGCTCCCCACATGGTGCCGTCCATGGTACGCACGCACTCCACGCCCACGCCTACGCCCACGCCCAAGCCCACGCCCAACTAAACAACAACACAACGATACGCATATAATAAACAAGAAAAGGCCAGCACCGACAAACAAACGCGGCCCGCCGCGGCAACAGAGAAAGACCACCAGCACAGCGGCAGGCCGCCAGCACCAACAGACAGACGCGCCCCGCCGCGGAAAAAAAAGAAAGGAGCCAGTAGGGGGGCGGCCGCTAGCACCGACAGACAGACGCGGCCCGCCGCGGCAACAGAAAAAGACCACCAGCAAAGTGGCAAGCCGCCAGCACCAACAGACTGAAGCGCCCCGCCGCGGAAAAAGAAGAAGGGAGCCAGCAGGGGGGCGGCCGCCAGCACCGACAGACAGAGGCGGCCAGCCGACGCAAAAGAAGAAAGGCGCCAGCAGGGCGGCAGCCACCAGCAGACGGACGGACGCGACCCGCCGCGGCAACAAAAGAAAGGCACCAGCAGGGTGAAGGACGCCAGCACCAACAGACAGACGCGAAGCGCCGCGGCCAAAAAAAAAGGCTCCAGCTTGGAGGCGCCACCCGTGGGGTGAACAGCAGCCGCCACCAGCAAATGCACGCAGGCGTGGAAAAGAAAAGGGTGGGGGGGGGGGGGGTGGTGGGATGGTGGAGAGGGGGGCGTGGGGCACGTGAAGAGGGAAGGGGAGGGCGGGGGGGGGGGAAGCTGGAGAGTGGGAGTGGGAGATGGAGGTTGGCTTGGCAGGTCAACGCCCGGGCTCAGAAGTCCATCCCCCGCCTGTCTGCTGGAGCGCCCCCCCCCCCCGCCCTTCCCCACCCCGCACCCCCCTCACAGGGTGCTCCAGGAGCTCTCTGCCGGGCGTGCGCGCCGCGCGCCCGTGCTGTTACGCTGCCCCAGTGCGCGCTCTGCTCTCAGGTGGGGCTCTCCGGGGGACCACGCGCACTATGCTACGAACCGCGCTCTCAGCACCTGTCAACAGACCGCGCGGCGGTATCTGTGGTGGCTACGTCACTCACGGAAAATACTGTACGTTGCAAGAAAGCATAGATTTTCCGTCCAGGAATGATTCCGCGGGGGCCGCTCTCGTACGAGACCCCTCCCCGCCCCGCCTGTCCCCCCCCCTCCCCCCGCACCCCCTTACACGATGCTCCAGGAGCTCTCTGCCGGGCGGGCGCGCCGCGCGCCCGTGCTGTTACGCTGCCCCAGTGCGCGCTCTGCTCTCAGGTGGGGCTCTCCGGGGGACCACGCGCACTATGCTACGAACCGCGCTCTCAGCACCTGTCAACAGACCGCGCGGCGGTATCTGTGGTGGCTACGTCACTCACGGAAAATACTGTACGTTGCAAGAAAGCATAGATTTTCCGTCCAGGAATGATTCCGCGGGGGCCGCTCTCGTACGAGACCCCTCCCCGCCCCGCCTGTCCCCCCACCTTCCCCCGCACCCCCTGACACGATGCTCCAGGAGCTCTCTGTCTGGCGTGCGCGCCGCGCACCCTTGCTGTTAGGCCGCTCCAGTGCGCGCTCTGCTCTCGGGTGGGGCTCCCCGGGGCGCCGTGCTGTGCGTTCGTGCATGGGGACCTTTTCAGGTGCAGGGGAGATGATCCGGGAGTCCACCCGCAAGACGACAACGCACTCGATGCGTGACCGGCGGGCATTGGTCGAGACTTGGACCAACCGAGGTGTGAGAAGGGAGCGCGTGGAGAGCGGCTGCGAGTGCTTGCTGTTGGACGTGTGACAGAAGTGGTGTCGCGAAGCTGGAATCGGGGCAAGTCGCGCGCAATCCGTTGATAATTCGGCGATATTCGTGCGCAGTTCGGCTCCTCAGGCCTGCCTCGCACCCTCCCACGGCCGTGCCCCCCCCCCCCTCGGCGGCTGAGTCCTCCCCTGGGGTGGTGGAGTCTTCTTGGTGCCCCGGTTTCACTGCTGAATTGGGCACTCACGGACATGTAGCCCACCTTTCTGTCGGACCCGGCTCCAGCCGCCCGCCGACGCGAACCACCAGCAGACCACAGCCGACCACAAGTAAACGAGCTACCGTACAGTACATGCGCAGTACAAAAAATAGCCACGAGTACTGCCCAGTATACCCTAGTACGGGTGGTACGTTTTCCCGACGATGGTAGACGCCGCTTTTTCCGCTTTTTCTTGCTTTTTGCCAATAATAATAATAACAATTTTATTCCATATCGGGGGTCGCGAATGCCCTGGGTATCGCCGGAAGCGCAAGAAGCAGCGCAGCACCACAGAAGCCCAAGAATCGTGGCAGATGAGGCTTTACGAGATAGAGAGAAAGAGATAGTATCTCTCAGGACATAGCTGCCACTATCTCTCAGGACATAGCTGCCACTCAGGACATAGCTGCCACTACCTCTCAGGATATAGCTGCACTATCTCTGTGGACATAGCTGCACTATCTCTGTGGACACCGTGCCCGTCGCCAAAGATGCCAGTCCAGCCGCCCCTTTGCCTCCGACGAACAGGCGCTGCAGCACGTCCTTGTCGCTGCTAATGTTTTGCATCCGCGCCAGCAACTTCTCGCGCTCGTCCTTGGACAAAGCAGAAAAAGAGAGACGAGGCAGCTCATCAACTAGCAGGAGCCCACGCATCCCACCCGGCGACGTCGGCACCAGCCGAGCCTGCACGAGGTTGGTGGCAATCGCCGCGACTTGGACGACGCTGACCCGTCCCTCGATCAGCAGCATCAGCACGTGGTCCCGATACAATCCAAAGGTGTGGTGCGTGGTAGTCGGATCCCAGGACTCCGCGAAGATGATGCGCACGAAAAGCGGTAAGCGCGGGTCAATCCTGGCAAGCACGCGGTCATCAGCAGTGGCCTTGGTAATGCCGTTGAACGACAGAACATAGACGGGTAGACTTCGCCATCAGTCCCGCATCGCCTGGGTCAGCGACATGACCAGGTCCTGCTCCGGCTCGCCTACAATGGACAGGAGCAGCAGGAGCAGGAGCAGCGTCTTGCCACGACCAGGAGAGCCCGTCAGGTACCCAGTGCCGTGGGCGTCCGTCCGAAACGCGTGCAGCTCCCGTACAGCTGCAGGTATCGGATTGACCCCAAAGCGCCTCTCGAACAGCCCGGTGCCAAACTGCGGGTTGGGCGCAACGAAGTGCCGCAATCGTCTGGTAACCTCCGTGACGAGCTCGGCTTGCAAGGGCGACGAGGCAGTGACGAGCAACTACGTCCACGTTCAAACAACAACACACAGTAAGCTCAGTCTTGACGTGCATTGCCGGTCAGTAGGAGAGCCACGCGATTGAACGAAAGGAAAAGAACAAAAAAAAGAGGCCAACTACGGGCAACAGTACACGAAGAGGAGGTGAGAATTATCTACAAACGTACCTGCGCAGAAGTACCAGCGCCCATCGGAAGGAATCCCTGCAGGCACGAAGAGGGGCAGCAAGGTAGACAATTGCGAGCGTAATGGTCAGCACCGGAGCAGCACACAGGTAAAACAGGCAACACAAAGACAGCGTCCACATGAGCATACCAGACAGCCACAAAACGTACCTCTTGCAGGCGCGCAAGTCAGAGCATCTCGCACTTTTTCAATTCTTGATACAGCCTTGAGGAGGTTGGTCATAGAGGTTGCCAGTCATTCCGTTGCTCTCTTGAATCTCCTTGGCCCTCTTGGTTTGGTCATACTCGTCTTGAAGGTTGCTTGTGTCGCTGGTACTTGGGCGCGGCTGCTTGAGCATACCCTTGACCTCAGCAATGACCCGCTCTGAGTCCAAAAGTTTGGACTTCTCTGCCCTGAGCTCGCACATCATCTCGGTCACCTCGTTCTGCTTCGCCTGCAGGTCCGTCTCAATCTGCGACAAGTGAGGCAGTTGCGCGAAGTCACATCTTGCACCGCGAAATCACCTCCGGCGTTCGCGCCAACCCAGGTCGCGCCAGATTTTGGGCGGGCATTCAATTACAGCAGTGCCCATCTGTGCGATTTTTGGGCGGGCGCTGGGCCTTTCTACCTCGCAGCGGCTACGGCAGTGCCTCGCCCCCCCCTCCCCGATCCCGACCCGCACCCCACCCGCTTTTATGGCGCGCCCATGCGCGGTATGGCCCACTGCGGCCAACAGGCGCAACCCCTCCCGTCACCGTGCCGTCCCGCGCCCCCCCCCGCAGCCACTGCCGTCTACACAGCGACCACCACCTTGCATCCGGCCACCTCCGCGCCCCGCGCGCTGCTCAATCCCCCCCCCCCCCCCCCCCCTTCTCGCTCCCGTATCCTATAGGGAGCTTCTGGGGACCACGTGGCTGTCACAGGGGCGGGTGGGTGCGCCACGAGGCGCTTGTGGCCTTTGCGGAGACGGGGGTGGCTAGGCGGCAGGGGGCGGCGACAAGGGCGCGGGGACGCCCGTGATGAAGACTGCACCCGCCTTGAACCCGCTCGAGGACGTGAAGAAGAACTTTGTCACCTTGGAGGATGCCATCAAGCACGTGGCGCAAGAGACGGGGCGCAGCTTTAACTCGCTCAAGACTGCGTATCACCGCTCCCGCCGTGGCCTCGGCTATAGCCATGCTGGCCGTAGGCTCACGCCCGACCAAGAGACGACCCTCGTGGCTGTGGCGCAGGCCTTTAGCGTCAACAACGTGGCCATGAGCGTGGCGCAGCTGCGGGAGCTGGTTGTCCGCAAGTGGGGCGTGGCTGTTTCAAGCACGTGGGTCGCTCGCTTTGTCCGCAGGAATCGCCGGGACCTTAGCAAGCGGGCATGCAAGGCGTTGGCGGACAAGCGGGCAGGGCAGATGGTGTATGACGGCGTGATGGACTTCTGCGAGGAGCTGACCGCTTTTCTCAAGCACTTCAACATCCCGACGCACGCAGTCTTCAACTTCGACGAGACGCGGGTGGTGCAGAAGGGGGGCAACGTGTCGCTCAGCCGCGTTGAGGCTGCAGGCAAGCTGACGGCCAACGTGAGATCAACCCGGCACAACACTGTGGCGTCTCTTCTGACGTTTGCCTGTGCCGACGGCGGGGTCCTCCTCAGCGTGTACATTTTCAAGGGGCAATTCGGGGAGGGCGACGAGGCGCCGATCAACTTTGCCATGGAGAAGTCGCCGAGCACCACCTGGGGGACGTGGCTGCGATTCTACTGCTGGAACGACACCGGCTACTTCGACATCGATACGTTCAAGGCAGTTACGTCGAAGGTGGCCGAGGTGTGGCACGAGCGCTGCCCGGGCATCCCCGCCCTCCTTTTTGGAGACCAGCTGGCCGCCCACCGCCGGGCAGATGTCGTTGAGTACGCCTTGGAGCTTGGTCTGTATCTCTTCTCGCTCCCAAAGAATACTTCTCACAGCACTCAGCCGCTCGACGAGGCGCCATTTGGGGCGCTGCAGGCGGTGACTCGCCGCAACCACGAGGCGGCCGTGATGGACGGTATGTTGACCGACGCCAACACGCGCGACGCGCTGCTCATGGCGGCGTCCGCGGCCGAGCGCCGTGCGTTCACCCGTCCAGTCATCATTGGGGCGTTCCGCCGTTGTGGACTCTGGCCTTTTCGGCCAGCTGTCTTGCAGGCCAATGTGCGGGCCAATCTGGGGATGGTGACGACGGGGGAGACTGTGAGGCACCACCCACAACCGGGCAGCCTTCGACGTACTGGTGGGGGTGTCAGTCGCCCGCGAGTGCCAATGGGGATGCGGAGCGGGGCGAAGGTGACCAGTGGGATGACGGTGGTGGGGGTGGGGAAGAGGATGGCGTGACGTCGGTGGGGGTCGAGGGGGTCGAGGGTAAAGCAGGTATTTGTTGTCTGTGTCTGTGGTTGTTCCCCCGAGGTCTCCCCCGGTGGCGCCCACACTCACGCATTGTATACTCCCGGGGAGGCACCTAGGGTGCCCCAAAGCATGCGATTGCCCGTCGCGCCGACGGACGGCACCAAAAGGCTCAAAACAAAGCATGGGCTCTTCGAACAAAGTAGAGGCGGGCGTGTGCGGCCCACGGCGCCGCACCAAACAGCCCCAAGCAGGGGGGGGGGCGGCGTGCGGCTGTAAGGGTCGGACCCATACTTGACGCAATTCCGCTACAAAGCTGCTGATGTGGCGATAACTACATCAACACTTGATCAGTGTTCGTCTTCGGACCCCATCCTGGGAATTCTAGATTCTTCCGGAAGCTTTGAAAGACTTCCAGATGACTCTTGAATCTTCCGAACAGATTCGACGAATATTTGATGACACGTGGCAGGATGCGTGGCTGACAGTTGACGTACAGTGCCTCAGGGACCCCCCCAGAGATGCCGGGATGGAAGCCCAAAAATGGTGCTGGAAATTCCATAACGGGACGGGAACCTGTAGAACCGTTTATCGTGTCTCCAGCGCTTTGGACAGCGCTTGAGACGGTGTAGCATGCATTGTAGAAGTAGACCACCCACCGAGATGACCTCTGTGAGAGGGGGGTGTGCCATGAGGAGTGTGCACCTGCGTTTTCGGACGACCTGGTACCGCAAAAAAGAGGGACTACGCCAAAGGCTCTGTGAGCGACCCGAGGGGCCCGCCGCAGGGTATATGAGCGTGTGCATGTGCGGCCGAGGTGGGAGAACGGAGGGAGGACTCAAGCCCATCGACATAAACACCTTTGAACCCTAGAACCCAAGGACCACCGACGTCAAGCTCACCTACATCACACCCGTCTTCTTCGCGGACGTCTTCTTCGCGCGCACGCGTTGCGCGCGACCGACCGGTACCGAGTAGGTTATCCGCCACCTCTGAGAGAGTGTGACGAGGGTGGGAGTAGGGTGGCGAGCGAGGGGCCGTGCGAGCACGAGCGTGCGGTCGCGGACGGCGCTTCGCGGCGCTTTACCTTACAGCGGCGCCCAGAGCGCCGCGCAGCTGGCCCTACATGCCGGTCGGCTGGAACCGCCGCCGAGGCGTGTAAGCCAGACGCCAGTCGGCGGGTCGAATATCTCCCGACGGTTAGCAAATCTCGTCACTCCCATTGGCTCGTGGGGAGAATGTTCCGGCTTGCCGACGCGTCCGAGATGTGGCTCGTCTTTTGGTCCGTTGGTCCGTTAATCCGCGGAAGGATACAGCCGTCCGCAGACGAGTCAGGGGAGGCACGGTTAGCCGATCCGTGGCTCCCGTGCTAACCGTCCTCTAACCGTAGAATCTCGGGCGGACACCGCGGCACACCCCCGATTACCGAGGAGTTGATGCGTCTGGGGGAGTTGGTCGGAAAGGACAGGAAAGAAGAGGCCCCGGTCTTTATCCCTTGTGGATGGGACTTAGGGGGCAAATCCTCACAGGCAGGGAGCCGAGAAACGACAGGGAGAATGTAAGGGACGGTGGGGAGGTGGTGGGGGACGACGGGGATGCGATGGGGGACGACGACGGGTGATGATGCAACTGGGGGGTGGCGGACGACGGTACGGACCCATCTCCCGTCAATATTGTTGAGAGCGGCACAGGGCGGAGGGCAACTTCTGAGCCACACGCTGAAGATCAGGATTCCTGGTTTGCTTCAAAAGATCGTGGACATCGCGATGGAAACTGAAATATGAAAGTAGGACGCTCGGATGGAGCACCGAAGAGAAATCCGTGGTCGACGAGCACCAAGACGCCACCAAGTGCCCTCCTGCGCGCGAAGAGGAAGAAGGAGGCCCGTCCACCATGGACAGAAGTGGCATGCTGGTCTCACGTCTATGAGCTGTTGCTACACACTGCGTCCGAAGTCCCTCCGAAAGCGCCACCACAGAAAGGGCGTACGCTGGGCACTCAGGCATCCAGATCCTGCCTGTGAACATCTACGGCAATGCCCCAGCGTCGCTCTTAATATCATGTAACAGGCTGAGACAAACCTGTTCCCGGTCTGGAAGACGTCAAAAACGTGCAAGCAAAAGCCCACTTGCAGCACAGCCAATGAGCTTCGAGCTTGTGGGTTCTCAGCCCGCGCGTTCGGGTGAGGACGCCAGCCGGGCGTGGCGCGTTCCCATCTTCATTTCAGCCCACGGGGGTGACGACCATGTCCCGTTACAACGCGCCCCCCTCTGAGAGCTCAGACTACGCCATGACAGAACGCGGCACCCCATTTAAGACCACCCGTCTCCCGTTCGCGAAACAATTCAGAACGGGTCACGATGCTCAAACGAACGGGACGCTGAGGGCCCACAGAAACGGCTGAATCGGCTTAAAAAGTGTCGTGACTGGACTGGGCCTCGCGGGATTGCGGTCAGATGGCGTGGTATGACACAGCTCTTATCTGTCCTGTTCCAGTGACCGCCACGAGATCGGCGCCCAGGGCAGCTGGGGGTGGGTGGCACGCTCGCTGTCCGGTTCGCCTCATCCTGCCCGACCCGCCATTTTTCGGAAAAGCACGATAGGCGGATGGAAAAGTCGGCCTGGTGAAGCGTCCGCTGCACGTCACGGCTTGAAGCTTTGCAGAGGGGCTCGTTTTTGTCTTCCAGGCCATGTGTGCTCAAGAGAGACTTTCAAAACAGTGGATAGCGGCTATATCGCTCACGTACTGCCATTGATGCCCTCTGTCTGTGGCGCTTCCCGCTGTGCTCTTTATATCGCGGTGATCTTTGGGGGGCTACTGTCTTGAAACTCGATTTGTGTCGCGAAAGATCTCGGACCTTGCGCGAGCAATCGGTACTGCCAGAGAGTAGAGCGTGGCAAGGTACGCCTCGGTCTTCCCGTGCGCCTGCCGATGTACCCTTCCCCCCCCCCCCCCCACACCGTCCCCCTATGACTCTGCCCCCTCGTCATCCATCCCGCCCAAGGACTCGTCCGCCGACCCCTCGTCGTCCTTATCACTGCTCCCGGCGTCCGTATTGACGTCGTCGCTCTCCACACCCGCACTCGTCCCCTCTTGCTCGTCCAAGTCCCTCTCCACCAACTCCCGCGCAACAGCCAGCCCGTGGAAAAAGTCCTTCCTCGTGATGGCGTGAGCTTTGTCCTTTTCTCATATAGCCGGCGTTACCTTGTCGAATTTTTTGGCCACCAGCTCCATCAGCGCCGTCAGTGTGAAAGCGGTTCTACCGGGCTTCAACGCCTTCTTGAAAGTCCCTCAGACCATTTCGATTGGATTAAGGACTGGGTGGACTACGGGTGAAATGAGCACAGAAACTCCAAAAGAAGCCGCCAGCTGCTACACCAAATATCTTGGGACGGGCTTGTTGTCGTCTGCTACCGCCTTCATTTCTGCTTTCGTCCGGGACTGCCGCCAACCGTCCTCCCAATCAGCGGGCACCACGTCATGGCCCTCCAACCAATCCGCCAGTTCCACCTTCTGCAGCTTGAACCCCGTGGGCGCCGTCTCAGACGTCAAAACCATATGGTAGGGTGCCCGGTCGACCACCAAGTCGCCACCGGAAATCTTTTGAAGCACGTTTTCCTCGACCCACTTCTGCCACACGTCGGAGCACATCTCCTAGTCGTAGTCTCCGGACCCCTTCTGCCAAACGAACACCAGCCCCGCGTCCTGTACCAGGACTGTCTTGCTGGATCCCACGTAAGCCACAATCAGCCGTCCGCTCTTTCCTGAGGGAACCGGCGTGCGCGCCCGCAGGGTACCGTCAGTCCAGCTCCGATAAACGGTCATGTTCTTGTTCGCCCATGTTTCGTCGGTGTAGAAAATCGTACGGCCACTGTCACGATACTGCTTGATAGACGCCAGGAATGAGTCCCGCTGCGCGACTACTGACGGCTTCTCCCGTGCAACGTCGTAGTGGTTACAGCCACGAGAGAAAGTAAACCCAATCTCCTGTACTGTACGAACCAGCGTCGTACGTGACCACTTGTATGAGGAGGGGAAGTCAATCCAGGATAAATTGACGCTTTTTGTACCCAGGTACGCTTGCGTAGAGTGCAACGTGGGGAGACTGCGGTTCTCATACTGCGCTTACACAGCAGCCCGCACGCGTCCTAGCTCATCAGCGGGAATGCGCAGGAGGGAGGTGCGGGTTGGCGCCTCTCTGCCGGAAGGTAGCGCGTGGGCGTACCCATCCGCAGTGATACGCTCAACTGTCCGCCGGCTCACTCCCGTCACCCATGCGGTACGCTCCGCGGGCCGACTCACACCGGACGCCCGCCCAGCCGCGCGCTCCGTGCCAAAAGACTCGCAAACGTTGGCTATAAGGATGGCAACCTCCCGCGTCACCCTCGCGATACCGCGGCCTCTCGCACGCTCCGCATGCGCGCCTTCCCCTGCCCGCGCCCCTCCGCGCGCCCGCGCAGTGGCAGTCACTCGGCGCGCGGAAGGCATGGCGAAGGCGTCCCGCGATGGGACAGCGCCGCGCAGTGGCAGCGCCGCAGTGTAAGGACGAAATTCCTACATTGCAATTCCAACCCGCTTCCGTCTCACAACTTGCGATCCCCCCAGAGGCCGGGTCTCAAATTGTACCGGGTGTCAAGATTTCCAAGAGCGTTCCCTGGACGAGTGGTCTACATTCACATTTCGAATCCGGAGGATTCAAGGATCAATCCCGCCCGCCCCCGTGATGACGATACAACCCGACGATGGCTGTCAATGCTACGTGGCCGCGCACCGTAAATGCTGACAAAGCATGCTCCTGCTGACCACGAACTGGCGCCGACAGCGCAACGTAGCACCAGTGTCAATTCGAGCGAGACACCGCCGAAGCGGCTGAGCGCGGACAGCGCAACCGCTCTCGGAGTGTCAAGGCGGCTGGCCTCCACCATCCATCCCGACCAACCAGAGCCTGCCATCCATGACATCCGAAGCTTCCATCCTCTAACCATCATTTCTACGGGCATCCACGGGCACACCAGCCCCGGGGTGGGGCGTGGACCCCCCAGACAAGCTCTGTGAGAGAGGGGTCGCCGCACACCGGCGATTCTGGGGCAACTAGTGCCCAACCGCGAGAGGACCACACGGAGGGCCTTTTGAGGGACCCCCCAGGGGTATATGTACGGAGTGACGGAGGGCGAGAGGGGGAGACCTTGGAGGGCAGACCGAAGTACCCAAGGAAAGAGCCATTGTACCTGAGAACCCCTTTCCACCGACGTCAAGCTCACCCCCACTGCACACACTCACCCCCCGACACCCTTTTTCTTCCCCGGCTTCCCCACCGTCTCTTACTAAGTGCGTCACCGCCGCCGAGAGTGTGTGTGGTGCGGTGTGGGTGTGGGGTGCGTGCGGCGTGCGCACGCGAGTCCCGCGTGCGTGCCGGCTGCGGACCTTACACGCAGTGCCGCAGTGCCGCAGTGCCGCAGTGCCGCTAGCAGTTGGGACGTCATGAGTGTGGTGTCTATGTACAGATGTACTGCTGCTAACGACGGTTCACCTCTGCCAACAGACGCTCGTCCCCTGCCCGGTACCGTGACGCTCCGCTTTCTGGGATTGTGGCGCCACGATCGCCCGTCTCTCGATGTGTTCTTCCCCATTCCATTGCTGTAGACGGCGCCCTCCCTACGAATTCTCTTGATCCTGCTGATTGTTTGGATGAAGGGGTGTCTGGTCGCCCGGACAGTCTTGACACACCCCAATGCCGTGGCGGCTTGACTGCGGACATCCGGACTGCTCTGGACGCACTGGCCTCGACAATGGGGCCCACCTTTCGCCGAGCAGCCCCAGACCTCGCCAGATCTTCCGGGGCGACTATTCAGTCAGCCGCGCTGGCCGCGGCGACCACGGGTGAAGCGCTCGTTTTTGCGACCGAGCGGGCTGCAGGTCGCCGGCGAGGCTCTCCCCGGTCGGCGCCTGCTCGCTCCGTGGTGGCGTCCGATTGCAGGCAGGGGGATGAGGAGCTGCCGCAGACACCTCGTGTAAGAATATGCCACATCAATTCCCATGGCTGGAACCCAGGGGATATGGACTGGACCTCTCCTTACATGTCCTGCCCAGCCAATTACTCCCAAGATACTCCAACTCCCCACTACCCTTGGCGACAGCACGCTGTACCCCTGATATGCGACACACGTCGGCTGACCGCACGAGAGCCGCCGTCGACTCACTGGCGGAACCTGGTCATGGACGTCAAAACTCGACATCGAGCGACGGGCGACATCGTCGCCCAACCACAGACGGACATCCCAGTCTGTGCTGGAAGAACATGTTCCTCTGCGCTGCCCGAAAGCTGGCATCAAGGACCAGCCGCATCGTCGACCAACCTCCCGAGGACATCACCCGTCATCGTTGGCGGCTGTGCGCGATCTGACTGGCTCGTCGGCTTTTGGATTGACTGAATTTGGCCTGCTGGTTTGTGACTGGCTGGCCGGCCAATGGATTGATTGAATTTGGCCCGGCTGGCCTTTACAGTCTGTCGGACCTCCTGGCCGACCAGCATTTGGAGCCGGCTGGTGGGGCGCGCTGGACGGCGCACGCGAGACCCCCTTCGCTTTGTGGGAATTGGTGCTGCCCCCTTTTGAGGCGCACGCCCGCCTTTGCCTTGTTGTTCGTGCCATGCCTCGTTTTAGTCCCTCTGGTGCCGCCCCGGCAAGGCGACGAGGAAACGCATGCCTTGGGGCACCTCGGGTGCCCGACGCGAGTATATAGTACTTGGGTCTCGGCGCCACCGGGAGGGACTTGCGGAGAAGGGCAGACCGAACGACCAAAGACACGGTTCACTCTTTGTACCCTCGAACCCCACTGACGTCGCGCCAATCTTCTTCACCCGACCCACCCCCGTCCATACCACCGTCCCCTTCCGCGCACCCTGGCGCCCTATTGGCTGGCAGGGTCCACTGACACAGCCGTGAGTACGTTGAGGGCTGCCAGAGTGTGGGCGGAGCCTCACACCCCGGCCGGTAATCCGGCGAAGGCAGCAGTCCATCAACATTGGCGTCAAGAAGCGCCTCTGCGGGCTAAAGGAACAGAGCATGCTATGGCGCGACGTGCTCGCGCACTTACCTGAGCACATCAAGAAGGAAACGGTACAAAATTTTCTACCGCCGACGAGCTAACTTGGCAGCACTACTGGACGACGAGGCAACTGGCTCCAAATTGGCATCAAAAACGACGGCTTTACGTGAAGTGGAGAGCCAGCTGATGTCTCGGTATCGAGCGCTGTGGCAGCTGAGCCACGGCCGGATGCCCGTATCCCACGGGCTGCTAGTCGCCCAGGCCAAGGTGTTTGTTGATAGGCTGGGCGTCACGTCGTTTAAGGCTAGCAATGGAGTTGTACGCGGCATCAGGCCCGGCCTGGAAGTGCTTCAGGCATTGGTCAAGACTGCACCCGAATTCGGAGCGCCGCCGACGTGGCGCCGGATGTGACTTTAGCCGGCCCTGCGGCGGTCACGCCGATGGACTGCTGCGCCCCAGGCAACGGGACGGCGCGGCCAGAGGGCGGTCACGGCAGCTCGCCGCAAGGCTCAGGCGGCCTGCCTTGCCTTGGGGCGAGGGTGGGGCAGGGTGAGACTGGCACAGGCTACTTGGGAAGCGCTCATGGGAAAGCAAGCGGCACCGACCCACAGGAAGAAGGGTTCTTGACCCTAGATGGCGTCTACGCGACCGTATCAGCAAGTGAGACCCGTAAACGCACCGGGGGTGTACCTGGCGCTATTGTTGCTGGCCGGCCGGATGGCACCCCTGCCAGTAGGGTCGGCCACTGGGCTGCAATTGGGCGGCAGAGTGCGTTCGAAGCGGCCCAGGCGGTGGCTATGGCCTGTGGCATAAGCCCCATCTCGTAGACAGAGCCTGATATTATTGTCGCTGGATTTGCCAGACGCACTTTGGTCTGCGACGAGACCCCTCGTTCGGGGCCGCTCCGAGAGCTGCACGCCAGCGTGGTGTTGTCCGCCGCTGGCAGACGTGCTGGCCCGGCGGAGGAGCTGGACGTCACTGTCGCCGGCAATCCGAGCGGCAACTCGGGCGCCTGTACTGCCCCTGGCGCTCGCCCAAGGGCGGCAGATGCCGTTGCTGGGACATTTAAAGGCGCCTTCAGCAACCCAGCACCTACCGACGTGGAGCTGGACGTCGTTGTCGCCGGACCCACCCACCGGCACCTCGGTCGGCATCATTGCCGCTAGTGCATGCGCGCTGGTACGCCTTGCCGCAGCTGGGACCGCTACGGACGAACTAGCCCGTGCATCGGACATACGATTTTCTCCGGGCGTCTCTGAGGTGGCCCCCTTCAATGTTTCACGCGTCATGTGGAGCGGAGTGTACGTGGAAGCTGTTCTCCGAGGTGGTATCTCCGACCCCTCCTCACCTCCGGGCGGTTCAAACCAAGCTCTAGGCTTCGTGCGTGATAGGGTGGCCCGGTCCTCGCGCCCCAACCGCCGAGGTGGCTGCAGTGACGCGGAGGTGACTGTTGAGTCTATGGTGGTTGCCACTGGGCCGCCGGCCCCTCTGCCACAATGCTCCGGCGTCGGCAGCAGCGCCGATCAGATGTAGGTGGTGGTGGCGGGCAGCCCTCAGCCGTTGAGGACGTCACAAGAGGCAGTACAGACCTACGGGGTCGTTACCGAGGCATTTCGTCCACCAGCAGCACTACACCATCTCCAGCGCGTATCTAATGATGGCCTGTTTGCTTTGGGACTGACAGGCTCGCGTTCTGCCGGGACCACCGCGGATCGTCCCTTGGGCGTGCTGCGCGCAGCTGGTCTGGAGGGCAAAAAAGTGGCCGACCTCATGGACGCCGCCGCGATGCTCATTGAGGAATGGAGCGCTGTCACCCCGAGCACGATTGCACACTGCTGGCTGAAATCTAAAGCGCTGTCGGCCCCACAGCTCGCGGATCTTACCCAGCTGCACGGGGCTTACAGGGTTAGTTTCCGAACCGTTGCTGATGATGCCACGGCGGCCGTGGACATGATGCGTAGGTGTGCGCTGGAGGACACGCTGTTTCGTGGTGTCTTGCAGCGGGACAGACGGGCGGGGATCGAGGAGTGGATGGCCGTCGAGGACAATCGCGCTGTGCTGCTGCGGACAGCAGATCTGTGTCTGACCGACAGCGCGGCCAACGTTGATAGCGACGATAATTGCGCGGAAGAGAAGGGCGGCCGCGATGAGGGCAACGACGCGGACAGCGGCGAGGAGAGAGTCGACAAGGAGGGCAATGAGGCGGATGGCAGCAACTAGAGCAACGGCGACAGTGAGGGTGAAGACTCCGCAGGCGGAGACCTGGAGAGCGGGGATGTGGAGGACGAGGCAGCCGATGGGGAGGAGGAAGGATGCAAAGCTGAGGTGGGCGGGAATAGCAACGCCAGCCAAGACGCGGCCGTCAACAAGATGGATACAGCCGGGGATGAGGGAGGTAACAAGACGGAGTGGAGTTGGAGCTCGGATGAGGTCAGCAGCTGGGTGAGCAGCTCCAAGAACGCTGAAGAGGAGGTTGATAGGGACGGTACAGTGCAAAATTAGACGTGGGGCTCGTGACAAAGAGACAAGTGCCGCCTGGTTGGAACATGTGCTGCCTTGACTGCTTGGCCTCATGATTGGCATGGCCGGATTGAACAACCGAGGCGCGTCGAAGAGGTGTGAACGGATGCGATCAAGATTTTCGCCAGGGTGAGAAGCATACGAAGAGGACAAGTCGCACCTGCCGAGTTCTCACACCACAGATGTTGGTAACCGACGGCAGGCACGAAAACGCGAGCGCTACCCGATGCTCAACTAAACAGGTGGACATGTGTGCTGCGTCGTCATATTGAATAAAACATATGGTTGACGGACAGGACGACCACACCGCCGGACCAAGGGTCGTGCTCACCCCAACCCCCTCCCCTACCCTGCCCGCAACCACATCCAGCTGCCCCCCTTGTGCTCCGTCACACCCCCTGACCCCCCTAGCCTCCCTCTCCACGTGTCCAACTCCTACGCAGTCCCGCCCTATCCACGCGACAACCCAGCACAACCTTCCTTCACTCCCAACGCGATTAAGTTGCCCCCACTCGGCTCGTTCCCCAGTGCAGGGTCAGTCGGCGGGCAGGCACGCGCAAACTCGCGCACACACGCACGACCCGACCCCACGCCCACTCCACACAGCACACGCTCAGGGCAACAGTCGCGTACTCTTGGGGGAGCGGTGAAGGGTTCGGGGAAGAATGTAAGGATTTGCCCCCGAAGTCCCGACCACAGGGGATGAAGACCGGGGCCTCTCCTTTCCTGTCCTTTCCGACCAACTCCCCCAGACGCATCAACTCCTCGGTAATCGGGGGTGTGCCGCGGTGTCCGCCCGAGATTCTACGGTTAGAGGACGGTTAGCACGGGAGCCACGGATCGGCTAACCGTGCCTCCCCTGACTCGTCTGCGGACGGCTGTATCCTTCCGCGGATTAACGGACCAACGGACCAAAAGACGAGCCACATCTCGGACTGTCGGCAAGCCGGAACATTCTCCCCACGAGCCAATGGGAGTGACGAGATTTGCTAACCGTCGGGAGATATTCGACCCGCCGACTGGCGTCTGGCTTACACCCCTCGGCGGCGGTTCCAGCCGACCGGCGTGTAGGACCAGCCGCGCGGCGCTCTGGGCGCCGCGCGCCGTCCCCCCCCCGCTTGGGGCTGTTTGGTGCGGCGCCGTAGGGCGCACACGCCCGCCTCTACTTTGTTCGAAGAGCCCATGCTTTGTTTTGAGCCTTTTGGTGCCGTCCTTCGGCGCGACGGGCACTCGCATGCTTTGGGGCGCCCTAGGTGCCCCCCCGGGAGTACACAATGCGTGAGTGTGGGCGCCACCGGGGGAGACCTCGGGGGAACAACCACAGACACAGACAACAAAGACCTGCTTTACTCTCGACCCCCTCGACCCCCACCGACGTCACGCCATCCTCTTCCCCACCCCCACCACCGTCATCCCACTGGTCACCTTCGCCCCGCGCCGCATCCCCATTGGCACTCGCGGGCGACTGACACCCCCACCAGTACGTCGAGGGCTGCCCGGTTGTGGGTGGTGCCTCACATGTGGTAGCTTCAGATAGTTTGTACTTCCCCCTGGCGGTGACGTTGCGATTCCGTCCTCGATTTGGCCCTCCTTGCATTTGTGCACTAGTGCTGCCACCTGTGTTCGGCGTGCCTCGGGCAGTGTAATACGAACGCCGCGGGTTCCACTAATCACACCGAAGGAACACTGCCCTGACACTGCCCTGGTGGCCCCTGTCACGGTTTTCTTCTTTTAGTCAACGGATTGTTGAAACCCAGTGAGTGCCCAATCAGGTTCGGAATTTTCATCCTCGGCTTTGGCGGACGCCCCGACCTCCTCGGCGGCGCCGGCGCGCAGCCCGACTGCACGTGGCATCCCGACGGCGCGCCCCCCCGCGGCGGGGCGCACTACCTCAGCGGCACGCGGCACCACGGCGGCCGCATCCACGTCATCCTTGGCGGCGGCGACGGCCGTGTCGGCGCCGGCCGCACCCAAGCCCCCCCTCTCGCGCAAGGGCAAGGGCCCGGCCACGCGTAGTGCGGCGGGCCCGGCCAATCAGCGCCTGTTACTGCGCCCGCAAGACCCCGCCCGGCGCTACATCGCGCCGCCGGCACCGCGGATCGGCCATATCCAGCCAACCACGGCACGCGCCGCCGAGCAGCGGGAGCAGCGCCGGATCGCAAAGACCATCCCGGAGGGCAAATACGTGTGCAAGCCCTGCGGTGTGCTTTGCAATAGCCTGACAGTGCTCCGTGACCATCGGTGGTCGCGGCGTCATCGCAACACGGTCAACCGTCCCGACACCCGCCCTCGGTGCGACGTGTGTGATCGCGAATTTGAGACGGTCGAGCATTTCGAACGCAACCAGCGTGGCAAGGATCACCACCGCACGCTGGCGCGCTGCACCGACTGACACCTCGTAACCTGGATCTGTCCCAGAACGGCGATTTGCCCCCTTGATCCCCCTGCTCGGGAATCCGACGCGGCCCGACTCGGGCCTGAGCGCGGCGACCGGCGGCAAAATCCGATTGTGACATTTGAACCTGGAAATCTGTTGTCATCGCATCGCTTGTGAATCATCAACTTAGTGTTCTACATCTTCGGAATCGGTGCAAAGATTACGCCTGCACTTGTTCGGAGCTTGTACTCCACTACTCTGATCATTCAAATTACCTTGCCCAGCACTTGCGATTACCGCGCATCCTGTTGGTGGAGAACATTTTCCATCTGTCGGATTATTTTCATCTTTGGGGACTCGACCTGGACACAATAGACCCTCCGAATCCGGCGGCTGTCAGCGCCACCAATCCTGGCTCGTCCTCGGGCGCACCCTTGGCGGAATCTTGGAATCAACTTACAGCGTTCGTCGCGCAGATGAGCGCCGAGCTGGTGGCTCATAAGGTTGAACTGGCAGACGCCAAGAAGCAGCTATCCGACGCTAAGTCCAATGCCGTTGCTGGGAGCATGACGACCGCACGACCGAACAAACCCGCGCTATTTTCGGGCAAGCCCGGGACTATTGAAGCGTGGTGCTCGCACATGGACTCATATGTGCGGCTGACTGACCCTGAGGAAGCGTGTCGGATCGCCAGTACCTATCTGGACGGTGAGGCGTTTGGCTGGTGGCATACCTACAGTCAGACCACGGTAGTCCCCGACTGGGCTGCCCTTCGGGCTGCACTCATCCGACGCTTCAGCCCACTGAACAAGACGCAGGCAGCGCTAGACAAGCTGCACTCATGGCGCCAAATCAAAGATGTCGGGACGTTTAAGAGGACCTTCCTGAGAGTCCTCTTGGATATCCCCGACATCACTGAAGCTGAGAAGATCGACCGCTATAGCCGAGGTCTGAAGCGAGACTTATGGCAGGCACTGTGCCTCAAGACATACGCTGATCTTGAATCACTTATGACTGACGCCTTGCGCGTGAAGGCCGCTAAAGCTGGAGCCTCCCGAATCACCAGCAGTCTTAGCAGCACTTCTGGGAAGCCACCTACGGCTCCTGTCGTCCCCATGGACATCTCTAGCATCATAGTCGACAAACTTACGCCCGACGAACGCCAGCGTTGCATGCGCGAGGGTCTGGGCCTTCGCTGTCGCGAGAAAGGTTCCTTGGCTAAGGATTGCCCAAAAGGCCAGCGGAACTGAAGCAGCACCCGTCATCAACAGTAGTGCGAGACGCTCCTTCGGTTCCGGAAAACAAGTCGTCACCATTTGAAGGCCCGCGACTCGGGCTACTGCTTTCTACTGCTTCTATCAATGACAAAGTTGTTAAGGTGCTCTTCGACGACGGCTCTCCCATCAACGTCGTTTCAAGGCGCCTGGTGACCTCCCTGCAAGTAAATACCCAAGAAACGGATTTCGCGGCAAACAGGCCGGATGGCCGCTCCCATGTCCTCGCTGAAACCATGGAACCCATAGAGATTCACATTGGACCGTACCAAGAACGACGACGGTTCGCAGTCTGTGACCTACGCGCGTACGACCTCATGCTTGGAAAGAAATGGCGCAATGACAAGGACGCAAAAATCAACAACAAGAAAAACAAGATCTCCTTCAAGTTCAACGGCAAGAACATTTCTATTACTGCGTCCCTCAAGAAACCCGAGCCCCTCATTAGTCGGCAACGTCTTTCTCGAGACCTAATGCAACGATGCCCGGTCTTCGATATTTACCTGCAGTCCGAATATCCCTCAAGCGGCTTCGGTATTAACGCCATCACGATGGGGCACGCCGACGAGAAGAAAGAAGTCCAAGACGTGCTCAGAGAGTACGTCAACGTCTTTCCTGACGAGCTCCCAGACGGACTCCCTCCTGAGCGAAGTCACAGATTTAGTATCAAGCTGACTGACGATGCCCAAGCACGTCGCAGCGGAATTTACCGACTAGCGGAACGGGAGCTCGAAGAACTCAAAACTCAACTGGCGGGCCTCATACGGAAAGGATTCATCCAGCCAAGCACCTCACCATGGGGTTCCTCCGTCCTCTTTGCAGCGAAGAAGGACGATGGATGGCGAATGTGCATCAACTACAGAGTCTTAGACAAGGCCACCATCAAGAACGCGTATCCTTTACCACGCATTGATGACATCTTCGACCAACTACGAAACGCCAAGTGCTTCACAAAGATCCACCTCCGCTCTGGTTATCACCAGATTCGCCTTGACCCGGAAACCATACCTTTGACGGCGTTTCGAACCAAGTACGGACTCTACGAGTTTACCGTCGTACCCTTTGGTCTCTCGAATGCACCCGCAGTCTTCATGAATCTAATGAACAATGTCTTCCGACCCTACCTATATGACTTCATCTGTGTCTACCTCGATGACATCCTAATCTACAGCGAAACCTATGACGATCACCTCAAGCACGTAAGGTTAGCACTCGACAAATTGCGAGAGCACAAGCTGTACGCCAAGCTAAGCAAATGCCAGTTCGCTCGAACCACTGTGGACTACCTCGGCCACGTCATCTCCAAGAAAGGGTTCTCGATGGAAGAATACAAGGTCCAAGCTATTCGTACGTGGGCAAAACCAAGCAGCAAAAAGGATGTACAATCCTTCCTCGGCATGGTGAACTTTTATCGCCGGTTTATTAAGGGAATGGCTGGCGTAGCCGCGCCTCTAACAAGGCTGACGGGAAACGTCGACATTGTGTGGACCCCAGAAACCCAGCAAGCCTTTGAGGAGCTGCAGAACCTGACGACAAGCGCACCAGTACTAAGACCTTTCGATAAGAGATATCCCATCTAAGTTTCTACTGACGCCAGCGGATACGCTGTCGGCGCAGTCCTTGAGCAAGATGACGGACGCGGGCGGAGTCCCGTGGCATACTTCTCGTTGACCCTCAACATTCACGAGCAGCGCTACAGCATCCGTGAGCGTGAACTGCTTGCAGTTGTACAAGCAATCAGGCATTGGCGCTGCTACCTCTACGGGAGACCCTCTGAGGTCCACACCGACCTTGAGTCCCTGAGACACCTGCGAACCCAAGAAAAGTTGAACGATCGTCAAGTCAAGTGGCTGGAGTTTTTGGACCAATTCCAGTTCAAGATTATCCCTATCAAAGGCACCTCCAACCCCGTGGCTGATGCCCTTTCCAGGCAACCACAAGATGCTTTCGACAAACACGCCCCCAATCAAGATCTCCCTAGTCGCGTGCTCGAGAAAACCATCGAAGACATCCCCAAGAAACCTGAAATCAACAACCTCATGACCATCAACCAAAGTGACCAAGACCTTGCCACCCTAGAAAAAGAGTACGAGGCGGAGCCCGAGTTTGCCGACCTAGTCAAAGACCCGGTATCCCCCTACCGGCTGCACATGAGGTTGTTGAAACGAGGTGACCGTACGTGTATCCCCGTCGGTACTCTACGCCAAAGACTACTCCATGACGAGCACGACGTCCCGTGCCAAGGGCACATGGGAGTCAAGAAAACCACCAATGCCATTGCTTCCAAGTACTACGGTAAGACGATGCGGAAGGATATCCAAAGATACGTACAAACATGTGATTTGTGCCAGCGGAACAAGGCTAGCACCCATTCACGTGCGGGTCACCTCAAACCCCTAGATCCTCTAAGCCAACGATGGGCAAGTGTCTCCATGGACTTCATTACGCCTCTTCCTTTGACTCCAAGAGGTCACAACGGCATATACGTGGTTGTCGACCGCCTCTCCAAGATGATTCGCCTCGCTCCTATGAAACTGGAATGTACCGCGCCAGTTGCAGCACAGCTGTACCACGACCACATCTATCGACACCACGGACTTCCTACTGATGTGGTGTGCGACAGGGACCGCATCTTCTTCTCTAACTTCTGGCGATCCCTTACGGAGATCCTGAAGGTCAAAGTTAAATCCTCCTCGGCCTACCACCCGCAAACCGACGGACAAACTGAGATTATGAACAAGATGATCGAAGAAATCCTACGAAACTTTGTCAACCATCACCAAGGCGATTGGGACCTCTTTCTGGTTGCTGCGGAAGTTGCATACAACCGGTCGCCAAATGCTGTGACGACATACTCCCCTTTTTTCCTGAACTACGGATTTGAACCCAAGACGGTACCCATGGACATCTTCGACAACTCGGATTCAAGTATACCTGCAGTGTCTGACTGGTTAAGCAGTCTGCAACATGCTCAGGAGACTGCCATCGCAGCTATCAAGAGTGCAAACGAGACGGGCACGGCATACGCTAATCGCCATCGCCGACCATGCAAGATAACCGTGGACAATCTGGTGCTTCTGAGCACTAAGCACCTCATGCCAGATGCATTCCAAGGAGCTCGCAAGCTGATGTCCAAGTACTCAGGACCCTACCGCGTCACTGAAAGCATTAATGACGTCACGTTCCGCCTGGATCTTCCCCAAGCGGTGCTCGATCGCAAGGTTTATAACGCCTTCCATGCGAGCTTGCTGAAGCCGTACCGCGCTGATCCGTACGGCCGACTTCCTCCCGCTCCGCCTCCAGTTGCATTTCCGGACGGTTCGGTCGAGTACGAAGTCGACTCCATCATACGGTCACGAAAGCGCCATGGACGACTGCAGTACCTGGTCAAATGGCAAGGTTGTGACAGCAGCGAGAACTCCTGGCTGAACAAGCAAGACTTTGCGAGCGCACCTGAAGCTCTGGACGCGTTCTTTCGCCGCGCGTCTTAAGGGGGGGGAGGTGTAAGGATTTGCCCCCGAAGTCCCCACCATAGGCGATAAGGACCGGGGCCTCTCCTTTCCTGTCCTTTCCGACCAACTCCCCCAGACGCATCAACTCCTCGGTAATCGGGGGTGTGCCACGGTGTCCGCCCGAGATTCTACGGTTAGAGGACGGTTAGCACGGGAGCCACGGATCGGCTAACCGTGTCTCCCCTGACTCGTCTGCGGACGGCTGTATCCTTCCGCGGATTAACGGACCAACGGACCAAAAGACGAGCCACATCTCGGACGCGTCGGCAAGCCGGAACATTCTCCCCACGAGCCAATGGGAGTGACGAGATTTGCTTACCGTCGGGAGATATTCGACCCGCCGACTGGCGTCTGGCTTACACGCCTCGGCGGCGGTTCCAGCCGACCGGCGTGTAGGGCCAGCCGCGCGGCGCTCTGAGCGCCGCACGCTGCCCGCACCCCCCGCTTGTGGCTGATTGGTTCGGCGCCGTGGGCCGCACACTTTCGCCTCTACTTTGTTCTGAGAGCCCATGCTTTGTTTTGAGCTTTTTGGTGCCGTCCGTCGGTGCGACGGGCACTCGCATGCCTTGGGGCACCCTAGGTGCCTCCCCGCGAGTATACAATGCGTGAGTGTGGGCGCCACCGGGGGAGACCTCGGGGGAACAACCACGTGCACAGACAACAAAGACCTGCTTTACTCTCGACCCCCTCGACCCCCACCGACGTCACGCCATCCTCTTCCCCACCCCCACCACCGTCATCCCACTGGTCACCTTCGCCCCGCGCCGCATCCCCATTGGCTTTCGTGGGCGACTGACACCCCCACCACTACGTCGAGAGCTGCTCGACAGGTCTGAACGTATCCTTCTTTGTCCCGCTTACTTGCCATTGACTTGGCACTGCGGTTACGGGTTTGAACGTCAACCCTCCCCCTGACTACGGTACCCCGTGGGCACCCGACTTGCCACAGCGACGTCGTTGAGCCACCGCACGCCGCACACGCCCTCAAACACCACCAGCTGCGGGTCGCGCTCGCAGCGACCGCCGCCGCCGCCGCCGCCGCCGCTGCCTTCGCCGTTGACGATGGCGGGGGCGACCAGCGCACGACAAAAGCGCCGGCGGAACGGGCGACCACGTCCGCCACCGCCGCCGTCTCCAGCATCCCCGCATAGCCCTTGCCGCCGAGAGCCACCAGGAAGCACGCCGGTGCGCCCGCCGCCGGCGGCAGCGCCGTGAGGGTGTGGCCTCAGCAGGGGGGCGGGCGGTCGTGGGCGGCCGCCGCACCGCCGACGCCGCTGCCGCCACCACCGCCGCCCGCCGCCGACCCGCTTTCTGCCCCGCCCACCAACGGCACCAGCACCACACTAATGATCACGCCGGGGGTGGGGGCCACCGCCGGGGGCGCCGACGGCGGCGGCCCACCGGCGGGGGCGCCGGCGGCCGCGCCGACGGCATTCCCACGGCCGACGGCGGCGCGCGACGGCGGCGGCGGGTCCCCCCGTCTGCTGCCGCTGCCGCTGCTGCCGCCGCCGCCGCAGGTGGCGCCGCCGCTGCCGCCGTCACCGCCGCTGGCCGCCGGCCGCCCCGGCGCCTCGACCGTGTCAGAGAAGCGCACGCGCTTGGCGCCGCCCGTGTGGTCGCCGCTGAAGGTCACGGGCAGCGGCGAGTGCTGGTCGTACGCCGCGGCCAACGTCACCTGCCGCCGCAGTGCGCGGGCGTGCTTGTCCGGCGGGGGGGGGGGCGGCGTGCCGCCGCGGCGCGGCGCCCGCGCTGAAAGCAGGGGGGCGGGCGCGGCCGAGCCATGGGGGACGGTCGGCGCGGGGAGCGCGCCGGCGGTGGTGGGGTGGGCGGGAAACGCCGCCACCGGGGGGGTGGCAGCGCCGGGCGGGTGCACCTCAGCGGCACGCGTCCGCGATCCGTCGGAGTCCAGCAGCGGTGGCGGTGGCGGCGGCGCCACGGACGCGGGTTCGAAGTGGGGCGGGGGGTAGCGAGGCGGACGGGCGGCTCCCACGGCGGGAGAGTGCTGCCACGCCGAGGCGGCCGCCGCATCAGCAGTTGCGTATGACCCTGTGGGAGGGGTTGCCGCCACCAACAACGCCACTCCCGCTGTCGCCGCCGCCGCCACCGGCCACATGCAGCAGCCCCGCCGCAATCGCCGACAGCTGCCGGTAGTCAATGGTGGCGGAGCATAGAGCGCCCGTCAGCTTCGCGCCGGATGGTGGCGGCGAGCTCCGCCATCGGCGCGCACCAACAGGACAGAAGGCCTCAGGCATGGCTCGATACTGCGGATAAGGGTGCATCCATCACTCCTCAGACCTGCCTGGATGACGTTTCCCGGGCGTGTTTCCCGACCTCGATGAACCAGGTTTCTCTTGGGCAAGAGTACGCTCGGCGGAACCGAGGTCCCGAGTTCCAGCTCGAGGGGAAACATTCCCGAAAAGCGAGGCCATCGCCGGACAGCGCAGTACTTGACCAGCGTGGGCCTGCGGCTTCTGGGCAGCGTTGTATCACGCAAAAAGCCTGTAGTAAAGCCCCGTAATATCGCCCTAATGCGAGTGTGTCCCGGGAGGAACAACTGGCTGCCACATGTGAAGCGTCTTTTTAAACATCGCTGGTGGTCGTGGCGTTGGGGTCGAGGACGAACAAAAATACATAGCAGTTGGGTGCATGTAGTTGGAAAAACTTCTTATCGACATTTTGCCAATTTGTTTTGCGACCAATCTGGGGACCATAGTTGCTGCCCCACGCTGGTCTCCTCGTTCACGCCAACGCGAAGCTCGCCTCTCCCGAGCTCTTGCCAGTGCGACGCAGCACCCCCCCCCCCTTCCATTTATACCCTCGGAGTTTCCGCCCCCATTTCACAGCGATGGACGCCTCGGCAGTGGAGGCCATGGTGGTCATGAACCTCATTATCGCCGCGGACCTAAAGACCGTCTGCGTAGACACGGTCGCTCGCCGTATGGCGCGGCATGCACGCCCCGTCTCCTTTGAGGAGGTGCAGTTCCGCTGCGGGCGCGGCTTCCGCCGAGCAGCGCGTACGTCGAAGCCCTGCTTTTTGCGGCTGGCGGAGATCGTGCGGCGTTACATGAGGGCGCATGCGGTCCCACTTGCAGGCCAGGTGTTCGTCAGTTTACGCTACTACGCCGGAACCAGCGACTTGGACGTGCATGCCGCCTCAGGAGTGTCCCGCACTGGTCTCTAAAAGGTCGTCCGGGACATTGCAGATGCAATCTTGTGCGCGCCGGAGCTGAACGTGCGCTTGTCTTTCTGGGTAGCGGCTTGGCGGGAGAGATCTGCGGCGGGATTGCAAACGCAGGGGAACAGCCCATTTGGGAACATCATCGGAGCCCTGGACGGCATCGCCGTGCGGTAGGAGCAGCCGTCCGTGGCCGACGTCACGTGCGCCAGGACTACTGGTGCCGCAACGGCTTCTTTTCATTGAACGTACAGGCCATCTGCGACGCTAACTATGAGTTTTGGTAGGTGAGCAGCCGTACGTCGGGGTCTTTTTATGACTCTTTGGCGTTGGCATGCAGTGAGCTAGGTCAACTCCTCAAGGATACGCGTCATCTATTGGTCAAGGTGCTCATCCGCGAGGGTTTGTCCTTGGCGGCTGATGAACCATGCGGAGACTCCGAGGTTTTGGCGGTGCCGTGGCCAGGGGCCGGAGGTGGGAATCAGTGGCGCGATGGGTACAACTTCTACCAGCCATGGGCGAGAATTTACATGGAGCAGGCTTTTGGGCAGCGGGTGTGGCGGTGGGGGATTTCCGGGCGGCCCCTGCGGATGCCGTTTGGCAAGCGCCCCTCAGTCATCTGTGTCGCTTGCATGTTGCACAACCTCTGCCGTGCGCATGACGGGATGCAACTGTCCGAGCTTGGGCGGGGCGATACTGCGTACCAGGCTTTGTGCGCTGGTTTTGCTTGCCCGGAGGAGGCTCCTCGTCGACCGAAGGGTGTGGGCTCATAACTGCCGCGGCGGATGACCCTCGCAGTGCAGAACAGTGGACATGTTCGACCTCCACTTCACGGCGAGTAGGTCAGCATAAACATCGCGCTCTATCGCTCCAATACTAGCCCATTTACACAGCACTACTTGTCTACTCGTCGCCCTCACCCTGACCCTCAGACGGCGGGTCAGGATCGGCACGCCCACCAGCACCCGCCCCACGTCTAGAGCCACCAGGCGGCCGTGTGCTCACACCCGCACCGGCTCTCGCTCCAGCATCAACGGCCAGACGCGCCCTCATGGCCGTAGCCATTTCTGCGCCGCACTCCGTGATGCACTCCAACATCTGCTTCTCAAGCGCGTCGATTACCACTTGCGAGCCCCCAGCGGTCTTTGACAACGCCAACGCCCACGCCAAGTCACTGACCATGGAGCTAAGCAGCCTGCGGCGAGAAGACTCAGCCATAGTTGCCGAAGAGGCCGCCATGGTGGACAGCATGGACGTCCGCTCGCGTCGGTGACGCTTGGCGACGGCGGCAGTAGTGATTGAAAGCGCGTGCGACACAGGTTTGGGGACGAGCGCCCCGAACAACGTTCCATCCGGCGGAAGGAAGCTGGCACTCTCCGTGCCTACTCTACTATCCAACTCCTCACTGACCAGCTTCAGCAGCATGTCGTTGTCGCCGTACATTACCTACATGTAGTTCAACACTAAATCACTCTCGGAATATTGGTTAAAAGCCGACGGGTCGTTCTGCCCGCTCTGAGAGAAGTTTTCTAGAGTAGAGTGCAATCAGGCATTAATCAGTGAACACGCCGACCATACGTCCAATCACACAAGAGAAAGCACGGCACTGTCAAGAAAGTCATCGCAGCCATGAACGCAAGAGCAGTAACAAAAAGCATGCGAACGTAATGAATACGGATTCTCTCGAGCTCGTCAGGGTCACTTATCTCGGTAAACTTGGACTTAAGCTTACTTCCCGACCGCCCGTGAGAGTGTAAGTTTGGATTCATCTCGAAATGTTTGCACTCAGCCCGGGGGGTGAACATCTCGATAAAGTCGTTGAACTCAGGCGCTACGACGGTGTCCCACACGTCCTGCTTAGCGACCCTCGCCTCAAGCTGCTGGCGAGTGAGAGGCCCTCGGGACGCCACCACGCCAGCAGCCACGCCTCGCTGGCACATCACATGGAACAGCCGTGCGAGCTCATGCTTTGTGAACCATAACGACTGCGGTCCCTGAGTCGGCGTCCTTCCGGGGGACACACTCAGTAGAGGTTGGGTTAGCGGCGCGGCGGCAGTACGTGCGCGCGCAAGAGGTCGGTTTGCTCGGGGGGTGTGGTCCTGACGACCTTCTCGAGTGGCAGCAACGTTCGGCGCGCGAGCTGTCGAATGGGGAGGGGCAGCACGTGACCCGTCGGAAAGAGGCGGCACCGTAAGACGGCCACTCGGGGATGGATGAGCAGGTAGACGGCCACTCAACAAGAGAGACGCAGCGCGGGGGGCAGGCAGACATGGGAATAGAAAGAGTTGGCCACTGGAAGCGGCGGCGAACGCGGGGGAATTCGCACGCCCGCTTAATGGAGGGGGGGGTGAAATGCACGAAAACGACCTTCGCTCGAGGCGTGCCCTCAGCACCGACTTGTTCTCGCGGGAGGAGACCACGGCTGCCTTGCAGGCCGCTCGCATATGCGTGTGAGTCATATCGTCCGTGCTGGTTGGCTGCCCTTTCGGCGGTGGGCTAGTTGCCGAAGCTGTAGCGTCCGCAGAAGGAGAGCCTACGGGAGAAAATGTGCGCGGGTCGGCGTCGAGTACGGCGAGAGGCGGCGGGCGTCAGATGCGAGAGAGTGGTGGCGAGGTCGGGCAGGCTCCCAGGGAAGGGGCCGGGGCGCGAGCACGGGAAAAGGAAGGGAGGGGGGGGGGAAGTAGGGGGGCGGGAGGGGAGTTTTTGGGGGGGGAGGGGCGGGGAAAGTCTATGGATCAGTGGGGCGGCGCGGCCGCGTCCGAATCAATCCTACTGTGCTTCCGCTAAAAAGTGGATGTTGCTCGGACGTGCAGGTGCGGATTCGTTGGTCCAGACGGCGATTCCATGCACCTTCCTGTACCGTCAACATCCACTTTTTGTAGGACGTACTATAAAGGCAGCATGCATTGCGCCGCGTCTGTAGGCACTGAGCAATGAAAAGGGCATGATAGAAGCAAATGGCAGAGGAAAGAAAGACCTTTATTGTACGAGAGGAGCCCTCCCACCAGCCGCCGACCGACGGCGCGCGACGCGTATCCTCCTGCCCCGCTACTACCATCGGCCGGGCCCACCACCGGGACCTCCCAGGGCACCCCCTGCGGGACACACCGTCTCAATGGCCGCCCTCTCCTTCGCTCAGACCAAGCGATCCAAGTAGGCCGCCCCTACCAGAGAGTTACCGGACGCTGCAACGGACTAACCAGGGACGGAGTGGTGCAGGGCGGGGAGGGCGAGACGCAGATAAGAGGCTTACCAGCGGTTCCATATGGAAATGCAGTGAAGGTGAAAGCCAGGAGCAGGCAGACTGCAGGTGCGGCTCAAAAAACCGACACATGACGCGTCAAAAAGGGAATGAGAGCTCCACGGAGTACCAGAACGGGCTGACAATCCCCCTGCCATTCTCGCGATCCCTACACCACGCCCGTTGCGTGGACCGCCCCTATGCGCGAGCACACCTCTGCCCGGAACGGTGGAACACACTGCAAAAGCGCCGATGGCGGCTAAAGAAAAAAGACGGAGGAGATGTGGCGGGAGGGAACGAGGAAAAAGAAAGAAGCTGCAAAAGAACGTCACATCGGACACCGACCATGCGCCGAGCCGTTCAAAGCAGGGGGGGGGACGGCGTCTGCCCTGCTGTGCGAGGCGCTCGCCTCAGCCGCCGGCAGCATGCGTCACGGCGACGCCGGCCGACCACCAGCAAGACGTGGGCGTCAACGCGACTCGAGCTACTGCGGGCACGCTCCCACCCGCGCGGGCGGGGCGCACGCCGTCGACGGCCCCACCCTGCACCAACCCCACGTCCCCCCCCTGGTCTCCCCGAAGGACGTACCAGGTCTGCCCCCACGCTTTGACGCGACTCGACATAGAACACACGCGCTGCCGCCACACGCCTCGTCGACAAGGTTGCCGAGGGCGTGCACGCCGCTCGCGACCGCCGCGAGCCTCCAGCCGGTAGGCAGGGTGGCCGCGCTGACTCAGCGGCCGCGCCGAACCCGAGGCGCTACGCGCAGGGCGGCCGCATGCCCGTCTCGCACTAGCCACACAGCGTCCGTCGAACATCATAAACCGAGGGTAGGGGGGGTGCGGGGGGCAACGAGAGGTCGGGGAGGACACGTCCGCAGTACACCATACAAGTAGAAGGCGGCGGAGGTTGGGGGCAGTAGCACAAGACCGAAGATGAAGCCCACCCTAAAAGCACACACTTCACACAGCGGTCCGAGCGAAGGTGCGCCACGCTTCATTTCCGAGTCTGAGCTCCTCGCGCGACTACGCGACGCGTCCGTCCCGCTCGTCCCGCTCTCCCGCGGCCTCTGCCCCGTGTACGCGCTGAGTGCGCTGCCGCTTTCTTCCCCTCCACCCCGCGTGGCTGTGCCTGTTCGCTTAGCCTAAAGAACCCGGCGCCCAGTGCCTGGAGGGACCCAGCACGACATGAGGTAGTGTTGGGTGTGCAGGGAGGGGACACCTGGGCACGAGTTCCTGGTGGTTCAAAAGTAGGGTGCGGAAGGGAGGTGGGAGCGAGGGGACAAGGGACGAGTGCGCTGGCGCGAATACGGAAAACAACATTTGAAAGTGCGAAGACATAGAGCGACTTGGTGGAAAGAAGTACAAAGAGAGCGGCAGGGGGGGGGGGGCATGTGAACGGAGTAGACGCACGCACGAAAAACAGTGACATCGGAAAGTGAGCAACGAAAAAACAATGCGGCGGGAGGGTGCAGTGCGACGTCAAAAAATATTGAGGGGGGGATGATGCGATCATAAGCAGAGAGAGCGAGAGGACATTCAAAAAAGCCAACACCTCAAGCGGCAACGCCTCGCTCTGCGCACCTCACACCACCACCCGGGAGTCACATGCCACAACGAGAGCAGCGATCAGCTCAATTCTCTCGCCACCGCCTCCCGCCCCACCTCGCGTGTCATGCATTGCCTGTACGTGCCCCTCCTGGCCCCCCAGCGATTCCGCACGGATAGCACAAGACGGCCAGCTTCACCCCGACGTCACCTCGCTTTCGTGCGGAACACGTGGGGGAGGGGCGGGGGAGGGACGCAAAACATATCAGTGTAGGTGCAGGGCCTGCATTGGCACAAGCTCAAAACAGAGGGGAAAGGGAGGAGAGCGGCGGAACAAGGGTAGCAAGAAAAAGAGATTTAAACGTACCGACAGTTTGAAAGACGGGTGGGGGGGGGGGGGGGATGGCGGGACAAGGGAAGCAAGAAGAAAACATTTGAGCAAACCGACCCCGGAAGCGGCACGCAAACGATGAGCGCGCCACCAAGCACCCTTCCGATCCATACATCACTCTCCAAGACTTACCACGGCAGTCATTGGGTGGCCATCTCCCACCGCAGCGGCCCTCACCACACGCCATGCGTGCTGCCCCAGGGCCCGCCTGCCGCGCACCGGCGTGGTGCCTCAAACGGCCCACGGCCGCGCAGGGACTATTGCTCCGGTCCTCTACGGCGTCGGGTGAATCAAGGCGACGAGAGAAGTGCCGCAGTTCTGGAAGGGTCGGTGGGATAGCCTGCGGTGTCCGCAACAGCCAGGCGAGGGACAGAGGGGAGGCGGATGGACGTGCCATGCCTTCGTCGCCTGCCGACCCAATGTGCACGGCGCGGCATGTCTGCCACTCTTCTGGTCTCGACCTCGCGCGCCTGCGCCGCCGCTTTGTTCAAAACACACGAGGGAGATCCAACGACAGGAGCAGCTGTTGTGGAGAACGCAGTCCCGAACTTCTCATGAATTTGATGGCGCAAATGCTGCCGCAAGGGGGCTTCCGCGAACTCAGACTGCCGCAGGATGCGGCAAAAAGTGGCATTTGCTAAAGCCACTTTTTGCCGCATCCTGCGGCATCTTGAGTTTGCGGCACACAACGCAGGACACGTGGACAGCAGCAGCCAAACTTAGATGTGTATCAGCCCCCTCCACAGAACAGCAGAGACACTCCAGCTGAACTCGCACATGGCGAGGCGGGGCTCCCGCTCATCTGGGTAGATGACCGCACCGCGCAGCTTATCGCTATCTTTGGGGGCGGAGGGGGGGGGAACTGCCAAGCCGGCCGGTGGTAAGTCCAAAGCCAAAGCCGCGGGCGCTGGAGCGCCCGTCGCGTCTGGACCGCCCACGACGACCGCGGCAGCCCAGGCGGCTCCCCGTCGGGTCGCTCGGAAAGAAGGGCAGGGCGGACGCGGCTGCCAATCGCCCACCGGAGCAGACAAAACACAAAAAACAGGCAAAAGTGACATCGATGAAAACACAACAGCCACAATAAAAATTTAGTCGTCAGCCAACCAGATGAATCGACAAACAGACAGAAGGAAAAGACTAGCCATGCCGCGACGAGGCACCGAGAAGCAGGACGCTGCCTGTCACCGATGTAAAGGGGTGCACTTGCGGGGACGTACCAGGAGGGTTGATCGGTGCCGAGGTAGATCGGTCCGACGCCGAGCGCGTGCTCCGACAGGCTATCATCGCCGACGGTGGGGGAGCACGCACACTGCAGGAAGCACAAGCGCTGGCGCTGTGACGCGGTCGAGACGGGCAACGACGAAGGTGACGTGCGCGCGCGCGGCCATGCGACGGGCGCGCGCGCGCTGGTGTGTCCAGCGCGCGCGCATTGACGCAACTTCATTTTGATGCTTCTAGAAGCTTCCACAAAGAGTCCAATATTTGTGCACATTAAATTACCTCCCAAATGCAAACTAATGCAACCCACGCGGGCAAACAATACAATAGGGCGTGTCCTGCACAGTCTTCGCGTGCCAGCACTTCGCGCCTATGGATAGGAGGAGCATTGATTCAAAAGGGTGGGGAAAGCTGCAGAGAAATTTACACTCGGAAAAGAGGTGCCAATCCTGGTCAAGCCTTACCGGTACCTACTATTTACTCCGAACTAAACATCTCCCGAGTGTACAGGACGACATGCCGCCCCCTCACAAACAAAGGTCCAACCACGGCTTCGATGGATCAGACGTCGACGTAGCGCATGGAGCCTCTAAAACTGGTAAAGCACTCCGTATTGCGACGCTCTTCGGGATGTCCAAACGCTCCGTGGCGGTCGACCGAAGACTTGACGCACACGATGAACGCAAAGACCCTCGGGACATTGTCAACGAGAAGAACTGCAAAGTGGTGCGCAGCGCCGTGCACGTTGGCAGGAACACGTCGCACTACTCGTCCACGATCAGCCGCTTGTTCCGCGTGCGATCTCACACGCACGAAATGTTCGCGTCGACGGTCCGCGGCCCTATCCACCACGGAGACGGTCCCACCACATTGGCCATTTGACAGCCGAAAGCAAAAGTACTTCTTAGCATAGTTTTCAGCAGGTACTTGAACGACGCCTTCCAGGTCCAGAACTGCCTTCTTGTAAAGAAGCTCTTGGCCAATCAGTGAAGCCACAGCATGTCGAGCAGAAAGAAGGTCCATATTCGGCTGCTGGAACAGCGCGAATGTGCCACGTGCATTGTAATTTTCACGTCGACGATGTTTCCCTATTGCTGCAACCCAGGCATCCGGTACGCGCGCGTCAGCGAAACTGTTGAGGTTCTCCACCAAGTATTTGGATGACACCGCCGTTGTCAGCGCCGCGTATAGGAAATGACGTGTCCTGATGAGTCGCGTAAGAGAATCCATCAGGCGCTCCACTGGCAACTGCGAATAAGACCAGGCCAGTCCGCAGCGCAATTCTCGGTGACGTCCAGGGCAGCCACTTTTGTCGGTCGGCAAAGCCGTACGCACTTCTCCATGCCGGCGTACACATGCTTGCAGTAGGCGTCGCAAAAGCGCTTCAGGCGCCTGCATGGCGTGCTCCGCTCGTGCTCCGTCAATACACTTGGCTTGAAAAGTAGCCGGTAAGCTTGACAAAGTAGCTTGGACATCTTGAAATAATCTTCCGGAATTCGATTCGCCGGGACAACTTCTCTGACGCTCAGAGAACAATGCACCCAATCGACTGCCTTGTACAAGCCGGAATGCTTGTGAATGTCCCGAAAGGAGCGAGCTTGGCTGAGCGGTACAGCTTTTTCCACTAAAATCTCTTCAAGATATTCTTCACAAATACAGAGAATCATTCCCCCATAATTCGATCACGGGACGAGCGCGAGACCGGATCCGATCCTCCGCCTGGGACCTGTCTCGTCCTGAGACCAGCAGCCAGCGGGCGCCACACCCACACGTACGAGTGTTTCCTGCACCCGCTCGCCCTGGGTAGCCGTGACGGTCCGTGGGGTCGCTAGATGCTACAGTCACGTTTGCCCACCGCCACTCCTCCCCCCGAAAGAACCGAACGAAGCCGAACGCAGCGCCCGCCACAACTCGTAAATGGCACTGGCGACTCCGCCCACCCGCTCTCTCGCACACCACGCCTTAACCCAAAAACATAAATACAGACACGCCCTCTCCTCGCCGCGCCAGCAACACGAATCCGCTTGCCGCCGTCTTGCCCGTGTATTCCCCGTCCGTCAACTGCTGCGCCCGCCACCACCTGTTGCCAACGATCCACACACAAGCACAATCAAACCAGCCACCGTCATGCAACATCACGACACCACCTCAGCCCTGCATGAGCTTGTCCCTCGCCGCGACCACCCCGCCCCCAGTCGCCTCGCCCCCCCAACCCGCACTCGCGCCAACCACGCCCCCACTCAAACGCACACCCCTAAGCCACCCCTCGCCCCCGCCCGCCGTCCTAACCCCCTCGCCGTCATGTTGCATGCCTTGTCCCCGTCGACTAACTGCTGCGCCCGCCACCACCTGTGTTCATCCAGCCACATTCACAAGCACAATCTAAACAGCCAACCTCGCTCCTCTCCCCCATCCACGAGCTCCGGCGGACGGTCCGGCCCGTGCCCTGCCCCGTCGTCTTCTTGCGAGGGTGAGAGCGCTGGCAGACGGGCGTCACGGCGACCCTGGCCGTGGCGGCGGCGACAGTGACGACAGTGATGACGGCAGCGACGTCGCTGGCAGTTGCGGCAGACAGCCAGGTGCTCGTAACGATGGTCAAGCCGGTGGGGACGGCAGTGACGACGACCAGGGCGATAGCCGCCGCCACCACCACCCCCACCAACTGCACCACCGTCATGAACGCCTGTCTCTCCACCAGCCCCGCCAAAAACGTCGCCGACACCACAACCATCGCCGCTGCCGCCGCGCCCATGCCGCCGTGACGTCCGCCCCCCACCACTCCCCCCCCCGAAAGAACCCAACAACGCCGGACGCAGCGCCCGCCGCTACTCGCGAATGGCGCTCCCGGCCACGCCTACCTGCACTCGCCCACACCACGCCTAAACCCAAGAAAAAAAAAAAACAGACACGCCCTCCCCTCGCCGCGCCCACAACACGAATCCCCTTGCCGCCGTCTTGCCTGTCTTGTCCGCATCAGCCCAGTGAAGCGCCCGCCACCACCTGTTGCCAACGATCCACACACAAGCACAATCAAACCAGCCGCCGTCATGCATCACCGCAACACCACCTCTCATCAGAGTCCATCCCTCCATCACCGCGCACAAACCACCCTCCCTCGGCATCACCCGGCCTTCCCGCGCCAGAGCAAACCACGCCCCCACCCAAACGCACACCCAACCCCCCCCCCTGGCCTCTCCCCGCCGTCCTCACCCCCTCGTCGCCGCCTTGGCTGTCTCGTCCGTGTCCGCCTAGTGCTGCTCCGACTGTTATTGCAGAGCTGATTTACGTCCATTTCTCTTTCGTTTCGACCACATCGGTGTGATTTCAGCCATTGTTGTAGATAGCGAACTTGCCCGTTCAAGTGAGCACAGCGCATGATGACGGTCAGTCTGTGCATGCAGCGGATACTGGCAATGACCTGGACGAGGCCAGTACGACGGGGCCTGTCATTCAAACCAGCCAGTGCGCGTCGGGGCGAAAAGGCTCACGTCAAATTCGTATCGATTTGACGCCGGGCCGCAGTAACAGCAGATTCAATGCTCAATGGCTCTGCACATGCAGATTACTCTCATACTCCGTGTGGCACGAAACATTAACCCGTCAACATGAGCTGCGGTCTCAACGTCAACGCGCAACAGAATTCGCGATGGCAAATGCGCTCTTGGCATCTGCGATACAGAGTACACTAAAATTGCACTGCCTGGAGAGTTGGCGTATGAAAGTTCAACATTAAAATGGAAATCGCACTCCCCAGCGGTGCTTACCCACATGAATTCAGTTCGCAGATCGGCAAACTCCAGAAAATAGGCTGTATCCAATTGATTCACGTCAAGGATCTAGAGTTGTTTTAGTGACAGCCATCATAGTGTTCGCGCTTAGGGACCTGCTCCCTAACAAAGCTCACAAAGTTTGAAGTGCTTGGACAGTCCCAGAACAACAGTTGAACAATCAGACTGTCTCAGGTTCCCCAGTACCTCTCAAGCACCTTACTGAAGTTATCATATAAGCCCGCCAAAAAAATAGCCTGTAGCCGTTTGACACATATCAACCATCACAAATTGTGTCGGACGCAGCAATAACTTTTGCTGGGCCCAGAACACAGGTCCACCATGAGCATGCGAAGATTGCAGTTTGTGAAAGTTTGACAGACGACGGAACCACACTCAGATCCGTCCAGACTCTCCGACGGTGCTCACACGTCTGGCTTGAATTGTCAGTCCAGCAAACGCAAGCACTTGAGACGAAGTTAAGTCAATCACATCAAACAAAATTAAGGTTTTCTGGAACGGCGAGAACGTTTACCGCGCGCGAAGCACGCGTCCGTGACGAGGGCACAAAACTTGCGCTGCCTTACCATTTGATCGACGAAGGCTGAACAATTACAACCAGATTGCGCTCCCAAAAGGTTCGCAAGCAGCTGACTGCAATCGGCCGCTCGGCACACCCCAGAAAGGAGGCAGTAGCCAATTCAGTTACATTCAGCACCAAGAATTGTTTCTTGGACGGTGATGTTGTGTTCCCGCTTTTGGTGCGCTGGACGATGATGAGCAAATTTGACGACGTTGACGTTGAAAGTCGAAGGCTTGTTATGGAAATGTTGTCATCGTCCCCAGTGGTTGTCAAGCACCAGTTTATAATTTTCGGTCCGGCACGTCTCAAGAATTGCGCTAATGCAACTTCAGGCACAGGAGCCCATCAATAATCTTTCTGATACGTCGGCATTTTTGTTTGCACTCAGGTCAGTGGTCAATCATGAGCACGCAGAGGTTGCAGTGCTTGGACAGGTGAAGGAAGAAAGCTCACTTTTGAAGTCGTCTGAGGCTCCTCTGGGAATGTCAAGCACCTGACTTTAATCATCACTCCGGCGCGCCCTAAAGACAGCCTGCAGCGACTTCGGTAGAAAAATTAAATGAGTCGCCGAATCAGCCATATTATTCGACGCCGTCTGGGCTGAGATCCATACTGAAGATACGAAAGTTGCTCTGCCGTATAGGACCAACGCTTAACATGATGGTCGTGTCACACTCCCTTGTGGTTGTCCAGCGCGCTCCAATGGACAGACTCCGGCAGGTTCAGTGACATGAATCCGCAAATTGCGTTGCTGAGACATCGCCAAGTTTGTTCGCACTCGGAGCCGTGGCACATGATAACCACTTGGAGTTTGCAGTGGTTGGATAGTTGACAGATAAAATCTTGAACTTGGAATTGGCTCGCGCTTTCACGCGGCTCCAATGGGCCTTTCTGAGTGTTTCCAAAAGTAGTCTGAAGCCAATACTGTAACTTTAAAGATCAGGACTTGTGCCTGACACAGCCGTAGTACTCTTTGCGCCCGGGGCGCGTGTCTAACAAAAGCGTACGAAGAATGCACTGTCTTGACGTTTAAAGGACAAACGCTTACTAATGATATTGCCTCGGGCTCCCCAGCGGCGCCCACGCGCAAGACTTCAAGCGTCAATCCAGCACGCCCGAAAAATTGAGCCGCAACCAATTGAGTCAAACCGAGCGACAATGATTCCTTCTGGGACGGCGATGATAGTCCTGGCGCCCGGGGCACTTGTCCAGGGAGAGCACATTGAGACTGGTGGCCGATGGCTGCTGTTTCTGTGCTGGAGGGCGAGCGCGGCGGCCCGCACACAAGGCGGCTGACGGCCGGCTCTCGTGGTAGGGGCACGCGGCGGAAAAGGGCAGGAGCGGCGACGGGCAACACGGGACGACCGGCCCCGCCGTGGCGGCCGTCCCGTCCCGGCCGCTTCCCCGCCTCCCCGACTGGCGCGCCCCGCCGTGCTGGTGACCTACCCGTTTCAATTTCGACGGCGCTTCCGCAGCACGGTCGACCCGACCTGCCGCAGCGGGTCGGGTCAAATGGCCGCCGAGCGGCACCCGCCGCCGCCCGCCAGCCGCCGTCCCCCCACCCCGCCCGCCGCTCGCGTGGCCCTCCCCCACAGCGAGCGGCGCCGACCGCCACGGCCGAGGACGTCTGCGCGCGTGCCGCCGCGGCGGCGGGTGGGGGACGGCCGCCCGCGTCGGCACTGCCGCCTCTATTCCTCTGCACTATGGCCCATTCAGCGACCTTTCGTACTCGCCCGACAGGCGATCGTCCCGAAGAGCGCAGCCAGCAACGTCAGGACCAACTCATATTTGTACACGTGGCAGCCAATACTGGCGAATCTGGCCCGAATACGCAGAATGATGTTTGTCGGTGTCCTACATCAATAGACGCGATTCCAACGGCGACCATAGAGTCACATTCGGAAAGTCACAATTTTAAAAAGAAAGTGCGTCTGCCACCGCCGATCTCGCGCTCTTCATCTACCATCCGTGCCGCACTTCCCCCCCTCCTCGTGTTCTATGGCAAACTGCGCTGCCGTTTCTCGTGTAGAGTCAACCCTTTCCACCGGGGGGTCCTTGAAGAAAGCGCTGAACCTGGTTTTGAGTGAGACTTGGGTATCTGTCGCCGCCCTCAAGACGGCGTACCATCGAAGCCTGGCGGGACATTGCGGTGCTCACGGGAACGCCCGGCTGACGGCGAGGCAGCGAGAAGGACAAGCAATCAAGAAGCGAGCGAGAAAAGCAAAGGCCAGTAAAAAACCCCTGCCCGGCATTGGCGAAGGAAGAACGCCGCAAACAGAGAAGCAAGCGGGGAGGCGAACGCGAGAACGTCAGGCTGCCCGACGGGGGGTGGCCGCGCGGCATCAGCGGTCCGCCAGGCGGCAGGCCTCCACCGAATATGGCGCCAAGGCGTCCACATAATGCGCGATCGCCGTCTTGGGGTCGTTATGCGCGTGTCCCAGCATTTGCGTAATGGCGGGCAGGGACAGGCCGGCCACATCCATAGCTCGGGCCGCGTTGACGGGAGCACGACGTAGGCGAGGCGGCGGGCGTCTGCCCGCGCCTCGCCGCCCTTAAATTGACAGACTTGCAGGTCCACGCCGCCGTCGGCTCGGAGGTGGAGGTCTTGTTTCCATGGAGCCAAAGAAGCATGCCACTGCCGCCGGTGTTGTTGGCAGCGTCGGCCAGTCGTTCTCGGAGCAAAAGACGACAATCTTTTTCCACCGCCGGCCGTAAGCGTCCGCCGTGTTGGCGGTGATGTCCTTCGTCAAAATTATGCGGGCGGCAGGGCTCCGGCGCTGTTCGTGCCGAGGGACGCCACGACTCCCACGTCAGGTGCCTCTCGTCAGCGGGTCGCGAAGGGGGACTGATCCGCGACTCGACAAAATACGCGGCCGTTCGCCAGCAAGGCGGTGGACCGGGCGAGGTGTACGGGCCGCGGGTGTAGAGCGTCCCGCCCGCCGGAGATGCACCGCTCGGGAAGCCAGCACCAGTACGCGCGCCCACCACGGATGCGCTTGTGAGGCACCACCCACACACGGGCAGCCCTCAACGTACTGGTGCCGGTGTCAGCTACCCGTGCAAGACAATGAGGATGCCGGGCGCGGGGAAGGTGACGGGTGGGGTGACGGTGATGGGGGTGGGGCAGATGATGGGCGTGACGTCGGTGAGGGTTGAGGGGGTCGAGGGTAAAGGAAGTCTTTGTGTCTCTGTCTGTGGTTGTCCCCCCGAGGTCTCTCCCGGTGGCGCCCACACTCACGCATGATTGACCCCCAGGGGGGCACCCAGGATGCCCCATAGCATGCGATTGCCCGCCGTGCCGGTGGCCGGCACCAAAGCTCTCAAAACAAAGCATGGGCTCTCAGAACAAAGCAAGGGTGGGCGTGTGCGCCCCAAGGCCTCCCACCAGAGAGCCCCAAACGGGGGGGGGACGGTGTGCGGCGCTCGTAGCTCCGCGCGGCTGGCCTCACGCGCCATTCGACCCGAAAGGTCTCAAAGGCGTGTAAGCAGACGCCAGTCTTCGGGTCGAATATCTTCCGTGCGTCGCAAGTCTTGTCACTCCATTTGGTCCACGGGGAGATTGTTTCGGCTTGCTGACGCGTCAGAGATGTGGCTCGTCTCTTGGTCCGTTAGTCCGTTGATCCTTTGGAGAACGTACCCGTCGGCAGATGAGTTTGGATAGTGACGGTCAGCCAATCCGCTGCTCCCGTGCTGACTGTCCGTTAGTAGTAGATTATTGGACGGACACCGCGGCATGCCCGAGATTACGTTGGAGTTGATGCGTCTTGGAAGGAGTTGGCTGAGAAAGACAGGGAAGGAGAGGCCCCAGTCCTTATCCCCTAGACTCCAGTCTTGGGGATTTAAGGGGCATATCCTTACAACGCTGTCCAGACCGGGAGCACCATGACCGCCGCTGCCCCCTTGGTGGTCACCTTCGTCGCCGCCAACGCGGCTTGCACGAATGGGGAGTTGACGTGGTTCGTCATTCCCCGCCAGTCTTGCCACCAGGCTTCCACGGCTTCGGCGCAGGGACATGCCACCGCTGCGTTGAAGCGAGGCAGCTGCGCCTTGGTCAACGTTGCGAAACGGTCCACGTGCAGGGGCTCCCACCGCGCGGCCAGGACCAGGAAGATCGAGCGGCGGAGCCGCCAGTCCGACGAGTTCAGCTCTCGCGACAGCCGGTCTGCGTGGTGGTTAGTGACCGTCGACAGCCAGACGGCCTTGGCTCTCAGCTGCCGCCGGTGCAGCTCCCAATGCAGCTCCCCCACCACCGCCATCAGTGCTGGGGAGCGTGACCGCATTGAGTTGATGAAGTGCAAATTGACGAGCGAATCCAGCCCGAATCGGACGACCCCCGGGCCCCTCAGCTTGGGTAATGAGCGGAGGGCCAACACCGCCCCCCACAGCTCCTTGATGTTGATGTGGGCGGGCTGCACGGCCGTCGAGAAAAATCCCCGCGTCGGCACTAGTCGGTTCAAGACGCTCCACCAGCCGTAGCCGCAGGCGTCCGTCGTGATCTCCCCCACCACCGGGATCTGCCATAGCGCGCGTCCAACCTTGGGGGACGTCGCCAGGGAGCACAACCACACTAAGTCAGCCAATGCACGCGCGTCCAGACGGCGTTGCCCGCGGCGGGGGCCCTCGCGGAAGCAGGCGTACAGCGCCTGCAGGAGGAGGCGTGCCTTGGGGACCGCTGGGGCGGTCGAGACCGCGAGGCCGCTAAACCGTTGGAGGGAGGTGAGGGACACACAGCGGGCGTGCGTGGTCACGTAGCGCCGCAAGGACACGGCCGATCCCACTACGCTGCGCAGGCGGTGGGGCGGCAGCAGTAGCAAGCAGCGGTGTGTGTCGATTCTTAAGCCCAGATGGTCCAGGGAGCGCGTACCCTCCACTGCGCCTTTGCGTTTGTGAACGACGAGCCCCAGCGAGCGCAAGACTTTCACCTCCTTGTCCCGGCCACGTGTCGCGCGCGCCGCCGACACTGGCCGCGGGCCTGAGGAGAGATACCCGAAGTCGTTCATGTAGGGCAGCACCTTGAAGCCGCGTACCCGCAGATACGCAATCATTGGGCGCAGCATCCTCGTCCAGACCCAAGGGGCCAGCTTGAGACCGAACGGCATGGTCAGCGGCAGGTAGACTGTGCCCGCGACGGCAAACGCCAGCAGGAAGGTCTCCCGCTCCGCCAGGTACACGTCGTCGAAGGCGTCCACAACGTCCCATGACGTGAGGTGGTCGTTCAAGCACAGGTACATGACAAAGTCGGCCATGACCTCGTACTTGAACGGGCGGTCTTCCAGAAAGCGTTCTGGTGCTGGTAGTCGGTCACCAGGCGCGGCCGCGTGTTGATGCCCACCGCAAACGACACAGGCACTCAGCGGACCTTACGGGCCTCCGCGGCCGAGGCGCGGCGGGCAAAACCCCGCTCGCACCAGCGTCCGACCTCCACCACCGCCCAGTGCTGGACGTCTGGGGGAAGGGGAATGGGCGGCGGGCGCCACTGTGGCGGCTCGGCTCGCCATGGCAAGAACAGCCCCGCCTCGATGAGCTCGAGCACCCATGGAAAGGCGCCAATCCAGCGCCAGGCCGGCAGCGCTGCGCGTACAGCCACGTGCGGGAGGGGCTGACCGGGCGGTGCCCGCGGCTTGGGAGCGAGGCGGGCTGGAACCTGCGGGAGAAAGGGGGGGGCGGGGAGGGGAGGGGGGGACAGCGGGGCGGGACGGGACAAAGTACTGCGCACAGCGGCGCCCTCGCCGGAGGGGGTGACCGCGCCGGCCAGACTTTTAATCGCGAGGAAGAGAGGGGGCCAGCCGGCCACCCCACGCGGGAAAAACGGGCTTGCTTAGGAGGCCAGAGCGGCGTCTCCGCTGTCGAAGTCCGTGGCGCCGCGGGCGTCTCCACGGCCGCCGCCGCCACGCCCCCTCCGGGTGTGCGCGCCGTGGCCGCGCTCTCGGTCGGCGCCACGACCGCCGCCGCCGCCGCCGCCGCCGCCGCCGCCGCCGCCGCCACCGCCGCCGCCGCCGCCGCCGCCGCCGCCGCCGCCTCCGCGCCGGTTTTGGTTGGCACTGCGGGGGTTGACACGGGCGGCAGGGCCGCCGCGCGACGGCGCTTGCGGGATGGGGCCACCGCCGCGTCCGCGGGCAAGGGCGTGCCCGTGGTTGCGGGCGACGTGGACGGCACGGTCACGCGCGGCGACGCGGTGGAAGCTGTGGCTGGCAAAGTTTGTGAAGTGGGCCTCCGTGTGGCCAAGGATCGCGTCGTGCAGTGCGGCACCCCAGGCGGGGTCCGCCCGCATGGTGAGAAGCACTTCGTACCGAGTGCCGAGGAGGGTGTAGATTTGGAAAATGTGCGTGCGGGTGGTGGCGTGCACGTGGGCCGACTCGGCGAGAGTGGGCGGGGCGACGGCCCCGCGGTCCTCCCAGTCAGCGAGGGAGTCGTTGAGGTGCTGCATCCAGTTGCAGGCCATGTACAGGATCTCCGCCTCGATGGCATTTCGGCTGCCGTTGTTAAACTCGGCAGTGAAGGCCGTGTCGCCGGTAGGACGAAAGGGGATGAAGAAGACGCCCGGTCGCTGCAGGCGCGGAGGCCGCTCAAATTCCTGGATGCGGGGGCCGCCGTCGTAGACGTAGTCCACGGCCGCCCCGTCAAAGGCGTTGACAACACGGGATGCGGCGCTGGAGGCGTCGTCATCGTCGTCGAAGCCGTCAGCGTCATGGAACGGCCCACCGCCACCTCTGAGAGGGGTGTAGAAGCCGGCCCCGCCGAGTCCAAACCTTTTACCAGGGCCGCGGCCGCGGCCAGCCCCGAAACCATAGACACCGCCGCTGCCGCCCTCCGGCGACGGGCCGCCGCGGAGCGGCTGCGGGTCCGCGCCATCGGCCTCCGCCACGGGGGCGGGGGCCCAGCCGCCAGGGGCGGCCGCGGGCGCCGCAGGCGCGGCCGCCGCGGGCGTGGAGTGGGGAGGAGCAAAAGTGGCTGCAGCGGCTGGCGCGGGGGGGAGGTCAAAGGCAGCGGCCGCCCCAGTCGACGCCCGCCCGGCCGTTGCGTCGGCCCGACGCGCCTGCCGGCGGGCGGAGAGCCCCGCCCCGGCGGCCAAAAGGCCCGACCGGGCGCGGCGCCGAGACTGCCGGGCCGTGCTGGCCGGAACAAGAGAGGCGTGGAAGCCGCCGACCCGCCCGCCACCTCGCCCCACGCCCGCAGCACGCAGCCTACGGGCAAGTGGCCAGCGTGACGCACGGGGGGAGGTCGAACGGGAAGTCGTCATCCCAGGGGTGTCTTGCGGAGGGACCCCTACACGGGCAGAGCGCCCTCACCCCGGTCCGTCTGCGACGGGCGTGTGTAGTAAACAGCAATCACGTTGCCACCGGCGGCGGGTCCAGAACCCGAGCGTGCTCAGGGTCCCGCAACTCGTCGGCTAAGCCGCCCGAGTCCCAGCGGCGAGAACGAGACACGCGAGGGAAAAAAAACGTGCCGACCGTCGTCGGTCGGCCGCTCCCCTCGCCCGACGGCGGCCACTTAACCGCCGGTGGTCGATCCTTGGCTTCGCCGAGGTGCTTCGGCCGAGCCCGGCCCCAATCCCTCCTGCCCCCCCCAATCACAAAGAATCACTGCTCGGACACCTGTCCGTAACCCCCAAAGAACCACTGGACACAACTGTAAACACTCTGGTAACTGAGTCTGAATCAGTTTGCTTGGTTGACCACACAATGCGTGGTCGCGACTGTCACCCGTCCGGTGAAGGCAACCCCGGTGAATGTCTGACCCCGCCCGCCTGCGCCGGCGCCCGCGCTCTCTCCGGCGGCTGTGCAGATCTTGCGGCAGCCGGCGACAAACGCCGCTGCCACCATCACGGCAGAAACCTCCATCATAGGCGGAATTGTAGCGTTTGGGGCCTCTGGTGGCGGCCTGACGAGGCCTACGTTGCGGCGGTCCCGCGTTACCTGGCGGTCCGCGGTGGCATGGTGGCGGACTCGATCCGGGTGGCGGTTGTGGCGGCCCTTCCCCCTGGTTGGACTTGGTGGCCTGCTACTTACGGTTTCTCTTGCATTTGTTCTCATCGATTTTCACTGCGTGATTTCGTGCTTTTCGCCCTTTTTTTCCCATTGGGTTTTTGGGCGGATTGCATCTGTGTGAGGGTTTTTCGCTTGCATCTGAGTGGAGGGATTTTAGCGTGGAGCGGGGTGCCCCGGCGGGGCAGGTGCACGCTGGCACTTGGCCCGCTGGAGGCGCCCCTGAGAGGGGGCGCCCTGGTGGCCCCTCGGGGGGTGGTGTGGAGAGCTCTTAGGGGCTTGGCCCGCGGGCCACGCGAGATCCTTCTTGTAAAACAACGTTGCTTTGGGTTCTCCTTCCCCTTGGGCTTTAGCCTTTTCCCTTACCTCTGGCTGTTGAGGTGGGCAAGTAGGCGTGGGACTCCCTGGCCCGTTCCTTCTGGTAGCCCTCAGTCCTCTGGCGGTGGCGACGCGGGGCGGACAAGGGCCGAAGAACGGCCAATAACGCTACATAAATGGTGGAGCAGCAGGGGAGGGGCAACATCATCTCCTGAACCAGGACGCCCTTCTCCTTTTTCTTTTGTAGCGGGCCATCTTTGTTCTTCGGTTCCTGTTCTTCTCTTGAGCTACAAGTGGCCTACCAGTCGAGTGTCGACGGCCAACATGGCGGATCTCCCTCCCGGTGGTAGGGGCCGCGGTGCGCCGTCGGACGTGTCCCGAGTTACTCCTGCGGGTGGCGGAGGCCCCACGGCCGGTCGTGGTCGTGGTGTGCCAACGGGGATTCCCCTCCGCCGCTCTCTTACTCCGCCCTACGGGGGGCCTCGCCGTGGCTCTCCATCTTTGGGGCCAATTGAACTACGGTCGGTCCTCGATGACTTTCTGACGGACATCTTGGCCGAGGTGTCCCGCGCGGTGACGGCCAGCCAAGCCGCCATCACGCCGTCGGTTGCTGAGGATCAAGTGGGCCAACCGGCGGAAGCCGGTGGGTCCCGCACAAGCAAGAAGGAGGGTGGCCCCAAGGCCCGACGCCGCTCGCGGCGTCGCCGACACTCCTCGTCGGGCTCTTCTGGGGAGTCGTCGTCCTCGTCGGCCAACGAGGATGACGTGGGCCGTCATGATCAAGGTGAATCGCCGTCCTCCGCAGGCCCTCAAGTTATCGCGGCGGCCGACGATCGCTTTTCGCGTGTGCTGGACTACAACACCTACCGCCTCCGAAACCGGATCGAGGCCTATGGGGCCAAGGAAGCCGGCAAGGTGGGGCGGATGGCCAAGAACATGAAACACTCTTTTGGGGGCTTTCCTCCCTTTTCGGGTAAGGAGCCTTTGAAGGTCTTCTCATGGCTTCGCAAGTTTACCAAGGCCTGCGACGACAACGGTGTTTCGGAGGGGATGGCCCTCTACGTGGTTCCCCACTTCCTTTCCGGGGACGCGGAGGCCCGATACACGCGGGCACTCCCGGACTCTACGGGTGCCACAAGCGGGGCGGCCATCACTTCCTACCCCGAGGCCATCAACTGGTTCTTGGAGACCTACGCGGAGCCCCACACGTTGGCCCTGGCGCAGGACAAGTTTAGTCGGGCGACCAAGGAGGCCGACGAGTCCGTCGAGGCCTTTTCCCTTCGGCTGCGTGGCCTCTCGGAGTCCTGCGGGAATATTCACTCGGAGGGCACCATGAAGCAGCAGCTTATTCAAGGCCTACCGGAGTTCCTTCGAACGGACGCGTTTGTCTACAACGAGCCCTCGTGCACCTACCAGAGGCTTGTCACCTATACGGCCGGCAAGTTCAAGGCGGCCAAGGAGGTGATCGAGTTGGCCAAGGGGGGATCCAAGGAGTCGGATGGAGGCCGACGGTCTTCGTTTGGCCCCCGCCCGGCGACCCCCCGGCCACGACTTCCAATGATGGCCATGGATGCGATGGAAGGCCGTCAAGAGATTGATCAAGGCACGTCGGGCCGACGGGATGGACGGGCGACTTCGTCCGAGTGGGCGTATGAGCCCGCCACTCGTCGTCACCTGGCGGCTCGGACGCCGGAGGCCCGTGGGCCTCTACGTTGCTACGTGTGCTGGGAGGCCGGTCACATGGCCCACCAGTGCCCCAAGTTGTCGGCCGTCCAGCGCGACCAAGTGGTGAAGGCCCGCGATGCCTTCCTCAACTCTACGCGGGGCCACAAGAAGGTGGCCGACGAGGCCAGCTACCGCGCGCAGCGGGACGTCAATCGACGGACCCGCATCGCCGTGGTGCAGGCCCTAGTGGACGGGATTGATCAGTCCGACGAGGAGGAGAACGCCCGTCGGGAGGCCCACGTGACGCGGGCCAAGCCGGCCGGCCCTCCCCCGTCGTCGGGGGAAGCCTAGCGGGGAGTGGGTTTTCGCCTACTCCCCGCCCCTGGGATAGAACCTGCACGCCTACTACGTTTGCATCTACGACTTCCCGTTGCCCTCCGGTACTCCGCCGTCGGGCCCCTGCTTATGGGCCGGAGGAGTACCATCGTGGGGCCCCCTATGCGTTTAAGGGGACCCTCCTTGTTCTTCGTAAGAGAAACTTTGAGATTGAGACGGCCATCCAGTTGACTCATCGGCACAAGGCCCAACCAACCCGGGCAGTCTTGGACACCGGCGCGGGCCCAAGCGTTATCCGTGAGGACTTCCTTCCTGAGGGCTGGCGGCGCTACGCTTACCGGCCCCCGAAGTCAACCCGAGTGTGCGACGCCTCGGGACAACTACTACGGGCCTGCGCGGTGCTCGAGACGACCGTCCTCGTGGAGGGAAAGGCCATGGTGTTCTCTTTCTTGGTTGTCAAGGCCCTCTCCGTCCCTGTTATCCTCGGGATGGATTTCCAAAAGGAGTACGTGAAGGCCATTTACCCGGGGACGGATGCCGTGCTGTGGTACGACGGTTCCCTCACTTCGGCCGTCAGGGCGTGGACGGGCAAGGAACAAGCGGCCCCGCAGCAGAGGGCCCCTTCCCTACGACTTGACCCGGCCGCCCTAAGCCTTTCCCGGTCGGTCACCGTGGAGCCCTACTCTGTCCAGGCTGTCTTTGGCCATTGCGGGACGACGGGGCGGTGCCTACTACGGGAACGGCCAGCCAAAATGGCCGAGAAGGGGATTTTATTACACAACGCGTTGGCCGACGTCAAGGCCCGACGAGACTTCCGGTTCTACTTGACCAACATCACCGCGAGGCCTGTCAACCTCCCCAAGGGCTTTGTCGTGGGCCTTGTTGAGCCCTACCACGGGCCCGTTTTTGAGGCCGACGATGGGACGTGCTCACCCCTCGGTGAAGGGGCCGACACGGTAGCAGAGGTGACGCAAGGGCCGGAGGCTGACGGTGGTGGATCGCATGGGCCCATTCTCAACCCAGAACAGGCCCCCGACGCTCCTCCCCCGCCGGACGAATCCGCGGCCCAACGTCAAGACGGCCCCAAGTTGCCACGGGTGGCCTACGAGGTCATCCCCCCCGAGTTGCATGAGGCCGTCCGAGATTTGGTCGGCCGCTACCAAGGATTATGGGACGGGACTCTGGGCCGCATGGACATCACGCCGCACCGGATCACGTTGGCCCCGGGGTCTCGACCCGTGCGTTCACAATCTTACCGGACGGGCCTCTACCACCGAGGGCTCATCGCGGACCAAGTGGCCAGGCAACTCAAGCTGGGCGTCATCGAGCCCTCGCAGGCCGAGTGGTCCTTCCCGATGGTCATCGTCCCCAAGCCCGACGGGTCTCCGAGGTTCTGCGAGGACTACAGAAGGCTCAACGACATGACGGTCAAAGACACGTACCCTCTGCCCAGGATGGACGATTGTATTGACTTCTTGGGCGAGGCCACCGTGTTCTCCGTGTTGGACTGTAACATGGGCTATTGGCAGATCCCGGTGGCCGTCGAGGACCAGGACAAGACCACGTTTACGTGCCACGAGGGGACCTACAGATACGTTCGCCTTCCCTTCGGCCTCACCAATGCACCCGCGACCTTCCAGCGGGCCATCGACATGCTCCTCGCGGGCCTCAAGTGGAAGTCCGTGCTTGTCTACCTGGACGACGTGATCGTCTTCTCAAGATCGGCCCAAGAGCACGTGGGCCACCTGGAGGAGGTCTTCTCGTTGATTGCGAAGGTCGGCATATCCCTCAAGGCCAGCAAGTGCTTCCTCTTCCAAGAGGAGGTCGAGTATCTGGGCCACATCGTCGGCAAGGGCCACGTCAGGGTGAACGAGAAGAACCTCGTTGGGCTACGGAAAGCCGAGCCACCTACGACCAAGAAGAGCCTGCGAAGTTTCCTTGGCATGTGTAATGTCTATCGGAGGTTTGTGAAGGACTACGCCGCCGTCGCCAGGCCGTTGACGGCCCTCACAAGTTCTAAGGTGGCCGACCCGCTGCCCAAGTTCAATGAGGAGCAAGTCAAGGCCTTCGAAGATCTTAAGTGGCGGCTGACCCACACGCCCATTTTGGCCTTGCCGCGACGGACGGGCCAATACACCGTGGACACCGACGCCAGTGCGGCCCAAGTGGGCTGCGTCCTACTCCAAGAGCAGCCCGGAGGCGGCCACAAGCCCGTCGGGTACTGGAGTAGGCCCCTGTCGTCGGCCGAGAGGAACTACAGCACGACGGAGCGGGAGTGCCTCGCCGTCGTGTGGGCCCTCTTCCTTCTTCGGCCCTACCTGTTGGGAACTCGGTTTATTGTGCGGACAGACCACACGGCTCTCAAGTGGATGCTCCACATGGACGGGGCTCACGGCCGGTTAGCCCAATGGAGGTTACGGTTGGCCGAGTTTGACTACCTGGTGGAGACCCGGAGCGGGGCGGCCCACCATGCGGCGGACACGATGTCGAGGCTGACTACCTCGGGGGCCGACTTGAGCCCCATCCCGGAGGAGATCCCGTGCCTCACACTGGCCAACTTTGCTCGCGGGTGGGTGGCCCCCGACCCCGAGACTAACAAGGGCTACCCCCCGCTGACGCTCGAGAGGCTTGTGAAGGCCCAATCGACGGACATCCGCTGCCAGTCTGTGAGGGCAGAAATGGACAAGAACGCCCACTCAAGGTTCGGGGAGACCCCCGATGGCCTACTCGTCCGGCTGAGCCCTTTGGACAAGTCGGTCCAAGTTTATGTGCCGGAGGGCCTACGCCAAGAAGTTCTCGCTCTGGAGCACATGCCGGCCCACGCCGGCCACCCCGGGGTCAACAAGATGTACGCCTCCATGCGGCGGACCTACTACTGGGAGGCCATGGCGGCCGACGTGTACGACTACGTGGCCAACTGCGATGTGTGCGCGAAGAGCAAGGTTAGGGGCCGTCGACGGACAGCCCCGCTACGCCTCTTCCCCGCGTCGGAGGCCCTTGCGGACGTGTGCCTGGATTTGTTGGGCCCACTGCCCACAACGGCCAGCGGCAACCGTTTCCTGTTGGTCATCGTGGACCGCCTCTCCAAGCTTACGCGGGTGGCCCCCATCCCCCGGGAAAACGCGGAGACAGTGGCCTCGGCGTTTTGCGACACGTGGGTGGCCTCCTATGGGCCCCCCGACACGCTGTTGACGGATAATGGCCCCCAGTTGGCCTCCACCTTCTTCCGGGGCTTCTGCGGTATGTTGGGCATCCGTCACCTGACCTCCACGGCCTACCATCCGCAGACGCAAGGCCAAGTGGAACGCTACAATCGGACCATCGTGGCGCAGCTGAAGGCCTACGTGTCGGAGCACCAGGAGTCGTGGGACGAGTTGGTGTCTGTTCTCTCTTTGGCCTACAACTCCCGGCCGCAGCAGAGCACCGGCGTCGCCCCCTTGGAATTCGCGGCCCCCGAGAGGGTCCGCAACCTCTCCCTCGAGCGTTTGCCGGCCAGCCCGTACCCCAAGGAGGTCCCCCAGTCACCGCGGGCCGCTCGGGAGTATGATCGGGCCCGCCTGAGGAACCTGACCCACCAGGTGCGGAAGGCCTTGGCTGCAACGCAGCGGAGGTACAAGCGGGCCTACGACAAGAGGGTGAGGCCCGTCAACAAGACCCTACGTGTGGGTGACTGGGCCTACGTCGACGCCAACATCCAACACCCCAAGAAGTTGGACGAGACTGTCTTGGGGCCTTTCCAGATTGTCGGCCGAGACGCCCACACGTTTACGGTTATGATGGGTGGCCATCCTGAGCGGGTCAGTGGGGACAACGTGGCGCGCGCCCCCACCCCGAAGGACCAAGTGGACTCCTCGACCATCCTGCGCGGACCACAAGGCCTAGCGGTGCCGTGGGACCACACCGAGACGGGCCAACAATTTGTTTGGGAGCGCTTCGTGGACTACACGCACGACGAGGAGGGCAAGCTTTGGCTACTCGTGCGCTGGTGGGGTTACGCGGCCGACGAGGATACCTGGGAGCCCCACGACAGGCTCGACGAGCGCAAGGTGGCCGAATACTGCCGGCGGATGGGCGTCGCGGTTCCTCCTACGGCCGGCGAGATAAGGGCCCTTTGGGGCCCCCTCTATGAGCTCTGCCATCCGGGCGAAGAGTTGGACGTGGCCGCAGACCCGAGCGACCCCATGAGTTTGGTGGAGGCCCTCACGATAGACCCGGGCTTTTCGTGGGCCTGAGGCGGCCGCGACATGGCGAACTTCCTGCCGGACCGCCCGGCTGCCCCGCTGAGTCAAGGGTACTATGGGGCCACTGGGGTTATGTCGGAGAGGCGACGTGCCATGGTCGAAGCCAAGACTGTTCGAAAAGGGGGGGCTACTTTTGCCACGTGGCCGTCGTCACGCCCATCTTGCTCCCCGGCTTCCATTTCGACCAAGTCCCGCCTTCTTCCGATGCGGTCCGACCGGATTCGGGCCGTTGCAACACTGTCATATCAAGGGGCAACTTTATTTGGGGCTGCAACGCACCTGGCGGGATCGATTGCTTACAGTCGTCCCTTTCCATGGCGGCCTCCTCTCTCCCCTCGCCCACGACGTCCACTCTTCCTGCCGATGTTGGCCAACCTGACGGTGCCCTACGTGCTCATGACGTCGGCCACCGTCGGGCCGAACGCGACGACCCCAAGCTCCGGGGCACGAGGACGGCCGGCACGGTCCCACTTGGCCCGCGGCGACGCAGGCGACGCCGGCGGTCCCCCCCCCCCCCGTCCTCCTCCCGCTCCTCCTCTCCCTTCGGCCCTCCTGACCATCTTCTTGATCTTCTCGTGGGCCTTGACCTTGTCGACCTTGGCACCCGTCTTGGCCCCCGACATGAGGGTGGACACCTGGTCGAGGGCCGTCGCGGGGAAGTAGGCCGCACGGGTTGATGGCACACGACGGCCGCAAGGACCAGACGCGGGGAACCAACAACGGCCACGGAGGCGAGACAAGAAGGCCAAGGTCGGCGGTTAGTGTGCCTGGTGGCCGCGGTGGTGGCGGCCGTCGGTGCCCTCTCTCCCCTCTTGTCCCTCTTTCCCTCCCCCACCGTCGGCGACACTTACCTTGGCTGCCGGTCGGCGCGGAGGAGGCCGTGAAGGTGGACGCCGTCGTGGGTGTCGAGTAGCGGGCCCACCACTTGCCGGTACGGCAGCGCCTCGAGGCCCTCCGGTGCCACGACTCGACCCCGTCGGCCAGGGTGGACAGGCCGACGTGGTGGTGGTGAGGAAGGGGCGGACGAGGGGAAGCGGACGGGCCGGCCAACGAGGAAGAGGACGGCCTACACGACGGGGACGAGCGGATGGTGGCAGGCGGTGTGGCGGCCGAGACACGGGCGGCGGCCTGACAAGGCCAGCGCGCGGACGAGGCCGTTATGTACCCCTCGGTGGCCGACACTCCCGCCGCTCTCTCCCCCTCTCCGCTGGCCCACCCCGACACCCTCCCGGGTCTACCCTGCTGGCGGCCCCCCTCTCCGGGAAGCCTCTCACGCGTGCCACCATTGAGTGCGGCCGGCGGGGACGCTCGGCCTCGGTGAAGGGGCCATGTAGCGTTTGGGGCCTCTGGTGGCGGCCTGACGAGGCCTACGTTGCGGCGGTCCCGCGTTACCTGGCGGTCCGCGGTGGCATGGTGGCGGACTCGATCCGGGTGGCGGTTGTGGCGGCCCTTCCCCCTGGTTGGACTTGGTGGCCTGCTACTTACGGTTTCTCTTGCATTTGTTCTCATCGATTTTCACTGCGTGATTTCGTGCTTTTCGCCCTTTTTTTCCCATTGGGTTTTTGGGCGGATTGCATCTGTGTGAGGGTTTTTCGCTTGCATCTGAGTGGAGGGATTTTAGCGTGGAGCGGGGTGCCCCGGCGGGGCAGGTGCACGCTGGCACTTGGCCCGCTGGAGGCGCCCCTGAGAGGGGGCGCCCTGGTGGCCCCTCGGGGGGTGGTGTGGAGAGCTCTTAGGGGCTTGGCCCGCGGGCCACGCGAGATCCTTCTTGTAAAACAACGTTGCTTTGGGTTCTCCTTCCCCTTGGGCTTTAGCCTTTTCCCTTACCTCTGGCTGTTGAGGTGGGCAAGTGTGTGTGGGACTCCCTGGCCCGTTCCTTCTGGTAGCCCTCTGTTCTCTGGCGGTGGCGACGCGGGGCGGACAAGGGCCGCAGAACGGCCAATAACGCTACAGGAATGGTTTTCGCTGTAGATGCCCGCCCCCGAACTCCGCCCCGACCACGCCCCCCCCCCTGCCCACGGTGTGCCCAGTCGCCCCACAGTTTTCCGCTCCCCCGCCCGCGCCTCCCTCGAGGACCAAAGTTTCCGACTTCTTATTGCAGCCCCCCGCCACTTGGAGGGCCTCCCGCTCAGCCGGGGCTCGTCTGGCCGCCGACGCGAGCCATGGGACCACCAGAGACAGGCAGAGACGTGAGGCCCACTCCTCACCTTACACTGTTGTATAAGGCAGATGACTTGTCCTAAAAATTGTAGGCGTACCAATCCACCACGTACCGATCAGTGTGATAATGGGGCGCTTTTCCGCCCCTTCCCGCCGCGTAACGCTTAGGCAAGCTCTTGCTTTTGGGCAAGCGCTCTCGACACATGCAGCGCGTGGCCGATCCACTGTCAGCACGCACTGTTTTGTGTTGGGCGCTACCCCAGTGACCACGACTGTGGCAGCCCGCCTACTCCTACCCGCTCCCTATCCTCGTTGCCTTGGTCCAACGCCTCCTCCCCCTCGCACTCGTGGTCGCCGTTCCTTGGTCCGCCCGTGGGGACGGTTACCATGTGTGGCAAGTCGGGTGCCCACGGGGTACCGTAATCAGGGGGGAGGGTTGACGCACAAACCCGTAACCGCAGTGCCAAGTCGATGGCAAGTAAGCGGGACACAGAGGGATACGTTTAGACCTGACGAGCAGGGAGGGGCAGGGCGAGGACGCCGTCGCGGGCCCAGAAGAGGCGCCGCGCGCCCGCCACAACCCTCGATCGGAGAGGTCCGCCGGGTAGGGTCGACCTGTCCTGAGAATAGAAGCGAAATCCCTCCAAGACGATAATTCCATGCGAAATTGGTGAGTACCCCCCGAAAGGGCGTACCACAATCGATAGGTAGATCCTATCGATCGTCACAGGGAGTACTCGATCCAGCCCCCGCGGCCGCCCTTCCCCGGCCCGGGAGCTGTCCCTCAGATAGAAGGATCGCCCGCCGGCGCACGCCTTCGATCCAATCACAGGCGACCTAGGGGGGGGGGGGGCTAGCCCCACCAGTGACGCGACCGTTCGGGCCCCGCGCGCCGCCCGACCCTTTTACAGGGGTCGGGGGGGAGGGGTTGCGACGACGCCCCCGGCGGGTGTGGTCGCCTGTGGGGCTGCTGCGCGTGGCCGTCCACTTAGCCGTGGACGACCCCTGCGCACCCCCCAAGCGAATATATGCCACACATGTCTCGTGCCTAGGAAAGCAGTCACCTGGAAAATGTCGCCGCGGCTCGGGTGTATATCAAATCACCCATACCAGTCGCTGACCTGGCCGTCTATGAGGAGCAGAGCAGAGCCGCGCGGGACGGCACGCTGGACATCTGGCTGGACAATATGATCGGTGAGTCGTTTCTGGCCACTGCAACGAACGCCGCGGCGCTCAATGCGCTGGTCTGTGGCAGCGGCCAAAGCAGGCCCTGGGGCAGCTCCTCTGCGGCGGCGCTTCCGGCGGCACGACCTCCCGCGGCAGCACTCCCCGAAGATCATCTGATTGCTCTCCCCACCGACGCTGCTCAGCGCCAAGCTGCCGCGCCTGCTTCACACGACGCTGGTGCGCAAGGGTCCGCGTGTCGCTCGGTTCCCCCCCTACAGTCCGTATTCGACTATGTGCGGCTTGATTACATGGCCCCCCTCACATGACCGAGCCGCACATCGCACGACATCGGTCCTCAGGTTGACGGAAATGTTCCGCGACAAAACCCAACCCATATTTGAGTCGACAAGTGCGCGCGCTGTTATGAAGCCAATCCGAGCAATACGGCAGCGACAAGTAGAGAGCGGCCGCGTCGTCCGCTGCGCCGCCACCCACAACATTACCTGCTGCTGTACGTGCATGTACCCGCCGGCGTTCGCCGCAATTTATTTTGAGGTGCTTCCCTGACGCTTTATCATCCCACCACCCCCACGACACTGTGATAGATGTCACCAGTTGTCCCCCTGTTCGGCCTTGCCAATTGGCTGCGCTGCGTCGGTGGCTGGCTGCTGAGGACGATGTGGAGGACATAGACGAACAGTGGATATGGTACTGGGTGGGGAAGATGACGGGGAATGAAATGTATAATTCTTTTTTGGCTGCAACGGTTCTTTGCTGGGGTGCAGCAACCTCTCTTCTCTTTCCCTGTCGCCGCCTCCCCCTCCGCTATCGGGCACTTGGTCGGAACGCAAGGTAGTTCGCTTTCCAGCAGCCCCGCAGTGAAAGGCAGTCCTTGGCTTGCAAAAGTAAGGTACTTTCATGTACAGGTGACCCGAACAGTTGTGTACACGTGGCGTACAGTGATGAGCCTCAGTGGGCTACTTGTACACATGAACCTGTCATATAACCGCGTACACACTGTACGACTCTTGTGTGCAGTATTATCATGGGACTAGGGGCGGTTGGGGGACGTGGGCCTCGAGAGGTGCCGCCTCCTGGGGTGCCGAGGGGTCGGAAAACTGGATGGGAAAAACGCCAAGCGGGTGGTGACAGCGACTGTGGGTGGTGGCGGCGGCGACGGCGTCAGCTGGGGCGGGCGCGACGGGGCCAGCTCTGAGCCCGATTCACGATTTTCTGACTTACCAGGTCGACTTAAATCCCTTTTCATATGAGGACGGTCTTAAACGCAACCTTCCGTCTCAGCGCAGAGCCCACGTCTGGGACACCTCTCGGAGATCTTCCAGATCCTGAGTTGGAGGATCGAGTCCGTGCACGCAAATGCGAGGACTTGGCTCGAGACTGTGCATCTCATTTGAACCGAGTGGAACCAACTCCGAGACACCCGCTCGGAGGACTGGCGGTGGCCGCAACCAGCGACGAGTGTGTCGCGCGCACTCGTCCGCCGGGTCCCTCTCTCCAGTCCCCCGCAGTCGATTTGGCCTTCGTCCTCGTGACGGTTGCATCCCGGGGCTCACTCCCCTCCCCCCCCCCCCCCCCCCCCCTGCATTATACTGCGGTGTGCTGCCCCCGTGCAGCCGCATTTGCCAGCTGGCCGATCTACCGGACGATGCCCTGGAAGGCCTGCGGGCGGCCGGGGAGCATGATCGCAAGCTCCGGGAGCTCGCCGGTTTGCTCCGCGTGCAGGAGGCCGCCCTCGACTTGTGCTCCGTTCAATCAGATGAGCCAGTGGGACCATGACTTGCTATGGTGGTGGGGTTGCTCCGCGCAGCAGACTCGAGGGAGGATGCCGGCTGGGCCGAGATTGAGAGCTTCCTTCTTGCTTTTTGATCGGCGTTGAGGGCGGGTGCGGTGGGGAGGAGCGAAGCGGATGAACTTCTCGAGTTGGCGGAAATGGCCGACCTCACAAATATTTGTCGCCAGGGAAACCGTGCTGCGCACCACGCTCGCGACCTTGTACGGCGCTATTTTCGGAAGAGTATTGAAAGTGGGTCTTTCTTTCGTGACGTGCGCATGACCCCCACTCATTTTGATGAGGTCGTGGCGTTGACTGAACCTCACCTTCCACGCTGCCGGCGCAGCCCAGATGCTCTCTCACCGGCATGGCGCGTGTTTGCTGTCCTCTTTTGGCTGGCGCAAGGGGGGCGGCAGAGGGTCGTCGCAAGAGCCGTGGACGTGGCCGCGTCCACGTTCGGGGAGTTTTGCACCCCTGTAGTGCGGGCTCTCTGCCTAAGCCTCCCTTCTCCCGTGTGGCCTGGGCCAGATGAGCGCCGGCAGATATGCTTGGACTTCTCCCAGCTGACGGGGGGGAACCTCGCGGGGTGGCAAAGTCTGTACGTTTTACCATTCGCATGAATTTTCCCGCGGCACGCCGCTAGGGTTGCGGGGCCAGCGCGATTGACTTGGGACACGGACCCTGGTGAACACACCCATATCTAGAGCCATGTATCTGACGTAAACAAAACGCATTCTTCTGCTCCAATTTATTCGCTCGTTATAGTTGTGGGGCCGCTGATGGCTGCCACATCCCACTATTGACCTCTTTTGGAGAGCACAAAGAGGACAACACGAACAAGAATGCCACATCTTCGCTCCTTGTATTGGCTATAACGGACACCCGTCGTATACGCTACTGTGTGGCCGGGTTTCCAGGTTTTTCTGGAGACTCCACTGCGTTGAAGGGACGGTCGTGGTTCAAGGCGATTTTGAAACGCGACGGTAGCCTTCGACCACTGTCTGCGGGGGAGTTCATCCTCGGAGACGCAGGTTTTGGTCTCACACCGTTCCTGGTACGTTGCCTCTCCAGTGTGTCTGCTCCGGGAAGAGTTTAAAGGTATTTGGGGGGCGAGGGGGTTCAGTGTGAGAGGCATCACGAGTGACGAGGCTGGAGCGGTGGGTGGCAGTCATCGCGACTGGACCAAGGGATGCATAGCGCAGACCATACATGCTGTGAGGCTGGCCGCTGACCGTTGACAGCTGTGCAACACACTCGAGATCTACATAGTGCGGCAGGCACACGCGCGTCTCTGTCCCGGGTCTTTGTCGGCCCCGCATGTTTGCATCCCGCCATTGCTCTCCCACTTTTGGAACATGATGCCCCCCTCCCCCTCTTGTGTTGTCATTCTTTTCTGGCATGAGCTGCTACAGATAACACCTTTCAGGGAGGTCGACATGCACGGCCCAAACGTGGAAACAATGCGGCGCTTCAACTATCAACATGCGAAAATGTGGGTCGTCGTGGAGAATGCGTTCGGGCGTCTCACAGATCGCTGGCATATTTTGCGCATGATCTACGCGCACGCTGGCCTGTCTGCGTCGGTGCAGGAGGCCTGCGTCGCTCTGCACAACTTTTTAGAGGCCAGGGACGCTGCATACGACGAAGACCTTGAGGTTCCGGATGAGCAACCGGGCAGCAGCCCGATGGCGGGTGCGGGTAGTGATACCTTGCTGTCAGCGGGGCAGGCCCGGTGGGTGGAGATTGTGAAAGCGCAGGGACTGCCGTGAATGGTTGTGTAGGAAATGGATTGTGCGCGAGGTGGCTGATGCTGACTTTGAGGATGTAGTGTGGGGAGCGTACGTCGGACTGGAAGGCTGTGGATGTGGGAGCTTGAGAGGTCGGCGTCAACTGGGCATCCGTTTATCACTTTGTTGTTGTCCTGCATGAGTGCATGAGAAGTCGTGGTAGCTTGGGGGAAGGGTATGGCGTTGTGAGGCTCCACAACAAAGGCGACGATTCTAGGGCGTCTATCGAGTTGAGCATTAGAAAAGGGAACAGGATGGCGGACGCTTTGAAGAAACAAGTCAAAGGCACAAAGTCTATGGGTCTCATCTGAACACGCCGTCAAATGACGCAAATCGTATCGGTCGATGCCCCACCAATGCAACGGCGCTTCAAAAGCGGAGAGGACTACTCGCCACGTGTCTTCTCCGCGAAAGCACTCAGAAGATTGACCACCGCGAGTCGCAACTCACAGATGCTCGCCTCACCGGGGCCACCGGTACCCGCCGCGCTACCGGCCTCGTGATCGCTCGAGCGTGGCGACCCGTTCGCCATCTTCGCCTTGAGGTACTCTCGCATGACGCTGGCCGCCGTTTCCTTCTTGTTCTATTGGGAGGTCTTGGAAAGCTTGGCCTGGGCCTCTGCCTCAATCTCAGCCGCCGTCTGAACGACAGACGGGGCGGTGGCTGTGAGCGCGCTCGCGACTGGGGTTATCTCGTGACCGTCGCTCGAGGAGCTGTCCGCGTCAGTGTCCACCTCAACCGCAGCCCCCTCCGCGGTCCCGCCGCCCCCCGCCGCCCCCGCGGCCCCCTCCGCGGTCCCGCCGCCCCCCCCCGCCCCCGCGGCCCCCTCCGCCTCAACAACCCCCCCAGCGTTGCCGGAAACGCGCGCCCCTGCAGGCGCCGGGGCCCCATCGGCCCCCTTCCCCCCGTCCACCTCGTCAACCGCCGCAGCCCACGCCGACACCTCGCCCCCTTCCGCTGCACTCGCTCCGCCGCCTCCCCCCGCCCCGCCGTCAGAGTTCAAAATGTCGACGGGTTCACGGACCGTGCGCTCGCTCGAAACAGGGCATTTTTCAAAGACGGCTGTCGCCATGCCGAAAAGGACGGCGCCGCCAAACTTGATGATAGCGTCCTCTTTTTGAGCCGAGCTCGCACCCGACCCGGAAGCCTGCTTGAGGGTCACTCCGTAGCTCGTGCGGAGATTCTTGAGCCTCTTGTCCAGCGCCGTTGCGTCGCGCGTGGCAGCGCACGCCTTCTCGTCGGCCGGCACGTGGGAAACAATTGCGTTCACCAACTCCTTGCCGGTGCGACGGGTCTTGTCCCCAGTGCGACGACCACGGAACTCTGTCCAGTGGTCACGCGCCGCAGCCAGCAGAGCCATGCGTTCACCGGGGGTGAAGTTCTTGGCCTGAGGACCGATGGGCTTGCCCCCGGCCGAGCGCTTGCGGCTGCGCGACTTGATCGGCGCAGGCGTGCGCGCGCTCGTCATCCTCTTGAGAGGGGGAGGGGGAACGACGACAGGCCAGGGAGCAAGAGGAGTAGACAATAGGGCGATGTGTCGTTGCGGGAGGTGACCGGGAGGCAGGCCAGAGAGCGGTCGCAAGGGGACCAAGGACAGGGAGGAAACAGCAAAGCGTCGCGTGGGTTTATTAAGGACTGGGGCACCCACACGGGCGATGGTAGCTTGTCTACTGGCGCCGCGCCGCCTGCCCACCAGCACTGCGGTGCGATGGAAGACGGCGCGCGCCGTGACCAAAAAGGGCGCGCAGCGATCATGCACGAACGGGCGGACGCATCACCAGTCCCTTCCTTCCGATTTCAAGTGTGGCATCAAAAAAAAAAAATTGTATCAAATGCTCAACAACTCGTTTCCCACGTGCGTCTTAGATCCTGATACCTGATTTAAGCAGGCGCAAACTGTGAATCCCCCTCCGCGGCCAAGGTTCCAGCGCGGCCCTGGCCTAAGCGCAGTTGTGGAGGTTGCTAAGCGCGAAGCGCAGACGGGCCGCGGGGGCCCGGGCCAGGCTTGGGCCCGCGCATCCGCCGCCACGGCCGCCCGCGGCCGGCGGCCGCGTGGGGCCACGGCGGACGGGCACGGCGGCGGCGCCGCATTGCCTTATCAGGCGCGGCCGACGCACGACGCTGCCGGGCGCCTTGCCCGGCACGTTTGTCTTCCTCGTGCGCGTCAGGTCACGTTCCCCTGTCTCCGCAGGTGCCCGTGCCCCGATCTGCCCGAGCACGACAACCCGTGGGTCTCCCACGTCTTGATCTGGCTTGGCTTTCTTGTTCTGCTTACTGACCCGCTCCGTGCCTCGCACGATCGGATTCTTGGTCACTGCGCCTTCGCACACCGCTCCCCCCTGAAAAGGGGGGTGGCCCCCGCGGCCTGACATGCCCGGATCGGGAACGGGCAGCGCTTCGGCCGGCCCCCGGAAAGCGGTTGCCCCCGGGAGTGCGGCTGACGCGACCCCCCCACGCCGATCCCGGCGGCAGTTGGCGTCGGCCGCTGCCGCCGCCGCCGCCGCCTCTCGGGCGGACGGCGCCGCTCTCGCGCCCGCCGCCGCCGGCGAGCCCGCCAACCCCCTTCCTTTGGCTGCGGACGCTGCCGCGGCCGCGGCACTTCTTTTTGCCGGGGCCGCTGACGCCGCGCCCGCCGTACCGCCCCCTCCGCCTCCCCCCCCTGACGACTGGTTTGCTAACGACGTCGACGACGACGAATACATCGCGCCGATTGCGTTTGGAGAGTCTACGTCCGCAGGCCTCTCCCTCGTCAACTCGGTGTCGAGTTTGGCATCTTGGCTCTCTCCTGGGGCCGCCCTCCCCCCAGCACCCTCCGCTCCGGCTCCCGCCGATCGGCCACGGCCCGCGCTTGGCCCCGCGGCAATCCCCGCTGCGTCTCGGTCCCTCGTCCCACGGCCGCCGCCCGGGTATGGGCCACGCTCGGCGCTTGCGCCGTCGGCGCCTGGATGCCAGCTGCCCACGTTTGGGTTTGGCGGCGCCCCTGCCATCGGCGCCCGGGGCGTCGACTACTACGTCCCTGGCGCCGGCGGAGCCGGCCGAACCGAGTCGGCGTTTGCCACGCCTGTCGTTGCCCGGCTCCTCCACAGCAGCACTCGCCTCGAGGGGTTTGACCTCTTGCCGGGCCTGCGCAACCCAGGTGTTTTCCCGCAGCCCTTCGCTATGTTTGGTGAATTCCTCCACCGCTTCCCCACCGAGGACCGCTCCGTCTTCGAGGCTCGCGTTCTCCACACCGCCCTCTCCTGGCTGCAGAACGCGCACAACCGCCTCATCGACGTCGAGGATCGCGTCGCCAATGGCATCTACACCGCGTCTGACGCTGCGGAAGCGATCCCTGTCTCCCGCGCCCACCTCCACCGAGTTTTTGCCCTCCTCGCCACGCGTTATGAGTGCCTCCGCGAAGCGCGATCCGGCGGCGGCGACTGGGCGCACACGCTCGAGGCCATTGCGCTTCAGCCAGCTGGACCCGGGTACTCTAACCCCGCCACTGCGGCCATCCATGCTTCGGCAGCCTCGGCACGGTTGACCGCCGCCGCTCGAGCGCACGGACAACACCTGGCGCGGTCCGCCGCCCCTCGACCCCCGCCCAACCCGTCCCGCCGCCGTGAAGCGGAGCGAATTCACAACCCGCGCCGCCGCCCTGGCGGGAAAGGCCGCGGCGGGGGCAACGGCGACGGCTCCCGAAAGCCCGACAACGGACGAGACGACGGTGGCGGCCGCGGCCGCGGCAAACGGCGCATTAAACGCCCCCGCTCTCCACATCCCCCCCGCCCCGCCCATGACGGGGGATCTACCCCCTGACCGCACCTCCACCGGAGCGTGGCGCCCCTGGCGCGCCGGACGGCACCCCACAGGGAGCAGGGAAGCACGTGCGTTTTGCTCGCGTCCCCTGGGACCTGGACGCCTCGCTCCTCCCTCGACCGACCTGGTCAACTTTCGCCCCGCCCCGTCCCTCGGTCCTCCGCTCTCCGTCGACCACGACAGCGGCAACGCCCGGCCCCGACCGGCGCCCCCCCCTTGCCCCGCCATTGGACCGCCCGACGAATCGGAAGGCCCGCCGCGCTCACCTGCAGCCCAAGCCCGTCGGGACTGGTCCGCCCCCGCACGTCACCGCTCGCCGGGCGTGGCGCTAGTGGCGGGCGCTCGGCGCATCCGGTCCGGTGCTCCGCGTCCTCAAGGATGGCCTTCTTCTCCCCTGGCGCCGCACCCCGCCCCCGTAAATGGCCCCGACGATTCTTCAACCCCCCGACGTGCAGCCATGGGCCAAGACGGAGGTGGCCCGCTGGGTGAATCGCGGTTATTGTCGACCGGCCACGCCGGCCGAGGCCATGAGCCCGCACAGGCAGGCGGCCTCTTTTGTGGCCGACGTCGACCGCAAGCCCCTTATGGTGGTCGACCTCTCCCCAGTCAACTGCTGGCTGCACGATCGAGCCTTCAAGTACGACGTGCTGCCCAGCTTCATCGCGATGCTCAAGAAGGGCGACCATATGGCAAGCTGGGACATCAGCGACGCGTTCCATCACATCCGGCTGGCCCCCCGCGAGAGCGCGCGTCTGGCCTCCCGGGTGGGCACGGTCTTGTGGTTCTTTTTGACGCTTCCCCTCGGGCTCAAGCTGGCACCCTGGGCGCTGACAAGGCTACTACGACCGGTGGTGCAACACCTCCGCTCCCTGGGCTACTTGATGATGCCGTATATGGACGACTTTGCCATTTCCGTCGACCAACCAAATCCGGTTACTCTGACCCAAGCCACGGCGGCCCGCGCAGTCGCGGTCTCGCTTTTCCCGCGCTTGGGCCTTCACGTGCACCCTTCAAAGGGCGCGTTCGTCGGCACTAGCAGGTTGCACGTTCTCGGCTACACGATCGATACAACACGGTGCCCCCTCCTACTTCCGCCGCAGCGACAACAGCGGATCGTCGGCACCGCCCACTCTCTCCTCAGGCCGCCGCCTTGGACCGCTGCTGGGTCCGCGCCCGTGCTCTCCGCCGGGTCTGCGGCCTGGCCTGCTCGGCGGCCCTCGCTGTCCCCCTCGGTCGTCATCACCTCCGTTCCCTCTTTTCTTCTCTCGGTGCCTCCCGCGGACGGACTTGATTGACGTCGCCTGCCCTGCGGGACCTTCTATGGTGGTCCGCCCTCAAGTTCACCCTGGGGATCGGCCGCTCTCTTTGGGAAGCCCCGACCGCGATGCACCTCGACACGGACGCGTGCGCGACTGGCTGGGGCGCGGTCCGCGACCAGCTAATATCAGCGCGCGGCTTCTTCGACCTCGCAACGTCGCATTACCACATCAACCGCAAGGAGCTGTTGGCCGTCATCTACGCCCTCGAGTCCTTCCCATCCGCGCGGGGACCCGGCGTGGTACGGGTCCGGACGGACTCCACGGTAGTGATGGCCGTCATCAACTCCCTTTACTCGCGCTCACCGGCGCTGCACCGAGACGTGACGAAGCTGCGCAAGATTCTCGCCGATCGGGACTTGGGCATAGAGGCGACCTGGCTCTCCTCCGTCGAGAACAAGTGGGCCGATCGCTTGTCGCGGTAGCGGGACAGCACGGGTTGGCGCTTGGCGCGCTCGGCTTGGGATGCCCTGAACGACGCCTGGGGTCCAATGACGATCGACCATTTCGCCACACCCCTCGACACCCACCTGCCGCGCTTCAATTCCGCGATGGCTTGTCCAGGAGCGGAGCGAGTCGACGCGCACACGGCCCCGTGGTGGGGCGAGACGAATTACTGCGCACCCCCATTTTCGCACGCCCCCGCCGCGCTGCGCAAGTGCTTCAAGGACAGGGCCACCGCAATCTTCGTGCTTCCTGTCTGGCCAGCCCATCCTTGGTGGCGCCGCGCCACGACACGGACCCACGCCGCCGTCCTCCTCCCGGACGACGCGATCATCTACACGTCCGGCCGCTTCACGCCGCCTGCGAAACCGCCATCCTGGCAAATGGCCGCGTTCTTGTTCGAGAACGGCGGGACACCGACCACTGGGCCGCGAGGCGACGCCTGGCCAACAATTCGACACTGGCCGCCATCGGCTCGTCCAGTGCCGGCGCTTCGGTCGCCGCCGCGCTCCTAACCAACGCCGTCGCCCCCTCCACGGCCGACAAGTACGGGCGACGCTGGGCGGAGTTCGAAGCGTTTTGCACCGCCAACAATTGGCAAGCACTACCGACCTCCGCCGCCGCCGTGGCGTGTTTTTTTCGGGACCCTCTGTGAGCGGCGCCTTGCTCCGTCTTCTCTACAGACGTACTTGACGCCTATTAACAACCGGCACCACGACGGAGGATTCGACAAGCCGGCCACCGGCCCATTAATCGCGAAGCTCCGGACCGGTTGCAATCGTATGCTCGCCGACGAGGCGGCCGAGTTCCCGCCTACTAGGGCCGCACTGCCGGCCACTGTCGTCTGGCGCATCGCCCAGTTGGCGCTCGACGAACGGAACGCCGCCTGGGCCACCCGTTTCACGGCCGTCGTGCTGTAGTACGTCCTCGTGCGCCGTACCGCGGAGATCCTGTCCCTGCAGCTGCGCGACGTCACGCTCACGGCGACTGGCGGCGCCGACATCCAGATCCGCCGATACAAGGGGGGCGAGCGGCGAGCCCGCATGGAACAACTAGTCGTGTCCTTCCCCCCTGCCCCTGTCGGCACGCCCCGTGACCTGCATATCGAGCTGCTTACTCGGCTGCTCACGCGAATGCAGCAGCGACGCGCGCCGCCGCGTTCCCTCCTCTTTTCGCTTGCGGACTTGGACCGCCCGCCCAACGCCACGGACCTGACCGCATGGCTCCTGGTGGCGCTGTCGCGCCTCGCCATTTCGCCGCCGGACGGCCTCTTCTATTCTTCCTATTCTGCTCGCAGTGGCGGCGCCACCGCGCTCGACATCTGCGGGGTGTCTCGCCCGACGATCGCCCGCTTGCTTGGGCACTCCCGCAACGACCCCAAGGTGGCCAACGCCCACTACGTCGACGCGTTGGCGCCGGCCTCCTTGGAGACTTAGTAGCTATGCGGCCGCTACGCCCGCGAGTTGCCCGCTTTCGTCGCGGCCGCGGCCTCTCCATCACCGGGGCAGTCTGCGCGTCCTCGAGCGTTGTAATGGCCTAAGCGCAGTTGTGGAGGTTGCTAAGCGCGAAGCGCAGACGGGCCGCGGGGGCCCGGGCCAGGCCTGCGCCCGCGCATCCGCCGCCACGGCCGCCCGCGGCCGGCGGCCGCGTGGGGCCACGGCGGACGGGCACGGCGGCGGCGCCGCATTGCCTCATCAGGCGCGGCCGACGCACGACGCTGCCGGGCGCCTTGCCCAGCACGTTTGTCTGCCTCGTGCGCGTCATCCACCCTCCGTCCCTGCCTCACTGCCACCGGCAGCCGGCACACGCAACAACTGCACGCTCGACAGTCGCATGCCCGTTTCTCTTCCTCGTTTATGCACGCCTCTCTCTCCTTGTTTGATTGGAGTTGCTCTTACGCGCTCCACACTCGTGGGGTCCAGGTGCTACGACCGATGGGCCCCGCGCCGGAGGTGAACTTCCAGCGATGGGAGACGTAGCCCCGGAGCCAAACCTATAAACTGGATCAATCGGCAGTCTGCGCGTCCTCGAGCGTTGTAGCCTGTCTGGGCCAAATGTCGACCATTTATGGGGCGCGTCCGCGCTACAGACTCTCCGTGTCGGCGCTCGAGGTACGAGAAAAAAGCCCGTCCGAAGGACGGTTTTTTCCATTATGTTGCTCTCTTCATGCGTACGACCGCAGCCGTACGCGAGATAAGGAAGAATAAGAACAGAGTTTCCTGACATATTAATGTCGACCATCCGATAGGACCTGTCGTTGATCTCGGGACAGGTCGTTTGCTGGCTCAGGAGGCACATCCCATCGTGATCCCCAGTCGTATCCCATCATTGCCATGCAAATGTATATTTTCCCAACGAAGCCGCCATCCCCTCCCCCGCCCAAGTCCCCGACCAGCCCACCCGTACAGCAGCCCAGTCACGCACTGCCCCGACCATGGCCCATCGCGCGCCTCCCCCCGCCTCCCCCCCCGCCCCCCCCGTTACCGCCGGCGCTTAGGGCGCCTCTCCTGCTCCACCACCGTCCCGCCTACGCACACGTAAGGTGCCACATCCCCCGCGGCCGCCCTGGCACGTGCAGCGCGCGCTCGCAGGCCACGCTTGCGGGCGACAAACTCGGGGCTGGCGCGGCGCGCCGCCGCCTCGGCCTCCAGGCGGGCGTCCAACGCGACAGCAGCTGCGGCCTTCGCCTCCCGCCCGGCCTGCAATGCGTCCTTGGCCGCCTGCTTCCTGGCCGCCTCGGCGTCCTGCGAGGCCAAGGCGGCCAGCACCGCCGGTGCGGTCGCCTCCAGCGCAAGCCCACGCGTGCTCACAGACCCAAAGGCGATGATTGGCTGGCGCATATCCCGCCGCGCCTCCGGGCCAAGGCAGGTGGCCAACAGCTCCAGGTCCACCTTGCGCGCCGAGTTGCGTGCCCCCTTGCCCAGCACGAGCCGTCCAACGTCAATCTCGGAGGGGCAAATGGGCCACGTGCCCGTCTTCTTGAAGCCGATCACAATGTTGACAGATGACAAGCCCCGGAACGCGCCAGCCGTGATCACCCGCATCAAATGCGACAAGTTAAAACGGGTGTTGCGCGGGATGGTGGGCAGCATCGACCGGAGCTCCGCCCGTGCGTGCACCTTGACCTTCATAAATGGGTCACTGTCCAGCGCCTGGAGAATATGGGATAGGTGTGACGGGAACATCAGCACCACCACCTTGGCGGATTTCAGCAGCGTGAGGCCGACCACCGAGGCGTGCACCTTGCACCCGTCCATAAGCAGCACCTTCCACTCAGTGGGGCACTTGTCCTTCATGGCGCGTGCCACAAACGCGGCGTACACCTCCCAGAGCGCCACATCAAACCCAGGCTTCTCCCGGCGATGCACCTCGGCCCCCTCGTCCAGGTAGGCCGCCAGCGGGACGCGGCGCTGGTTGCCGTTGCCGTCGTCCTCCACGGCAAAAGGGAGGCGACCGCCGCTCCCGGTGACCACCACAAACACTGGCAGCCGAGTGCCGTCGGCGCACACAGTGGCGACGAGGCTGGCCGCCTCGGCGCCACTCTGCACGCTCGGGAAGACAAAATCGAGCGAGGTGGTGACCTTGGGCGCCAGCACTGTCACGGGGGTGGTCTCCATCAGGGCTTGGGCGTCGATCATCGACTCATCCGTATTCCACACCTGTGCAGCACGGGTAATGCCAAGGTCGCGGCAAACCCCACCCGCCCCCGACGCAGGCCCCGCCGTGTCCGCCGCCGCCGCCGCCACCGCCGCCGCGCCCGCGCCTGTGGCCGCACCCGCCGCCGCCTCCACCCCCCGAAGGGCTGCAGCGCCCCCCCCGCCTCGTCCCCCCCCCCCACCCCCCCCATCCCGTCGCCGCCGCACATTAGGCACCGCCGGCGGGAGCGCCCGAGGCGGTATCCGTCTGACACCAGTTTTTCACAAGTGGCACCAGTTTTTCACAACTTCCCATCTGTGGGATTCCCACAGTGTTTACATAGAAAAACTGACGAAAACGCTATTCGAGATCGTGCCCCAGCCGTCTATTGACTCGTGCCAAAAATACAAGCCGAGGCGTAGGCAAACGGTGAGTCACACGGCTGGACGCGCCAACTCAAGGGCTCTCCAGCGGTGTAGAGAGACCCCAACAAGGCGGGCTTCCGGGCGCGCCACGCCGCGCCGCGTAGAAAAAGGTGCGGCTCCCCGGAGGGAATTATAATTCAAGTACCTCGCTTGACGCAGCTCCTGGCTGATTGATGGGCGAGCCCAGCGCTCCTCGGCGCGGCGTACAGCCGGCGCTCGAGAGGCTACGAGTCTTCCTCCCCTCCTGTAGACACTATACCCTCTTGTAGCACACCACTGGAACACAGACGCCTCCTCTACCCATTCCTCTGACTTTGAACGCTGCAGAAGCGCATGTGCGGTTCCGAGGATGGACGGCAGTCGCGCCACAAGAAGCCCGCTTGCCCCAGCTTACCCCACTTTCCTTCCCTTTGCGGCCTGCGCACCGTATCCCCTCCCTCCCCTGACTGCGGACATACCTGGTGAGGGCTCCACATCTCCTCCTCCACCAGCAGCGGCCCTGTCTGGTCGGGGCGCCCCATCCCCCTCCCCCTGGCAGCGGTCCTGCCGGCTCGGACCCCCCCCCCCGCCGCCCGCTCCGACGCCCCCCCCCACCCGCTCGGACGCCCCCCCCCCGGCTCCTCAAGTTGATCTGGGTGACCCCCCCACCTCCCCCGCTGCAAGCCGACGTGTGCTGCGGACCCCCCGATGGAGCAGCGGTGGCATGGATGACCGCCCGGTGGCGATGGGACGGTCCGCATACCGTGCTCTGAGATCTGTCAAGAGACTACCCGGGTCCGACTTGTCCGAGGCACGATCTCTGCGTGCTCATTGGTCGATGACCACGGGATGCGGGCCCAGGTGTATAAATACATTCAAGTTTTTCCGGGGTTTCTTTGCAACATCGCGCTCTGGGGCCTGTCCTGGTACAGACCTCGAGTTGTGAAAAACTACTGTCACCCCCCAAAGGAGGGTACCTTTTTCAAAAAAGAAGCGCTCATCGCCTTGAGAAACGGTCAAGACGCTCGGCCTCGTGAGGAGCTACGGAGTCCGCTCATATTTTTTTCGAGAAAAAAACGTCCTCGCATCCTTCTCTCATACCCGAGTTGTGAAAAACTGGTGTCAGACGGATAAACTACACTCATTCGACGTGGGGGGACCGCCACCCCTCTGGAATGGTCATTCAGGGGGGGTCCCCCCGGTCCCCCCAGGATTAGGCCGGTCCCCCCACGTTAGGGCGAAATCGAAGTGAAAGTTAACACATTCACAAAGCTTCGCTGGTACTTCTCGGCACCGGACTTGCGAGGCCTATTCCCCGAGCTGGGCGGCGGGCGTGCACGCCACGCCCACGTGGTCGACCCCGTCCTCTCGTCTCACCACCCACCGTCGCCCCCGTCCACTCGTCTCCTCACCACCCGTCGTCGGCCCCGTCCTCTCGACTCCTTCCCCCTCCCCTGGGTTTTCTGGTCTGCGGCTTCCGTGGGGTTGTGTCCCCCCCTGTCCCCTGCAGAGGCATGTAGCGAGGGCGGCTCGCCCCCCCGCGCCCCTCTCCCCCCATCAATCCCCCCCCCTCCTTCCCTCGAACCCCCCCTGTCGGCGGTCGCCATCGTTGTGCCGTCCAACAACGCGGACCCGTTTGCGGCGCTGACGGGTGGCTGCGGCTGTCGGGGGTAGCTTGCCTTGGCCGCACGTCGCTGGTGCTATACGTGGCGGCGACGGCGTGCCATCTGCTATGGTCGTCGCTCACACCGGAAACGGGAGGGGGGCAGTAAGAGAGGAAGAGGGGACGGTGACGGCCGCTGCGGGGGAGTGGGGGGGTTGGGAGGGAGCGTTGGCCGCGCTGCGGTCGTGGCTGCGCGGCTGAATCTTGCGGCGGGCGGGCGGGCGGGCGGGCAGCGGCACGCAAGCGGCGGCGGCGCGTTCGGAGGGGGGAGCGAGGGGACGGGGGGGGGTGGGGACGGCCGCACGGACGGCAGGGGTGTGCGCGGCGTAGCGCGGCGGAGGGGGGGGGGTGCGCCGCGCGCGCGTTCCCGCGACGGGTTGACGGCGGCGGGGCGCGGCGGGTGGCCGCGCGCGGGCGGCGCGCGGGCTGCGGGGCGCGCGCGCGCGCGGCGGTCGCGTCGACGGCGGGGTGCGCGGCGCTGCTGGGGGCGACGCGCCGTGGCGCGCGCACGACCGCCGCGCGCTGGAGGGGCAAGTGGGGGGGCGGACGGGTGGCCGGAGCGGACGGGCGGGTGGGCGGGCGGGCGGGCGGGGTGACGGCTGCGGCGCCCTGCGGGCGTGACCGTTGCACGCGTCGTGTGGCGGCCACGGCGGCCGGTCGGGCGCCGGGCGGTGGGGGCCGCAGCGGACCTGGGTGTTGGGCGGGGGTGTGGGGGAGGGGCGGGCTGTAGGGCTGACGCTGATGTATTTCCTTTTTTGCGAGGGGTGGGGCGGGGGGGGGGACGGGGTCCGGTGGGGTGCGCCGGCGGGTGGGCGCGCCCCGCCGCCCGCCGCTTTGTTGTTTGAACCCGCCGCGCCCCCCAGCAGGTACGTCCCCGCCAGGCGGGCGAGCGCACGCAATGCCGACGCCGCCACGCACGGCGACGCCTCGGCCGCGTGCACGCCACGCGGCCACGAGCGCCGCCTCCATCCGTGCCGCGCCAAAGAGCACCGACGCCGCGTCGGCGGCGGACATCCCGTCCGCGGCCGCCCCGCCATTGGCAGACCTCCGGACGCCGCCGCCGCCGCCGCCGCCGCCACCCCCGCCCGCAGGTTGGCCCGGCAGGAACGCCGGGGGCACGGCAGGGGTTTCTTCCCGGCCTTCGTCGGCCAGCACTGCCGCGGCCAGGCCCAACAGCACCGTCACGCTCTCCTGCGTGGCGGCCAGCGCCTCGCTGGTGCGGGTACCCCCCCCTTCCCCACTCCCCCCCTTCCGTCCCGCTTGCGCCCGCTCGCGCCTGCTCGCCCCTCTCGCAGTCCTTTTTTTTTTTTTTGCTTGTTTGTCGCCCCTGAGACGTAGTCAACAAGTTCACGAGGCTGGCCCAGGAGTCGAAAAAGTACGCGGGGCAGGCGCGGCAAGCAAACTGGACGCGGCTGTTGCAGAAGTACGTGCTTCTCCGGGTGGTCGGCCTGATCGTCCTCGCCGCGCTGGTCTGGGTCGTCCGGTCGCGGGGGTGAGGCGCCGCGGCGGCGTCGGCCGGGAGGTGGGCGCGAGGAAAGAGGGGGGTAGCGCAGGTGTGGGGGGGGGGGGGCGGCTGGCGTGGGGGCGGACCGGGCGGCGCGTGTGTCTGTATTGTTGGTGGTGGCCGCCCGGTCCGCAGGCGTCTCTACTACAGGTCTGCCTTTTCTTTTCGTGCACCGCCCGCGATGCGGCGGCTGGCGCGTCGCGTGGCCGCGCCGCGTACGCCGCCGCCCCCCACCGGCGGCGCGGCCACGCCCCCCCCCGCGCGAGCCGCCCCCCCCCTCCCCTCACGCCTTCCCCCCCTCCCCCCTCTACGCCTTCCCCCCCCCACCCAGCGCCGCGGCCACCGCCGCGCGCACCCCCCCCCCCCTCCCACGGCGCGCACACCCCACCGCCGGCACCGTCACCCGCAGCACCACCGCGTTGACGACCGCGGCGAGCGCCGCGCCTGGCGTGCGGCCCGACACCCCCCCCCCGCGGCGGCCGCGGCGGCCAGCGCGGCCACGGCGGCGTGCGCGGCGCGCCCGTCGCCGACGGCAGTCGTGTAGGCCAACACGGAGTGGCCGTCGACGACCAGCATCCCGGAGGCCGTCTGGGGGTCGTACCGTCCGGGGGCGGTCGCGCGCGTGATCGCCGTGACGATGGCGGGGGCGGGTGGGGGTGCCACGGCGGCGGCGCAGGCCGCCGCGGGGGGGGGGGGGGGGCGCCCCCGCCCCCGCCGCCGCCCCCGCCGCCGCCGCCCGAGGCGCCGCACCAGCGCCCGCCGTCGCCGCCGCCGCCGCCGCCCGACACCGGCAGCAGCGCGGTGCCGACGGTGAGGGCGGCGGCGGGCACCGCCCGCCCGTCGGCGATCAGCACCAGGTGCCCCCGCGAGAGCCTCAGCACCCCCCCCGCGGCGGTCTCATTCGCGCCCGCCCCCGCCGACGCGGTCGTCACCCGCAGGTAGGGGTACGACCGGTCCGGCCCGTCGGCGCGCGTGAAGAGGACGACGCGGGTGGTCGGGGTCGGGCGCGCTGGCGGCCCGCCGCCGCCAGCGCGCCGGACGGCGGCGCCGGCGGCGGCGGCCACGTCCACCACCTCGTCCCCGAGGCGCAGGGCGGCCATCCGCACCGTCGCCCCGGACGCGAGCGTCACCGCCGCGTCGGCGGGGAAGCAGGCGCTCTCCTCGTCGTCGGCCGCGTCGCCGTCGGGGCGGGGGGCCGCCGTGGAAGTCGCGCCGCCGCCACCGCCGCCACCGCCGCCGCTCGTGCCGCCACCGCGGCCGCTGTCACCGCTCGTGCCGCCAGCGCCGCCGCCGCCGCCGCCGCTGGAGCGTCCCCTTTCGCCGCCACCGCCGCCACCGCCGCCGTCCCCGACACCGCCACCGCCGCCGCCACCGTCACCGACAAGCAGGCGGGGCGACGGCGGCACGGTGGCGCCCCCCCCTTCCCCCCCCCCCGACGGGGCCGGCGTCGCCGCCACGTTCGTGGCGCCCCATCCCCCCCTTCCGCCCCCCTCCCCTCGCGCCCCCCTTCCCCTCCAAGCCGACGTCCCCCCCCCACCGCGGCCCACACGGCGGGGGCGCCCCCTCCCCCGCCCACAGCCTCTCGAGGCTGTTGAGGTTGGGCGCACTCCCGCCCTGCCCCCCCCCCCGCGGCCATGTACACGGCGCCGCCGCGCACCGCCGCGCCGGAGCCGTGGCGGCCTTTGACCAGCGGGGGCAGGCGAGCCCAGGTGCCGCCGTCCAGGTCCAGCACCTCCGTCACGATGTACGCGTTGCCATTGCCCTCGCCGCCCGCCAGCAGCAGCCGCCGCCCGCCGTCGATGAGGGCGGTGGTGGCCGCCGCGCGGGGCGTCGGCAGGTTGGACGAGGGCGGCAGGGTGCGCCACGAGTTGGTCGCAAAGGAATAGACCTGGGGGCGGGGGGGGGGAAGGCGCGCACACGCGGGTGGGGGGAGGGGCGGGGACAGCCGCGGCACGGACCACGGAAGGCAGCGGGAAGCGAAACGCAAAGAGAGAGCGGCGGCAGCGACTGAGCAACGACGACGTGTGCGCCCGAGCGTCAGTGCGGGCAGTCCACGCCACGCGGCGGCGCGCGCCGCGGACGGCCGCCGCCGCCACCCCCCCCGAGGCGGCCGCCCCGCGGCCGCCCGGTCGGGCGCCCCTCCCCCCCGCGCGCGCCACCAAGCCCGCCCGCCGCGCCCACAGGCCGCACGGTGCGCTCCCGCGCACAGCGGGGTCCCCGCCCCTCACCGGCCGGCGCGCCACCCCACACCCTCCCGTTGCCACACCCGTCGCCACGCACCCCTCCCTCCCCCCCCCCCTCCCCGAACGTACGTCCTCCTCTGGGATGACTGTGTCAAAGCAGTTCTCGACTCCCGAGGCCCCCCCGCTCGCCACCCACACCTCCCCCCCACGGCACCGACGCGCGCGCGCGAGAGGTCCGGGAGGCGGGTCCAGTCGTCCCCCCCTCCCCCCCCCTCCTCCTCCGGCTGCTCGACCCCGGACGCCGCCGCCTCGCAGGGGGGCCGGCAGCGGCCCAGACGCATCACCAAGACTCGGGCTCAGAATGGGCGTACCGCTGCTCAGGTCTGTTACATAGCGACCGGTAGCGAAGGAAGGAGGCAGGGTCTGTCCATCCACCCTTGTCCATAATCCACACCAAGCGCTGCTCCAGCGCCTCGAACAGCTGCACTCCGGAGCGCTTTGGGGTGTGCGTCGCCAGCTCCGCGGCGTCAAGCACCCCACATGTCGAGTAGAACGACCTCAGTGACGCCGTCAGGCGCGCAGGCTGCAGCCGCTCCATCTCGTAGAGCACGAGTCTCCCCTGCACGTTCTTCCAAGCGCAGAAGATGTAGCCGGGTGCGCCTCCGCGAATGCGCATCCAGGCGGCAAGCGCCAACAGAGGATCCATCCTGCGCAGCGCGCGAACAAACAGCCAGAATGAAGTAAAAAAAAAAAAAAAAAAAACGAGTCAGTACAAGCTCAAAAGGAGCAGGCAAAAGAATACAGTGCAAACCCACCGCAGACCAAGGGCAGTGCTGACCGAGGCCGACCGACGCAGCGCCCCACACGCACACACGAGGGCTGTTATGGGACGGCAGCGGTGGCACCGCGCGGGCGTCGTCGCCGCCGCCGCCGCCGCCACTTCCACCACTGCCGGCGCGACCGCCGCCCGTCGCACTCTCCCCCGGCCTGCGAGTGGCATCCGAGCGAGGTCGCCCGTCGGCGTTTCCTCCGCCGCGCCGCCGCCCCCGCCCCCGCCCCCCTGCCACCCGCCCCCCTGGCTCCCAACACGGAGCAGTTCGGACGCACCCACCACCTGCCCCCCCCCCTCCTCTCTCGCCTCCCCCAAGACGAGGCGCACCAGTACGTACCTAGGGTCCAGGCCGAACGACGTCGGCCACGGGGTGAGGTGGTAGACGCTTTTCTTGAATGTTTTTTTTGTTGCGGCAGGAATACTAAAGGTGAGATGTCCCTCCGACCGACCCATGTGGTGTGTGTGGAGGGACGTCAACTCGTCAAACCGTAAGAGGAGAGGCATTCCCATCAAAACCGCAGCATGCAGCATAACGGCGCTCGGGTCACACTCGGCCAGCCTACGCCCGGAAAGATTGGCGGCAAAGAACGTCCTGACGTGCACAGGTTCAATGATGTCGACCGAGTCCGCCCTAACGTTGCCCTCGCGAGCCAGCGCCTTTTTATGCGCTTTCTTGATCTCGTCCACCGCTGATGAGTGGGCCGGATTTCCGCTTGTGAACGCCTCTCCATCCCGGGACAGAACCGCTCATCGCCCATTGCCACAGCTCGTCGTCGCCGCAAAGGGTTGTCCGACGGCTGCAATCAGCTGCCCGCCAAGCGCCATCCCGAGCCTCAAGCCGTCAGTTCTATAATAATAATATTCGGCGATGCGTGTCGCCGTGTCCGCCTGTAGACTGGACCGGGGAACGCTCTGGGCCTCCGCCCACGACAGCCACCCCCTGGCGCCGGCCACGTATCGCGTGTACGTTGCTCGCGTCGCAGGAGCTTGGGACTCCTGCGCCACCGACGCAGTGTTCACGAGGTCCGCCATGGCGGGCGCCGTGCGCCTCCCGGGCGCACCGTCCAGAGCCTCGGCCCTGAGCTGCGCGGAGCGCTTCCGCCCCATCGCGACTAGCCCGACGAGCTCCCAGAGAGCCGGCGGCGGCCGCACGCGCAGCTGGGGGGTGGGGGGGGGGGGGGGGGTGTATCGTGGGCGGCTGAAGTATAGAGTGGTGGTGGTGGAGGTGGTGGTGTTCGCGGCGGCGAGTGGGGTGGCGTGGCCGGCGCGGACAGTGCAGAGGGCACGGTCTGTGCAAGCGACGCCGGCGCCGGCTGCGCCGCCGACGGCACGTGCAAGAGCAGGTCTGCTCCCAAGCCAGTTCCGTTAGAGTCCCTCGCTTTGCCAGTGCAGTCGCAGCGCACACCGCCGCGTCCGGGCGGTGCGCGCCAATTCGGCCCCCCCCCACCTCGCCGGGACGCCCCGGGTGCGCGCGACCGCGCAAGCCAGGTTCTGCGGCGGCAGACACCGCCACGCATCGCACCAGGCGCCTCGCCGTCGGGACCGCACGCCGCGAGGCGCACACCACGCGGGCGCGGCGCGCGGCTCTGCCGCGACAGATGCACGTGCCGCCCCGCGCGCTCGCCGCGGCTAGGGGCCGCCAGTGACGGGTGGCCACCACCCATGCACTGGTGTGGGACCGGCAGGCCGCGAGAGCGCCCCTTCCACAGCCCCTCTCCGCCCCCCATCCGAATCTGGACATCCGACCAGGTGCCCCCTCACCCCCCCTCTTCCTCCCCGTCCCGAGAAAGTGACCCACCTACGGCTTTTCAGCCGCCTGTGGCCGCGCGACCACCACCCCCACATGCCCCATCCGCGGCCGCCGCCGCTGCCCTCCCCTTACCGCCGCCTCCGGCCCCACGGCGGTCGCTGGTGGCGGCGGCGACAATGGCGACAGCGGCAGCGCCGCGGGCGCGCCGTGCGCGCATCTGAAGCCGCGGCGGCGTCCCCCCCCCCCCCGGCTCATCCACCCCGCTGTGCCGGCGCGGCGGGGGCGGCGGACCACGCGCACGGCCCGTGCCCCCGCCGCCCCCACCCCGCAATGCTCCCCACGGCGGGCGCGTCCGCTGCCAGCGCCGCGCTGTCGCCGCCACCGCCGCTGCCGCCGCCTCCGCCACCGCCGCATGCGCGGCCGCCAACCCACGGCCCGCCGATGCTTACGGCGAGCACGCCCGGGCCGCAGCCGCTGCTCTCTCTGCGCCTGTTGCACTGCGGCAGTTTCGGCGTCAGCGTGGGTGGCGGTGGCGGTGTTGGCGGCGGCGGCGGCGGCTGCGGTGGCGGTGGCGGTGGTGGTTGGGGGGGGCGCCCCACCCCCCCGCGGGCGGGGGGGTGGGGCGCCCTCCTCGCCGCCGGCGACGCCGACGGGGGCGTCACCCTGTGCGCGCTGCCGCCCCAAGCGGGCGCCCCCGCGGCGCCGCCGCCGCTCCCGCTGCTGCTGTGCCGGCTGCGGCTGTTCCCGGCGGGCACGCCGGTGGCGGCGGTGGCGGTGGCGCCCGACGGGCGGTCGCTGGCGGCGGTGGCGGCGGGGGGGGCGGACAAAGTCGGCGGGGGCGGGGGTGGGGGCGGCGGCGGCGACGGGGGTGGGGGCGGTGGCGGGGGTGGGGGCGGGGGTGGGGGCAGCGGCGGCGGGGGTGGCGGCCACCTGCGCGCTGGTGGTGGCGGTGCTCGACACGGCCGCCGGGGCGGTGCGGCCCGTCGTCGACGCGGGCGGCGTCGCCGCCCTCGCCTGGTGGTCCCCGACGGCGCTCGCGGCGGTGCGGGTGGGGGGGGGGGGGGGGGGGGGGAAGGGGGGGCTGACCTTGCACGTCGGCGGGCACGCCCCTATCCGCACCGTCAGCGGGCTTTATTTCTTTCGCTCAGACGCCTCCCGCTCGAGAATCTCCCGGATGGCTCTCAGCTTACGCACGCCACCGTCAGCATCCATCTCGTACAGCTCCCGAAAACGGTCACGACCGACCCCCTCATCGCCGCCCGTACCACTTCCACGAATCTTTCGAACTATCCTGCCGTGGTCGTTGAGGGCCTTTCTTTCCGCCCTGTTCAACTTGATGGTAGGGTGACGGTTGCCCACAAAAGAAGACATAGGTAGCAGACCGTTGACGCCGTTGTCCCACGCTTCCAAGACCTCGTCCACCGTTGTGAGTCCCTTGGGAAGCTTTTGGTGTGTAACAGGAGCAGCCTTGTGGTCGGCGGGGGGGGGGGGGGGGAGGGGGGGGGCGGCAGGGGATCCAGGAGGCTGTGACGAGGCTGGGGCAGAAAGGGGAGCGGAAGGAGAGGGAGGACGGGGGGTGGCTTTGGAGACCTCAAAGGGGGGAGTACGTGGGTTGGAGGAGTCAGGGGGGATGCCCGTATGGCCGCAAACCAGCTCGTTCAAAGCCTGGGCCTTCTCGGAGGCAGCGCGGAAGACTTGGCCAAGCATGGCGTCCAGCCACGCAGGCAGGGTGTCGTTGCCAGGAGCCTTGCCCTGCTCCTTAAACAGCACAAGGTCAGCGTCCGACAAAGGCGTCCGCGTGTACTTCCGGGCGGCGGCGGCGTCGTCGCGATGACTGCCACGCCAGTTGAAAGACATTGTGAGAGCAGGACGGAAGGGGACCGGGGCGGAGAGGGAAGCGTACGCGCTGTCGCCAGCAGGCCTCACGACCTAGCTGCCCAACGCTGCCACATTTCAGAACGCATTGTGCGTCGACGGCACCACCGGCCCGCCTCTTTTGGACTCCGCGGGGCTCCGCGACTTGGGCCGATGGCGACATTAGAGAGTTTTTACTGCGCGTCCGTGAGATCGTTTGTGAGAACGATTCAGCTGTAATGGGTTGTCAGCCACGGCGAGGCGAACCAAGCGTCACACTGGTTTTTACAACGCGACCGTGAGATCTCTTCGTGAGAACTCCTTGGAATGAGGATTGCCTTCAATTTCTCCGCACGCTGGGCCCCCGCCGGCCCCACCCCTCATGACCACACGCTCCGCGCCAGTATTCCCGCCGCCTGTGTGCACAGCGCCGGCGGCGACAACGATGGTCGCCATCCGCACTCACACTCTGCGCTTCTGGCGCGCTCGACGGCGCCGCCTGAGGGTGGCGCTTCTAGCTGGTCATGCGATGGATTTGGCCATGGTCGACATGTCCCCTCTCGTCGAGGCCTACAGAAGAGCCCATCGGGAAGTCGCGCTCTCTTTGGCCCGGTCTCGACGAGTGACCGCTGTACGCTTCAACATCAACTCGTTCTCTTCGTCGGAGGCGTTGTCCCTCTTTCGTTTCCTCCCTTCTGACATTGGGCGCTTGGTGGATCTGTTGCACGTGGGAGACGCTGTGAGCTTGACTAGATATGCCATTACACCTGTGGAGTGCCTCTGCATTGTTTTGAAACGCCTTGCGTCCCCTGCGCGATGGTTTGACCTGGAGGAGCTGTTTGGTCGTAGCTCGTCTGCTCTATGTAGCATTTTTTTTTCTACTGTTGGGATGATCTTGGACAGGTGGGGTTTTTTGTTGTCTGAGTGGCGCACGTCTTTCATGCGGGAGAGGGCTGAGCTGTACTCTTCCAGGATTGCCGCTACCGGTGCCAATCTCGATCGTTGTGTGGGTTTTATTGATGGTACGGCTCTTTTTCTGACTCGACCTGGGGCAGGTCTGCAGCGATCGTGCTATAGCGGACACAAGCGGCGGCATGCGATCAAGTTTCAGAGTGTCTTGACGCCGGACGGCCTTGTGTTTCATCTGTATGGGCCCGTGGAGGGCCGTCGACATGACATGACCCCGTACCACGAGTCTGGCCTCGACACCACTCTAGCAACCGCCCTGCTCATCGATGGGCAGCGCTACTACATATATGGGGACACCGCGTACTTCATACGGCCGTGGTTGCAGGCTGCCTACCAGAGGATACTCACCCCCGAGCAGGAAGCGTTCAATGCCTCCATGAAGGTGCCGCGAACAGCGGTGGAGTGGGGGTTTAAGGACATCAAGCAGATATGCACCACGCTGGACTACACGAGAAAGCTCAAAGTCCGGGAGGCGCCAGTTGCACAAGTGTACAAAATTGGTGTTTTGGTGTGGAACTTGCGCTGTTGTGCGTACGGTGGAGCTACGTCCTCTTTTTTTGACTGCCCGCCGCCGACCTGGGACGAGTATTTGAATTTGCACGCGGACGCCTGACTGTCTGGCGGCGGCGGCGGCGGCGGCGGCGGCGGCGGCGGCGGCGGCGGCGGCGGGGGCGGGGGGGGGGGGGGGGATCCGGCCTGCCGCCGTGGGGGAGGGTGCCGTGCTCGCTGCGGGGGGCGGTGAGGGGGGGGTGGCCGCCGCGCCAGGCGGAGCGGCGGCGGCCGTGCCCGCGGCCGCGGCCGCGACGGGCGCCGCCGCCGCCGCGGCCGCCCCTGGCGCCCCCGCGTCTGCGCCTAGGGGGGCTGGCCCGGTCGGGGCGGGGGGGGGGGGGGGGCTGTCGCTGCCGCTGCCGGTGCGGGCTGTGGTCCCCCCGGCGGCGGCGGCGGCGGCGGCGGCGGCGGCGGCGGGCGCGGCGGTGGCGGTGGGGGGGACGGGGAGGTTGGCGGTACTGGCGTCGAGCCGCGGGTCGGCGCCGCCCTGACGGCGGCGTTGGCGGCGGCACCGCGGTCAGCCGTCTCCGCTGCCGCCGCGGCCGAGACGGGGGCGCCGCCGCGGCTCCCGCCGCGACCGCGGCCACGGGCCGGCGTGCCCTCTGGCGCAACACCTGGCTCCCCGCCCCTGCCCCGCGCCGCGTCAACGCCGGCGCCGGCGCGCGCGGTGTCGCCGCCGCGGCCGCCACCCCCGCCTCCAACACCGCCGCCGTCGCCGGAGCCGACGCTCGTGTCGCCGCCGGAGGTGGCGGCAGTTGCGCCGGTGGCGGAGACGGCGGCGGGGTGTCATCGGCTGCCACGCGCGCGGTCGACCGATTGGCCGCGCCCGCACGCGCCGGCGCGCTGCCGCAACGGGGAAGGGACGCCCCCGGGGGGCGGCGGCGGCGGCGGCTGCCGCCGCAGGAGGCGCAGCCACCGCTGGGCGTGACCGTGTGCTGCAGAGTGCTGGCGGCGGCGGCTGCGGCGTCGACGTTCCGGCCAGCTGAGGATGGGCCGCGCTCTGCGCCGCCGCCGGCACGGCCAGTCGCCGAAGCGGGGAAGGAGGCGGTGCGAGAGGGGGTGGCTGCGGCGCTGGAGAGGGACGGGGAGGCTGGGTCTGGGGGCGTCGTCGGCGGCGGCGGCGGGGGGGGGCGGGGGAAGCGCGCCGCGGGCGTCCCTGCCCGCGGTAGGCAGACGGCGGGGACGCGGCGGGGACGAGCGCCGCCTCCGGCAGGCCCGCGCCGTGCTGGCGCTGTTTTTGCTGCGACACGTGAGTTCTTTTGCCTTCTTCTTTTTTTTTTCTCGAAGCTGTGTGTGCTCGAGGCGTGGGTACGTGCAACTTTCGTCTACTCTGTGTAAACTCCCCCGTCACTCAAGCTTACGCGCTATGGCAGCTAGCACACTCAGAAACATCTCGTCCTTGCGCTCCTGACGCTCCTCACGAGCTCTGTCCGCTGCCTCTCGCTTCTGCTGCTCGTCTCGCTGAGCTTGGCGCTGCTCCTCAGGCCTCTTCTCCATCTGCGCCATCTGCTTTTCCTCTCGGATTTCCCGGCGACGCTCGCTGCGCTCCAGCACGTCCAAAATGTCGCCGTCGTCAGTGTCGTCGTGCTCTCGATAGCGGCGCTTCTTGCCCCGCGTCGGCGCCGACGTCGACTGCGCCTCTTCAACATCTTCGTCGTCGTTGGTCCCCTCCTTGAGCTTCCTCCGCCGGCGCTCCATCGCTAGCTCGCGTACGGCCAGACCGTCGGCCTCCAGCTTTTTCTCCTTTTCGGCAGCTGCCCCTTTTGCTGCCTCTTCCTGCGCGCGCAGGGCCTCCGCAGCGTCCACCATATCCGCTAACAGCTTGTCCCGCTCGGAGGTATCTTCCTCTTCCCCCGTCCGACGCGCCTTCTTCTTGTCCTCCCTGGAGAACTGCGACGAGATTGTGGCAAAGTGGTCAAGCAGGTTTTTACCAGATGTCTTGAACGCTGCCTGCGGGTGCTTGTTGAACGCGTCGGCTGCGTCCTCAAAGCGCTTGAGCCGCTGACCTCGGGGCGCGACGTGAGCAGAGCTCGTTAAGATAGCCTTGAGCGCCAACACGTCTTGATCAGTTGACCATGCTCGGCGCTTGCCTTTGCTTGCAGGAGGAGTTGAGGTGGCCACGTCGCTAACGTCATTTCCGCTGCGGGAGGGAGGAGATGGAGACGGTGCAGGTGGGGACGGCTCTTGCGCGGCCGGCGCCGTGCGAGGCGTACCCGCAGATTCGTCATCGATGGTCGCCATATCGCAGGGGAAAAACGTGCGCGGGCCCGTGACAGCGCGACGGCAGGGCAGAGGGACTCGAAGCCTAGGCGCGGAGGGTAAGCGCTGCGTGGAGCACAGCAGGGTGCTGGCATGGACCGGCGCAGAAGAGCGCGGGACAGCGCCACAAGAGGCTGGCCCGGGGCGGCGCAGCCCACAGAGTAAGTGTACAACAAATGCCCTCTCAGGCGACACGTGTGCAACTTAGGGCAGTCTAAGAGATCTCACAAATACTCTCGGTCCGTGACAACTCACGCCGTTCTTGTCACGGACTCATCTCACGTGAGATCTCTGTGAGATCGTTTTGGAGGTAGTAGCCCCCTTTCTGTAAAGAATTTGGTGCCACGTTGTCACAAACGATCTCACGGACGGGTTGTAAAAACTCTCTATTTGCGTGGCACACTGGGAAGCAGGATCCATCTTCCAGTTGGACACGTATGTCACCCCGTGCTGGAGCGTGGGTGGTGGTGCCGGGGCGTTCCGCCCGCTCTAGTGTCTATTCTACCGACCGGATCATTTGAGCCTTTTAGGATCAAATGATCCCCTTTTCCAGGGCCTGTTTTCTCTTACTTCTCTTTGTCCCCTGCTCATTCTGACACAAGAAATGGACTCAGCGACGGCTGTTTACCCTTGGGAGAGCTTGAGTGCATCCCATTCAAAGGAGAACACCACAGAAGGCGGGCTTTTCCTCGCCTTTTCTTGGCGCCAAAGCGGCCGACGAGGCCCGTCTGGGAGCTCGGCATGCGGCCTCCGAGTCGCCCGCGCTGGGCACAAAGGAGCATAAAAAGGTGACCTGCTGCTCCTGCCTGCCGCCCACTCCCCCGTCGGCAGTTCCCCCCCCATCCGCCAGCCCACTGCACCATGAGACGGCGGAAAAAGAACAATGGACGGGCTGCAGCCAAGCCCGCCACCCCCCCCCTTCCCTCCCCCCCGTCCACCCCCTCTCCTCGGACCCCGCCAATGCCCCCGGCAACTCCTCAAGCAGCGCCCCCGGCGCTGCCGCCGCCGGCTACCCCGCCACCTCCTCCACCGCCCACCCCTCCCCCGCCGCCATCGGCTACCCCTCCCCCTCCTCCGCCCCCGCCCGCCCCCCCCCCCCGCCTTTTGCTCTTCCCTCTTCCGCCCCCCCCAAGACCAAGAAGGCCAAGGGCCCTGACGTGCGGCTGAAGGTCGGCGCCCAGGTGCACACGGACGCCAGGGAGGGTCGGCGGACATCGGGTGAGGCGCCGACCACCAGCCTGGGGGGAGGGTGGGACGAAGCGGATATGGACGGGCTTGATAGGGTGGGGCGGGGGAGGAACGGCAAGATAGTCGTGAGGGCGGGCTGGAAGGGTCGTAGCGGGAGAGAGGTGGGCGTCGGAGGAGTCGTACAGGTTGGGCGTGCCGTGGGGAGGCGGGGGGACGAGACGGGGAGGTCGACGGCCGCCGCGGAATCGGGGGAGTGCGGAGCAGCCCCAGGAATGGGGCCCCACGGGGTCAAAAACGCCGGTTTTCTTGAGGATCATTTGATCCTCAGGCGAGGATCATTTGATCCTTTTTTGCGGTAGAATAGACATTAGCAGTGCCCCCGCCCGAACCCTCGTAGCCCTCGCATTGGCCACAACTGCCGCCCCCCCCAAATTCGCTCCTAGCGCGGCAGCCAGCGTCGCGAGCGCGGCCGCCACGACGTTGTGCGACTGGTCGCCGTGCGCTAAAACGGCGGCGACGGCGGCGGGGCAGAGTTCCAAGAAGGCTGACAGCTCCGCGTCTGCCGCGCGCGCGTGACGCACGGCGCCGCCGGCCGTCGCCGTGCGACGGCCCCAAGCGCGTGGCCGGCTCGCAGGCGGCCGCGTCCGGCGCCCGCCCGACACTCGCCTCTCTCGTGTTTTCCGCCGCCGCGCCCGCACGCACCGCATCGCACAGTGGCCAGCGGGCCCCGCGGCGTTGGCGCGCGCGGGGTGCCGCCTCTGCTGTGCCCCGCGCGGCGGCGCTCCGGCGGCGGCGCCCGCCTATTGGCCGCATGAGCGGCCTGCTGCCGCTGGGAAGGGGCGGCGGTGGCCGCGGCGGCGGTGGCGTTGAAGCCGCCTCGGCGGGCGGCGCCGTTTTGAAGGTGGCACCCCCCGCAACTTTTTTGTGCACGCGCACGCCCGGCGGGCGGGCGGCCGCTGCGGGGGCCGCCCGCGGCGCCGGGCCGGGACCCACTCCGGCCGACACGTATATGCGCTTAACGCGCTGTTTTGGGCGTGGCAGCCGCCTCGCTGGAGGCACCGCTGGGGCGAGTCAGCGATGGGGGGCGCCCCGACGTGCACAGCGCGGGGGGAGGGCGCCCCGCATTGCGGCGCAGGGGAGGCGGGGCGCGCCTGCGGCTGCTGCGCCGGCGGCGGCAGTGGCGGCGGTATTGGCGGCGGCGGCGGCGGCGGCGAGACGGCGGGTCGTCCACGCCGGCCAGCCGGAGGCTGTGTCGACGCCCTGGCCGCCGCTGTCGGTCGGCGTGGCGGTCGCCCCCGGCTGCTGGCGGCGCCTTCAGGCGGGATCCTGTCGTCGCCCCCGTCCTCCTCGACGGCAACGGCGGCGGCAGTGGTCGTCCCCACGCCCCGCCCGACGGCACTGACCGGCGGGATGGACCTGATGGGCTCGGTGCTGGGCATGTCCCGCGCTAACAGCGACGCGTCTTCGGAGGGCGCAACTGGGCCAACGGCAGCGCGCCGCTGCTCGGCGGATTCCTGCCATTTGCACCTGCGACGGAGGTGGCGGCGGCGGCTGATTGCCGCCCGCGCCGGGCGGTGCACTCTATATTGGTTGTGGTGGTGGCGGCGGCAGCGGCGGCAGTGCCAGCAGCGGCGTGCCCGGTCCACCCCCCACAGGCGGCGCCGCGGTGCTGCCCGTCGTGTTCCCGACGCTGCCCCCGGTGGAGGCGGCGCGCAACCGGTCGTTGCGGCAGCGCGTGCGAGTGCTTCGCGCCTCGGCCGCCACGTCCAGGCGGCTGTCCGGGGGCGGCGGGAACGGCGGGGGCGGGGGTGATGGCGGCTGCGGCGGCGGCAGCGGCGGCGGCGGTGGGGATGGCGGCGGCGTTGGCGCTGCCGCCGGCGTGGCGGGTGGCGGGTCGAGCAGGCACGATGTCGGGGGCGGCGGATGCGGGGGCGACGGCGGCGGGGCCGGCAGCGGCTTCATCGGTGTTAGCAGTGGTGGCGGCGGCGGGGGCGCCCATGGGGACGGCGGCGACGCCGCCGACGGAGGCGTCGGCGCAGCCGCTGCGGCGGTGCGCCAGAGCAGCGGGCCGTCATGACCCGCAAGGAGGCGCTGCGCTCCCACCAGGTCGCCAAGGTGCGCATGGCCGCCCTGCAGGCGGACAACACGGCGCTGCGGACGGCCGTCGGGGAACTCGCCGCCTCCAACAAGCGCCTTCGCGAGCAGCTGCGCGCGTCGACGGCGGCGGCGGCGGTGGCGGCGGTGGCGGCGGCGGTGTTGTGAGAGCCGGGGGGAAGGGGCGCAAGTGCCTGAGACTTGCGCCCCCCGCCCCCGAGGGCCGCGCCTACTTAACGGGCCGACAGCAAGTGCGGCCCCCGGTGGGGACTTGCCCCCGCCGGCCGACCGCCCCAACACTTCCCTGGCCGGCGGCACCCACGTGCGGTGGGAAGCGGCCACGGGTGGTGGGCGGCGAGCGGCGGCCGCCAGGCACGGGCGGGTGGCAGCCTAGCCACCGGCACGGCCAGCGGCCGACCGGCCGGCGCGGGCGGTTGCTGGGCCCCGGCGCGGAGTGACTTCACCGCGGGAGAGAGGGGGCGGGCGCCGTGAGCGGAGCGCCCCGCGGATGGGTGGCCGGGAGGGGCGCTGGGAGTTGCACGGGCAGGTGCAAACCCGCACCCTCAGGTGCACCCCCGCAGTGAGGGGGCCGGCCAGGGCCGTGGGCGGCGGACCGGCGCGAGGACGGGCGCCCGCCGTGGGCGGGCGCGGCTAGACTACGGGGGGAGGGGGGGGGAGCCCACGCCGACGTGTGGCGGGCGCCTCCGCGAATTGTATATGAGGGCGGGCGCCGGGGACTAGCCCCGGCGCCCGGGGGGAAGACAAGCTTTTTACCTGGACTCCTACATTGGCACTGGGGACGACAAGGAGGGCAGCAAGGACGCACGCGGGGACACGCGCCCGCCCCACCAGCCCTAAGCTTCACTACAGGCGGGGCCGGCGGTGGGGGCGCCCGCGGAGCAACCCGCGCCGGCAGCGGGGGCGCCCACGGGGGGAGGGCTGCCGCGCCCGCCGGCGGCGACGGTGACGGCGGCGGTAGCGGTGGCGGTGGCGGCGACCGCGGTGGCTATGGAGGCGACCGCGGTGGCGACGGCGAGGGCGGGCGGCGCGCGCGGCAGGGCCGAGCGCGACGACTGCGGCGCGCCGGCCGAGCGCCGGCGAGTGGAGGCGGCGGCGTCGGCGGCCTCGACGGGGGCGGCGGCGGCGTCAGCAGCCTCGACGGGGGCGGCGGCGGCGTCGACCACCCGCGCGTTCGTCGTGTCGTCGTCGCCTCCGCCCCCGCCGTCGCCTCTGTCGCCGTCGCCGTCGCCGCCTCCGCCGCCGCCGTCGGTGGCCGGCGGCGGCGGCGTCTGCAGCCCGCCCCTGAGCCCGCCCTCGTTGCCGCTTCCGTCCTCGCTGACCGACGGCCACAGCGTGCACCACGGGTACTTTTGAGGGGCGGCCGGCGGCGGTCGGCCGCGCCGGCGGGGGGCTCCCCGTGGGTGGGCGGGCGCGGGGGGGGGGCGCGTCGGCCGGGCGTGTGTACAGGTGCTGAGGGGCTTGGCGACGTTTGGACCGTCCGAACGCACGGCGCGAGCCGGTGCGCGTACGCGCGCGGGTGCGCGTACGCACGCAGGCGTGGCGCCGTTCCCCTTCATGGGCAAGCTTTTGACAAGGCAGGTACTGCTTTTGTTTTTTCATTGTTTCTTCTTTCTCATGATCGACCGAGCAGCGTCGACAGGACGTGGCCAGGCGTTACGCTGCCACTTTCCTGCGCGCCCACACGCACCCACCCACCCCCTGCCCTCACGACGCACGCAGCCCACGAGTGGAACCGTGCGAAGAAACGAAAGAACACGACGGCAAGCCCTGCACGGAAGCGCCTGGACCGCAGCCGGGCGGCACACGCGACCCGCCCGCCATCACCTGCGCCGCCCCCCCCCCCCCCGTACGCACACTCCCCGTTGCTGGCGCTCGGCGAGTCGCCGCGGCGCCCCACCCCCCCCCCCTTTGAGGCGTCCCCCCCTACTCGACTTCACCACCACCCGCCGCGAGGCGCCGCCCCCCAGGCGCTGCGAGCGGCGTGCCCCCCCCCCCTGTCCCCCCCCTCCGACCACCGGCGGCGACAGGCCAGAAGCCCATGCCGATCCAGTACGCCGGGCAAGGCACCTATGGCCGCCCCAGAAAGGGCGTCGCCGCTCCCAGGCCAGCAGGCGATGGCAATGGGGGTGGTGTGGGCGGTGGGGGCAGAAAGTTTGACACCCTAACGATTACGGGCTGCTTCAACTGTGACGCCAAGGACCACCTCATGAAGGATTGCAAGCGGCCGATCGACTTCGTCAAAATAGCCGACAAGAAGATGGCTTACTGGAGCAAGAAGCGGGGTGGTAAGGCCACGGCGGCCGCTGTCCTGTACGCCATGGCGGACCAGATGAACCAGATATCGACCAGGAACGCTGGGGCTGCGGGATGCGACGGCGTGGACGAGAGCGGCTCGGTCGGCGAGGACGAGCAGCAGCTCTTCCAGGCACTCCTGGCCAGGGGCGTGGTGGGCGACGCTACGGACGACGCCGTGGGCGGCGTGATCGTCCCCAAGGTAGGGACGGCCATGGCTGCGCCGGGTTTTCAGCGGGGGGCGTAGCGCGTCGAGCGCCCCCGCAAACCAGACGCCCCGCCCCCCCTTGGGCGGCGGATCCACTCGCCCTCAGTTGCCTGCTCGTGCGCCACCCCAACAGAGGAGAGTTTCTAGGCGCCTGCCTCGACACCGGCGCCGCTCGCTCGGTGGTGGGACGCAGCCAGGCGATGGCCTACGCCCGAATGGCGCGCACCCCCCCCACGCTTGCTACAGCAAGGGCGGTCAAGTTCCTGCTCGGCGGGGTGATCACGCCGAGCGTGGGGACGCTGGACATCCGCGTGCCCATCGCCCCCACTATGTACGCAACGCTGCGGGTGGACGTCGTGGACGTCGACATCCCGCTCCTGATGGGGTTGGACGCACTGGACGCCCTGGCTCTCTACGTGAACACGGTCGAGAGCAAGCTCAAGTGTGACCGACGTGGCATCGCTACGCCCCTGCTGAGGAAACATGGGCATGTCTGGCTCGAGTGGACCGACGGTGTGCACTACTCCACGGGGGAACTCGAGAGGCTGCATCGACACTTCAACCACCCCCAGCCGGGACGACTGTCGGCGCTCCTTCGCCGAGCGGCCGACCCCAAGGCCGTGCCCGGAACTCACGAGCAACTGGAGCGGTTGACCGAGTCGTGCGACGTGTGCCAGCGCCTCGCCAAGGCGCCGGGCAGTTTCCGGGTAGCCCTACCCCCCGGCGACGTCGTCTTCAACCGAACAGTCCTGATAGACCTGATGTACCTCGACGGCCGCAGCCTTATGCACGTGGTCGACAGAGACACCCTCTACAGTGCAGCCTCCTTCTGTCACGGGGAAACAACCGAGGACCTGTGGCGGCAGTTCCTGACGACGTGGGCCCACCCGTACGTAGGCCACCCCCAGGTTATGCACACAGACCAAGCGCCGCAGTTTAAGTCGCCGGCTTGAAAGGCGCTGACGGAAACAGCCCGCACCACCCTGGTGCTGTCAGGGATCGAGTCCCACAACGCACTAGGGGCGGGCGAGCGGTACCACTCCTTCCTCCACCTTGTGTACCGCAAGGTGCGCCTAGCGCATCCCGGCCTATCGCCGGAGATATCTCTGAGCATGGCGACGGCGGCCATGAACCAGACGGCCGGCCCACAAGGGCTCGTCCCCACCCTCCTCGTCTTCGGCGTCATCCCAAGGATGCCCGTGGCGCCGCTACCGCTCCCATCTCAAAGGGACCGCACCCAAGCCATGGTCACGGCGAGGAATGAGATGGCCACGCTGGTGGCGCGCGCGCGGGTGCAGCGAGGGCTCGTCTCCAACGTCCCAGCGGCCGCCGACCGTGACGTCACCCCCGGAACCAAGGTCTTGGTCTACCGGGAGCGCCCTGTTGATCAGTGGGAGGGGCCCTACGTCGTAGTCGCGGTCAGAGACAAGACTGTCTGGCTGGCGATTGACGGCCAGCTGAAGATGTTTGGCGTTGACAAAGTCAAACCGCACGTGGTCGCCAGGCCTGGTGGGACGACCCCGGATGCTGGTGATACGGTGGCAGCTGGTGCGCCGCCTCCAATGCCGGGCGCCGACGGCGTCGCTGACGCCGCTCCCACGCCCGCGGCGCCCCCCCCGCTGCCGGGACCCGAGCGCCCGGCCACGGGTGCTTCCCCCTCTGCCGGGCCGAGCGCCGGGCCGGCCGAGCCGACCAGCAGTGGGGGCACGCAGGTGGACGCGCCGCCGGCGGGCCCAGACGGCCCCAGCGACCTGCCCACCGATGCGGCAGGCAATCCGGACTACGGGTCAATGTTAGACACGGTCCTAGCAAGCGAGCACTTTATGTCGACACTATACGCTGCCACGACCGCTTTCATGTCTGAACGTTCTCAGGTGGTGACCACGGACCCACGGAGCGGCAAGGCGACGCGGGGGCGACGATCGTCGCGGTCAGCCACAACTGCAGCCGCTGCGTCCGCCGCACCCTCTGGGTCGACGCCGGCCAAGACCTACATTACCATAGTGGTGCCGCCGGGTGACCCGCGCCTCACCACCACCCGTTTCCGAGCCGCCGCCGCCAAAGAGGCCGACGGCCTCCAGGAGCGCGGTACGTTCAAGAAAGTCAAGAAGAGCGACGTCCCCAAAGGTGCCAACGTCGTCGGCGGGAGGATGGTGTACACAGTCAAGAACGTAGGGACGGCTGACGAGGCGCCAAAGGCCCGCTATGTAGCGCAGGGCAACCGGGACCAGGCCAAGTGGTTCGTCGTGCACAACCTTGCGACCCTGCGCCAACGATCGACCCGTATCCTCGTGTCCACCGCCGCCAACCTGGGTTTACAGCTCTTTGCAGACGACATAACGCAGGCCTTCCTGCAGAGCGAGGACCGATACACACGGCAGGTCTACCTGCGCCCCCGCCCGGCAGACCGCTACCTCTTCGACCTGAAGGAGGGGGAGATCCTACTGTTGCTCCGCCCCTTGTACGGCATGTGCGACGCGGGGGACTACTGGCACGCGACCCTGTCGGGCCACGTAAAGAACGACCTCCTGATGGCCCCCCTGACGTCAGACCCAGCGATGTAAGTTAAGCAAGGTACCAACGGCGACATCCTCGGCCTCCTCGCAGCCTACGTGGACGACATCCTGATGGCGGGCGACGAGCGCTTCCAGGAGCAGACGGAGCTGACGCTGCGGAGGTTTGAGGCCAAGAGGCGCCTTTACGACAAGGCCGAGTTCGTGGGAGTCACCGTGTCGACGTCGACGGGCCAGCCGCGGGTGCTCAGCCTCGGACAGCCGGTCTACGCCGACCGCCTCACGATGCTACCGAAGGACGCTACCTTTAAGGCGTTTGCCTCCGTACGGGCCAGTGCGGCCTGGTTAACGCACACGCGACCGGACCTAAGCTGCGCCGTGAACAAGCTTGCCCAGATAAGCGAGCAGGCGTTCGGCCCTGACGCCGTCCGCTCCCTCAACGCGTTGATCAAGAGGGCCAAGGCGGGTCGGGACCTCGCGCTGTGTTACCCGGCGCTTGAGCGAGGCCCCCTCCGCTTGAGGGTGTACGCGGATGCCTCCTTCGCCGGCAACCCCGACCTGTCATCGCAACTTGGGTTCGTCATCCTCCTCTGCGACACGTCGGGGCGCAGCCATGTCCTAAGCTATGGGAGCCGGAAGTGCAAACGCGTGGTCCGGTCGGCCATGGCCGCGGAGTTTTACGCCCTAGCGGCCGCCATGGACGAGGCCTTCACTCTAAGGTATGACCTAGAGATGCTCTACCGGTGCCACGTCCCGCTCAACCTGTTCACCGACTCCAAGCAGGTGTTTGACGTCGTAACACGTGCGACGCACCCAACGGAGAAGCGGCTTATGATCGACATTGCGGCTCTGCCCGAGTCCTACAATCGGCACGAGATCTCCTACCTTGGGCTCATCTCGACGGAGAACAACATGGCGGACGCCATGACCAAGCTGAGGTGTGGCAGTGCGTTGGATTGCCTGTTGAGGACGGGGGTCGACGCCACCCCCGTGGCCCAGTGGGTTGTCCGCTCTCCCGAGGACCCCCCGTGTCCGACCACGGAAGGCCGGGGAGTGTGAAACTTGCGGCAGCAACGGTGGACGGTCACGTTCTCAGCGGTGACCGTGCCTTGGGGATATGGGTGACACCTGTGCCAAGGCATAGGGATATCTGCTGGCGTGGTCGGCCACTGGGGGTTATGGATCTTCCCCGGCTGACGGAGCGGCGCGGAGACGCCCGGTACCCGGGCGCCCCGTGGCACTCAGCGGGTGGCCCCCACTCGCGACAGTGTCGGGCCCCCCGGCACCCGCTTTGCATGTCGCTAGCGAGACACCGGCGCGCCACCGACCGGGCACGCGTGAGAGGGGAGAGGGGTTCTTAGAGCGGCCCGGCTGTAAGGATATGCCCCTTAAATCCTCAAGACTGGAGCCTAGGGGATAAGGACTGGGGCCTCTCCTTCCCTGTCCTTCTCAGCCAACTCCTTCCAAGACGCATCAACTCCAAAGTAATCTGGGGCATGCCGCGGTGTCCGTCCGATAATCTACTACTAACGGACGGTCAGCACGGGAGCCGCGGATTGGCTAACCGACACTACCCTGACTCATCTGCCGACGGGTACAGTCTCCAACGGATCAACGGACTAACGGACCAAAAGACGAGCCACATCTCTGACGCGTCAGCAAGCCGGAACAATCTCCCCGTGGACCAATGGGAGCGACAAGACTTGCTGACCCACGGGAGATATTCGACCCGAAGACTGGCGTCTGCTTACACGCCTCTGAGGCTTTTCGGGTCGAATGGCGCGTGGGGCCAGCCGCGCGGCGCTACGAGCGCCGCACACCGTCCCCCCCCCCGTTTGGGGCTTTCTGGTGGGGCGCCTTGGGGCGCACACGCCCACCCTTGCTTTGTTCTGAGAGCCCATGCTTTGTTTTGAGAGCTTTGGTGCCGTCCACCGGCACGACGGGCAATTGTAAGGATATACCCCTTAAATCCCCAAGACTGGAGCCTAGGGGATAAGGACTGGGGCCTCTCCTTCCCTGTCCTTCTCAGCCAACTCCTTCCAAGACGCATCAACTCCAAAGTAATCTGGGGCATGCCGCGGTGTCCGTCCGATAATCTACTACTAACGGACGGTCAGCACGGGAGCCGCGGATTGGCTAACCGACACTACCCTGACTCATCTGCCGACGGGTACAGTCTCCAACGGATCAACGGACTAACGGACCAAAAGACGAGCCACATCTCTGACGCGTCAGCAAGCCGGAACAATCTCCCCGTGGACCAATGGGAGCGACAAGACTTGCTGACCCACGGGAGATATTCGACCCGAAGACTGGCGTCTGCTTACACGCCTCTGAGGCTTTTCGGGTCGAATGGCGCGTGGGGCCAGCCGCGCGGCGCTACGAGCGCCGCACACCGTCCCCCCCCCGTTTGGGGCTTTCTGGTGGGGCGCCTTGGGGCGCACACGCCCACCCTTGCTTTGTTCTGAGAGCCCATGCTTTGTTTTGAGAGCTTTGGTGCCGTCCACCGGCACGACGGGCAATCGCATGCTTTGGGGCACCCTGGGTGCCCCCCTGGGGGTATATAATGCGTGAGTGTGGGCTCCACCGGGAGAGACCTCGGGGGGAACAACGACAGACAGAGATACAAAGACCTCCTGTACCTTCGACCCCCTCGACCCTCACCGACGTCACGCCCATCCTCTTCCCCACCCCCATCACCGTCATCCCACCCGTCACCTTCCCCGCGCCCGGCATCTTCATTGGCTTGCACGGGTTGCTGACACCGGCACCAGTACGTTGAGGGCTGCCCGTGTGTGGGTGGTGCCTCACATGTGGTAGCTTCAGATAGTTTGACTTCCTCTTGGCGGTGACGTTGCGATTCCGTCCTGGATTTGGCCCTCCCTGTGTTTGTGCACTCGTGTTGCCCCCTGTGTTCGGCGTGCCTCGGGCATTGTAATACGAACGAAGCGGGTTCCACGAATCACACCGAAAGAACACTGCCCTGACACTGCCCTGGTGGCCCCTGTCACGGTTTTTTTTCTTTTGGTCGACTGATTGTCGAAACCCAGTGAGTGCCAAATCAGGTTCGGAATTTTCTTCCTCGGCGTTGGCGGACGCCCCGACTTCCTCGGCGGCGACGGCGCGCCCCCCGACGGCGCGCGGCACCCCGGCGGCGCGCGGCACCGCGGCGGCGCGCGACACCGCGGCGGCACGTGGCACCCCGGCGGGCGCATCCACGTCATCCTCTGTGGCGGCGACGGCCGCATCGGCGGCGCCAGCCGCATCCAAGCCCCCCCTCTCGCGCAAGGGTAAGGGCCCGGCCACGTCAGGCCCGGCGGTCCCAGCCAACCGGCGCCTGCTGCTGCCCGCGCAGGATCCGGCCCGGCGCTACATCGCGCCGCCGGCCCCACGAATCGGCCACATCCGACCGACGACCGCGCGCGCAGCAGAGCAGCGAGAGCAGCGCCGGATCGCCAAGACCATCCCCAAGGGCAAATACGTTTGCAAGCCGTGCGGTGTGCGTTGCAACAGCCTGACAGTGCTGCGCGACCATCGCTGGTCGCGGCGCCACCGCAATACGGTCAACCGTCCAGCGACCCGCCCTCGTTGCGACGTGTGCGATCGCGAATTTGAGACGGTCGAGCACTTCGAACGCCACCAGCGTGGCAAGGATCACCACCGCACGCTGGCGCGCCGCACCGACTGACACCTCGCAACACCCCCCAGGATCTGTGCAAGAGACGCGATTTTCCCCCTTTGATCCCCCCGCGTGGAAATCCGGCACGACCCGACTCGGGCCCGTGCGCGGCGGCCGGCGGGAAAATCCGATTGCGTGATTTGAGTCTTCGAATTCTGCTTCATCGCATCGCTTGTGACCCATCAAATAGTGATGTCCATCTTTGGAAACGTGGTAGCCACGACGGCCACGCTTGTCCAGAGCTAGTGCAGCACTATTTTGCTTGGTCAAATTAACTTGCACATCTTGTAAGACTTGCCCCGTGCTCTGCCGGAGTAAGTCAAACCGGATCTGTTGGGTTAATTTGATTGTTGCGGACCTCACCCAGGACGCAATGGACCCCCCGAATCCTGCGACTGTAAGCCCGATTAATCCGGGAACGGCCTCAACCGCACCCTCCGCGGAGTCATGGAATCAACTTACAGCGTTCGTCTCGCAGATGAGCGCCGAGCTCGAGGCTCATAAGGTTGAATTGGCGGACGCCAAGAAACAGCTGTCCGACGCCAAGGCTAAGGCCTCGAGTGGAGGCGCGACGACTGCGAGGCCGAATAAGCCCGCACTGTTCTCTGGCAAGCCCGGGACAATTGAAGCATGGTGCTCGCACATGGACTCATATGTGCGACTGACTGACCCTGACGAAGCGTGTCGGATCGCCTGCACCTACCTGGACGGTGAAGCGTTCACCTGGTGGTATACCTACAGTCGGACGACGGCGGTCCCCGACTGGGCTACCTTTCGGGCTGCGCTCATCCGTCGCTTCAGCCCTCTGAACAAGACGCAGGCGGCGCGGGACAAGCTGCACTCATGGCGCCAAATCAAGGACGTCGGGACGTTCAACAGGACTTTCCTGAGCGTCCTCTTGGACATCCCGGACATCACCGAAGCGGAAAAGATCGACCGCTATAGCCGAGGCCTGAAGCGCGACATCTGGCAGGCACTGTGCCTCAAGACGTACACCGATCTTGAATCACTGATGACGGACGCCCTGCGCGTGGAAGCGGCCAAGGCTGGAGTGTCCCGTATCACCAGCAATGTTAACAGCACTTCTGGCAAGCCACCGACGATGGGCGTTGTCCCGATGGACATTTCCAGCATCAAGATCGAAAAGCTGACGCCAGACGAACGCCAGCGCTGCATGCGCGAGGGTCTCTGCCTTCGCTGTCGCGAGAAAGGACACATGGCTAAGGACTGCCCAAAAGGCCAGCGGAACTGAAGCAGCAACAATCCTCAACATCTGTGAAAGACGCTCCTTCGGTTCCTGAAAATATGTCGTCACCATTTGAAGGCCCGCGACTCGGGCTTCTGCTTTCTACTGCTTCTGTCAATGGAAAAGTTGTTAAGGTGCTGTTCGACGACGGATCTCCCATCAACGTCGTCTCAAGGCGCCTCGTTACCTCCTTGCATGTGAAAACGAAAGGAACGGACTTCGCGGCAAGCATGCCCGATGGCCGCTCCCATGTCCTCGCTGAAACCGTTGACCCTCTTGAGATTCACATCGGACCGTACCAAGAGCGACTTCGGTTTGCTGTTTGTGAATTGAGCGCGTACGACCTCATCCTGGGAAAGAAGTGGCGCGATGACAAGGACGCCAAAATCAACAACAAGAAAAACAAGATCTCCTTCAAGTTCAACCACAAGAACATTTCTATCACTGCCTCCCTCAAGAAGCCCGAAGCTCTGATCAGTCGGCAACGCCTTGCTCGGGACCTCGTTCAAAGGTGCCCTGTTTTTGCCATCTACCTGCAGTCGGAAGATCCCTCTAGCACCTTCGACATTAACGCCATTACGATGGGACAAGGCGAAGACAAGAAAGAAGTTCAAGAGATTCTCAAAGAGTACGCTGACGTCTTCCCAGACGAGCTCCCCGACGGACTCCCTCCTGAGCGCAGTCACAAATTTAGCATCAAGCTGACCGATGACGCCCAACCGCGTCGTAGCGGAATTTACCGACTGGCCGAATGGGAGCTCGAAGAACTCAAGACTCAACTGGCCGGCCTCATAAGGAAGGGATTCATCCAACCAAGCACCTCACCGTGGGGCTCTTCCGTCCTCTTTGCGGCGAAGAAGGACGGTGGCTGGCGAATGTGCATCGACTACAGGGCCCTGAACAAGGCTACTATCAAGAACGCGTACCCACTACCACGCATCGACGACATCTTTGACCAACTGCGAAAGGCCAAGTACTTTACAAAGATCGACCTCCGCTCTGGCTATCACCAGATTCGCCTTGACCCAGAAACAATACCTTTGACGGCGTTTCGAACCAAGTACGGATTCTATGAGTTCACCGTCGTACCCTTTGGTCTGACAAATGCACCCGCGGTCTTCATGAACCTAATGAACGATGTCTTCCGACCCTATCTGTACGACTTCATCTGTGTCTACCTCGACGACATCCTAGTCTACAGCGAAACTTACGACGATCACCTCAAGCACCTACGATTAGCACTCGAGAAATTACGAGAACACAAGCTCTACGCCAAGCTGAGCAAGTGCCAGTTCGCTCGAACTACTGTGGACTACCTTGGCCACGTCATCTCCGAGAAAGGCTTCTCTATGGAAGACTACAAGGTCCAAGCCATCCGTACGTGGGCAACACCGAGGAGCAAAAAGGATGTACAATCTTTCCTCGGTATGGTCAACTTCTATCGAAGATTCATCAAGGGAATGGCTGCCGTAGCTACGCCGCTAACGAGGCTGACTGGGAATGTCGACTTCGAGTGGACACCCGACGCCCAGAAAGCCTTTGAGCAGCTGCAGGACCTAACGACAAGCGCACCGGTGCTAAGGCCTTTCGACAAGAGATACCCAATCTACGTGTCTACAGATGCCAGCGGGTATGCTGTGGGCGCAGTCCTTGAGCAAGATGATGGACGCGGACGGCGTCCAGTGGCGTACTTCTCGTTAACCCTCAACATCCACGAGCAGCGCTACAGCATTCGTGAAAGAGAACTGCTTGCAGTCGTACAAGCTATCCGGCATTGGCGCTGCTACCTCTACGGAAGACCCTTTGAGGTCCACACCGACCATGAGTCCCTGAGATACCTAAGCACCCAAGAGAAGCTGAACGATCGCCAAGTCAAGTGGCTGGAGTTTCTGGACCAGTTCCAGTTCAAGATTGTCCCAATCAAGGGCACTTCGAACCCCGTGGCTGATGCCCTTTCCAGGCAGCCACAAGATGCTCCCGACAAGCACGCCCCCAATCAAGACCTTCTTAGTCGCGTGCTGACCAAGACCATTGAAGAACTCCCCAAGAAAACTGAAATCAACAACCTCATGACCATCAACCAAAGTGATCAAGACCTTGCCACCTTAAGACAAGAGTACGACGCGGACCCCGAGTTTGCCGACCTAGTCAAAGACCCGGTATCTCCCTACCGGCTACACATGAGGTTGTTGAAACGAGGTGACCGTACGTGTATCCCCGTCGGTACTCTACGCCAAAGACTACTCCACGACTACCATGATGTCCCGTGCCAAGGGCACATGGGAGTCAAGAAAACAACCAAGGTTATCTCTTCCAAGTACTACTGGAAGACAATGCGGAAAGACATCCAAAGATACGTACAAACATGTGATTTGTGCCAGCGGAACAAGGCTAGCACCCATTCACCTCTGGGTCACCTCAAACCCTTGAACCCCCCGAGCCAACGATGGGCAAGTGTCTCCATGGACTTTATCACGCCTCTTCCTCTGACTCCAAGAGGCCACAACGGGATTTACGTCGTTGTCGACCGCCTCTCCAAGATGATTCGCCTCGCCCCTATGAAGCCAGACTGTACGGCGCCAGTCGCAGCTCAGCTCTACCATGATCACGTCTATCGACACCACGGACTCCCAGCTGATGTTGTCTGCGACAGGGACCGCATTTTCTTCTCCAACTTCTGGCAGTCGCTCACGGAGATTCTCAAGGTCAAGATCAAGGCCTCTTCAGCGTACCACCCGCAAACCGACGGACAAACTGAGATCATGAACAAGAAGATCGAAGAAATCCTGCGAAACTTTGTCAACCATCACCAAGGCGATTGGGACCTCTTTCTGGTTGCTGCCGAAGTAGCCTACAACCGGTCGCCAAATGCTGTTACAACGTACTCCCCTTTCTTCCTGAACTACGGATTCGAACCTAAGACGGTACCAATGGACATCCTCGAAAACTCAGAGTCAAGCATGCCTGCAGTGTCTGACTGGCTAAGCGGTCTCCAACATGCTCAAGAGACTGCCATCTCAGCCATCAAGAGTGCAAATGAGGCGCGCTCGGCGTACGCAAATCGCCATCGCCGACCTTGCAAGATCGCCGTGGACGATCTGGTGCTACTAAGTACCAAACACCTTATGCCAGATGCTTTCCAAGGCGCTCGCAAGCTGATGCCCAAGTACTCAGGACCGTACCGCGTCACTGAGAGTATCAACGATGTGACGTTCCGCCTGGATCTTCCCCAAGCGGTGCTCGATCGCAAGGTTCACAACGCCTTTCATGCGAGCTTGCTGAAGCCGTACCGCGCTGATCCTTATGGCCGACTTCCTCCCGTTCCGCCTCCGGTGGCATTTCCGGACGGTTCTGTCGAGTACGAAGTCGACTCCATCATAAGGTCACGAAAGCGCCGTGGACGACTACAGTACCTGGTCAAGTGGAAAGGCTGTGACGTCAGCGAGAACTCCTGGCTGACCAAGCGAGACCTTGCGAACGCACCTGAGGTGTTGGACGCTTTCCTGCGCCGCGCGTCCTAAGGGGGGGGAGGTGTAAGGATATACCCCTTAAATCCCCAAGACTGGAGCCTAGGGGATAAGGACTGGGGCCTCTCCTTCCCTGTCCTTCTCAGCCAACTCCTTCCAAGACGCATCAACTCCAAAGTAATCTGGGGCATGCCGCGGTGTCCGTCCGATAATCTACTACTAACGGACGGTCAGCACGGGAGCCGCGGATTGGCTAACCGACACTACCCTGACTCATCTGCCGACGGGTACAGTCTCCAACGGATCAACGGACTAACGGACCAAAAGACGAGCCACATCTCTGACGCGTCAGCAAGCCGGAACAATCTCCCCGTGGACCAATGGGAGCGACAAGACTTGCTGACCCACGGGAGATATTCGACCCGAAGACTGGCGTCTGCTTACACGCCTCTGAGGCTTTTCGGGTCGAATGGCGCGTGGGGCCAGCCGCGCGGCGCTACGAGCGCCGCACACCGTCCCCCCCCCGTTTGGGGCTTTCTGGTGGGGCGCCTTGGGGCGCACACGCCCACCCTTGCTTTGTTCTGAGAGCCCATGCTTTGTTTTGAGAGCTTTGGTGCCGTCCACCGGCACGACGGGCAATCGCATGCTTTGGGGCACCCTGGGTGCCCCCCTGGGGGTATATAATGCGTGAGTGTGGGCTCCACCGGGAGAGACCTCGGGGGGAACAACGACAGACAGAGATACAAAGACCTCCTGTACCTTCGACCCCCTCGACCCTCACCGACGTCACGCCCATCCTCTTCCCCACCCCCATCACCGTCATCCCACCCGTCACCTTCCCCGCGCCCGGCATCTTCATTGGCTTGCACGGGTTGCTGACACCGGCACCAGTACGTTGAGGGCTGCCCGTGTGTGGGTGGTGCCTCACAGCAATCGCATGCTTTGGGGCACCCTGGGTGCCCCCCTGGGGGTATATAATGCGTGAGTGTGGGCGCCACCGGGAGAGACCTCGGGGGAACAACCACAGACAGAGACACAAAGACCTCCTGTACCTTCGACCCCCTCGACCCTCACCGACGTCACGCCCATCCTCTTCCCCACCCCCATCACCGTCATCCCACCCGTCACCTTCCCCGCGCCCGGCATCCTCATTGGCTTGCACGGGTTGCTGACACCGGCACCAGTACGTTGAGGGCTGCCCGTGTGTGGGTGGTGCCTCACATGTGGTAGCTTCAGATAGTTTGACTTCCTCTTGGCGGTGACGTTGCGATTCCGTCCTGGATTTGGCCCTCCCTGTGTTTGTGCACTCGTGCTGCCCCCTGTGTTCGGCGTGCCTCGGGCATTGTAATACGAACGCAGCGGGTTCCACGAATCACACCGAAAGAACACTGCCCTGACACTGCCCTGGTGGCCCCTGTCACGGTTTTTTTCTTTTGGTCGACTGATTGTCGAAACCCAGTGAGTGCCAAATCAGGTTCGGAATTTTCTTCCTCGGCGTTGGCGGACGCCCCGACTTCCTCGGCGGCGACGGCGCGCCCCCCGACGGCGCGCGGCACCCCGGCGGCGCGCGGCACCGCGGCGGCGCGCGACACCGCGGCGGCACGTGGCACCCCGGCGGGCGCATCCACGTCATCCTCTGTGGCGGCGACGGCCGCATCGGCGGCGCCAGCCGCATCCAAGCCCCCCCTCTCGCGCAAGGGTAAAGGCCCGGCCACGTCAGGCCCGGCGGTCCCAGCCAACCGGCGCCTGCTGCTGCCCGCGCAGGATCCGGCCCGGCGCTACATCGCGCCGCCGGCCCCACGAATCGGCCACATCCGACCGACGACCGCGCGCGCAGCAGAGCAGCGAGAGCAGCGCCGGATCGCCAAGACCATCCCCAAGGGCAAATACGTTTGCAAGCCGTGCGGTGTGCGTTGCAACAGCCTGACAGTGCTGCGCGACCATCGCTGGTCGCGGCGCCACCGCAATACGGTCAACCGTCCAGCGACCCGCCCTCGTTGCGACGTGTGCGATCGCGAATTTGAGACGGTCGAGCACTTCGAACGCCACCAGCGTGGCAAGGATCACCACCGCACGCTGGCGCGCCGCACCGACTGACACCTCGCAACACCCCCCAGGATCTGTGCAAGAGACGCGATTTTCCCCCTTTGATCCCCCCGCGTGGAAATCCGGCACGACCCGACTCGGGCCCGTGCGCGGCGGCCGGCGGGAAAATCCGATTGCGTGATTTGAGTCTTCGAATTCTGCTTCATCGCATCGCTTGTGACCCATCAAATAGTGTTGTCCATCTTTGGAAACGTGGTAGCCACGACGGCCACGCTTGTCCAGAGCTAGTGCAGCACTATTTTGCTTGGTCAAATTAACTTGCACATCTTGTAAGACTTGCCCCGTGCTCTGCCGGAGTAAGTCAAACCGGATCTGTTGGGTTAATTTGATTGTTGCGGACCTCACCCAGGACGCAATGGACCCCCCGAATCCTGCGACTGTAAGCCCGATTAATCCGGGAACGGCCTCAACCGCACCCTCCGCGGAGTCATGGAATCAACTTACAGCGTTCGTCTCGCAGATGAGCGCCGAGCTCGAGGCTCATAAGGTTGAATTGGCGGACGCCAAGAAACAGCTGTCCGACGCCAAGGCTAAGGCCTCGAGTGGAGGCGCGACGACTGCGAGGCCGAATAAGCCCGCACTGTTCTCTGGCAAGCCCGGGACAATTGAAGCATGGTGCTCGCACATGGACTCATATGTGCGACTGACTGACCCTGACGAAGCGTGTCGGATCGCCTGCACCTACCTGGACGGTGAAGCGTTCACCTGGTGGTATACCTACAGTCGGACGACGGCGGTCCCCGACTGGGCTACCTTTCGGGCTGCGCTCATCCGTCGCTTCAGCCCTCTGAACAAGACGCAGGCGGCGCGGGACAAGCTGCACTCATGGCGCCAAATCAAGGACGTCGGGACGTTCAACAGGACTTTCCTGAGCGTCCTCTTGGACATCCCGGACATCACCGAAGCGGAAAAGATCGACCGCTATAGCCGAGGCCTGAAGCGCGACATCTGGCAGGCACTGTGCCTCAAGACGTACACCGATCTTGAATCACTGATGACGGACGCCCTGCGCGTGGAAGCGGCCAAGGCTGGAGTGTCCCGTATCACCAGCAATGTTAACAGCACTTCTGGCAAGCCACCGACGATGGGCGTTGTCCCGATGGACATTTCCAGCATCAAGATCGAAAAGCTGACGCCAGACGAACGCCAGCGCTGCATGCGCGAGGGTCTCTGCCTTCGCTGTCGCGAGAAAGGACACATGGCTAAGGACTGCCCAAAAGGCCAGCGGAACTGAAGCAGCAACAATCCTCAACATCTGTGAAAGACGCTCCTTCGGTTCCTGAAAATATGTCGTCACCATTTGAAGGCCCGCGACTCGGGCTTCTGCTTTCTACTGCTTCTGTCAATGGAAAAGTTGTTAAGGTGCTGTTCGACGACGGATCTCCCATCAACGTCGTCTCAAGGCGCCTCGTTACCTCCTTGCATGTGAAAACGAAAGGAACGGACTTCGCGGCAAGCATGCCCGATGGCCGCTCCCATGTCCTCGCTGAAACCGTTGACCCTCTTGAGATTCACATCGGACCGTACCAAGAGCGACTTCGGTTTGCTGTTTGTGAATTGAGCGCGTACGACCTCATCCTGGGAAAGAAGTGGCGCGATGACAAGGACGCCAAAATCAACAACAAGAAAAACAAGATCTCCTTCAAGTTCAACCACAAGAACATTTCTATCACTGCCTCCCTCAAGAAGCCCGAAGCTCTGATCAGTCGGCAACGCCTTGCTCGGGACCTCGTTCAAAGGTGCCCTGTTTTTGCCATCTACCTGCAGTCGGAAGATCCCTCTAGCACCTTCGACATTAACGCCATTACGATGGGACAAGGCGAAGACAAGAAAGAAGTTCAAGAGATTCTCAAAGAGTACGCTGACGTCTTCCCAGACGAGCTCCCCGACGGACTCCCTCCTGAGCGCAGTCACAAATTTAGCATCAAGCTGACCGATGACGCCCAACCGCGTCGTAGCGGAATTTACCGACTAGCCGAATGGGAGCTCGAAGAACTCAAGACTCAACTGGCCGGCCTCATAAGGAAGGGATTCATCCAACCAAGCACCTCACCGTGGGGCTCTTCCGTCCTCTTTGCGGCGAAGAAGGACGGTGGCTGGCGAATGTGCATCGACTACAGGGCCCTGAACAAGGCTACTATCAAGAACGCGTACCCACTACCACGCATCGACGACATCTTTGACCAATTGCGAAAGGCCAAGTACTTTACAAAGATCGACCTCCGCTCTGGCTATCACCAGATTCGCCTTGACCCAGAAACAATACCTTTGACGGCGTTTCGAACCAAGTACGGATTCTATGAGTTCACCGTCGTACCCTTTGGTCTGACAAATGCACCCGCGGTCTTCATGAACCTAATGAACGATGTCTTCCGACCCTATCTGTACGACTTCATCTGTGTCTACCTCGACGACATCCTAGTCTACAGCGAAACTTACGACGATCACCTCAAGCACCTACGATTAGCACTCGAGAAATTACGAGAACACAAGCTCTACGCCAAGCTGAGCAAGTGCCAGTTCGCTCGAACTACTGTGGACTACCTTGGCCACGTCATCTCCGAGAAAGGCTTCTCTATGGAAGACTACAAGGTCCAAGCCATCCGTACGTGGGCAACACCGAGGAGCAAAAAGGATGTACAATCTTTCCTCGGTATGGTCAACTTCTATCGAAGATTCATCAAGGGAATGGCTGCCGTAGCTACGCCGCTAACGAGGCTGACTGGGAATGTCGACTTCGAGTGGACACCCGACGCCCAGAAAGCCTTTGAGCAGCTGCAGGACCTAACGACAAGCGCACCGGTGCTAAGGCCTTTCGACAAGAGATACCCAATCTACGTGTCTACAGATGCCAGCGGGTATGCTGTGGGCGCAGTCCTTGAGCAAGATGATGGACGCGGACGGCGTCCAGTGGCGTACTTCTCGTTAACCCTCAACATCCACGAGCAGCGCTACAGCATTCGTGAAAGAGAACTACTTGCAGTCGTACAAGCTATCCGGCATTGGCGCTGCTACCTCTACGGAAGACCCTTTGAGGTCCACACCGACCATGAGTCCCTGAGATACCTAAGCACCCAAGAGAAGCTGAACGATCGCCAAGTCAAGTGGCTGGAGTTTCTGGACCAGTTCCAGTTCAAGATTGTCCCAATCAAGGGCACTTCGAACCCCGTGGCTGATGCCCTTTCCAGGCAGCTGTGGCATATATACGCCTGGGGGGCGCGCAGGGGCCGTCCACGGCTAAGTGGACGGCACGCGCCGCAGCCCCACGGGCGGCCACACCCGCCGAGGGCGTCGTCGCAACCCCTCTCCCCGAACCCTGTAAAAGGGTCGGGCGGCGCACCGGGCCCGAACGGTCGCGTCACGGGTGGGGCTAGCCCCCCCCCTAGGTCGCTTGTGATTGGGTCGAAGGCGTGCGCCGGCGGGCGATCCTTCGACCCGAGGGACAGCTCCCGGGCCGGGGGAAGACGGCCGCGGGAACTGGATCGAGTACTCCCTGTGACGATCGATAGGATCGACCTATCGATTGTGGTACGCCCTTTCGGGGGGTACTCACCAATTTTGCATGCAATTATCGTCTTGGAGGGATTTCGCTTCTATTTCTTAGGACAGGTCGACCCTGCCCGGTCGACCTGTCCGATCGAGGGTTGCGGCGGGCGCGCGCGTGCCTCTTCTGGGCACGCGACGGCGTTCTCGCCCCGCTTCCCCCTGCTCGTCAGGTCTAAACGTATCCTTCTTTGTCCCGCTTACTTGCCATAGTCTTGGCACTGCGGTTACGGGTTTGTGCGTCAACCCTCCCCCCTGATTACGGTACCCTGTGGACACCCGACTTGCCACATTTGGTGGAGCAGCAGGGGATACGCAGAAACTCACGGCCCTCGGCCGTGAGGTGGACGTGTATCTCCTTATCTTTTACGGCTAAGACGGGTAGCGGTGTCATCGTGGACTTCGACTTGGGCGGCCGGAGCGCAGGGCGCAAACGGACCCGGGTCAAGGTGGTGGTGAGCGGGGCTCATCACGTCAAGGGGTCGCCACGGGCCGTAGCCCCGTGGACGACAGCGATCGCCGGTCCTCGACAGGGGAGGACCTGATCGGTCGGGCAACATGGATCCTCATCTCCCGAAGGACTACGTGCCCCCCGATGGGACGCGCCGAAAGGGCGTCTCCACGAGGTCTTCCTCTACCACTCAAGCCCGCAACGACCCCCCTCCGCCTCCTCGTCGGGCCCCGTCGGCGCATGCCGACGTGGACCCAAAGGACGACCCGCTGACGTTCCCAGCGGCCTCGGCGTCGGCGGCTGGGCCGACGCCTACCGCAGAGGCGGAAGACGACGGCCGGACTGCCGCCTATGAAGCTGCCCTTGCTCAAGCGGAGCAAGCTTTGAATGACGAGCAGACCACGGTAGCCGAACTGACGCGACGTCTGCAGCAGCAACAAGATCTGCTGGTTGAGATGCAGAAGTCTGCTCAAGAGAGCAGATCCGCCAGTGGCTCCATGAAGAAGCCCCGACCCACCAAGAAGGGTCAGCCCAAGGATCGCAAGCAGCCGACACCTGAGCCTGTCAAGGAACAACATGACACGGCGGAGCTACTTGCGGGACTCCAGGCTCTCCTTCAAGTGTACGGTGAGCGCCCCGCTCAGGGTACCCTCGAGCGCGGCCGCCGTACACGCAAGGGCCCTCGTCACACTCGACGTGACGACGCCCCTTCCAAGTCCCGGTCATCGACGGCGACGGACCGATCTACTTCGTCCGATCGGTCATCGTCGTCATCGTCGACATCGGGGCCCCCGACCCCTCCTTCTCCGCCGTCTTCCCCGTCGGAATCTTCCGACGAGAGCACCACGGACGAGGAGGAAGCTACGCGACGCCGACGCGGGCTCAAGTCCAAGCGATCAAAGAAGAACGAACACGAGGTGTTCGACCGTCGGATGGCCATCCATGCACCCAACCGTCGTTACCGACGTCTGTTGTGCTACAAGACGTACTTCCTGGAGGATACGCGCCTGGCGTATCCACCCCGTCTTGTCAGGAAAGCACATAAGCTGAACGAGTGCTTGGACGGGCCGTTCCAAGGTCAGGCGCCCTTCACTGGGAAGGACCCACTCGCCATCTTCGGGTTCTTGTCTACGTTCAAGAAAGCTTGCGACGCCGCCGGAGCGTCACACGGACAAGCACTGCCCCTCCTCGGCTTCCGCCTGTCGGGATCGGCTAAGCTGTCCTTCACCTCCGCCGTGTCCAACAGTGGGACACGGGACGCGCACGCCATCAAGACGTACGGGGACGGAGTGAACTGGCTGTTGCAGAAGTTTGCAACGCCGGACAAGTTGAACGAGGCCTACACCGAGGTCATTTCTGCTCGTCAAGAACAAGAGGAAGCACCTCGAGCGTTCGGCGAACGACTCGAGCGTATGTGCGACCGCCTCGTCGGCTTGTTCAACAGCAGCGATCTCGTTGATACGTTCATCAACGGGCTTCACGACGCGATCAAGGCGCAGGTTGTCATGTTCCAGATGACCAAGGGCCGCGTGTCGCTGCCGGAAGCGATCACTACCGCGCAGATCTACTGGACGGGTGTCCAGAAGGTCAAGGTGGACCTGCGTCGACACATCCGGAACACTACCTCTCCAATCCGTGTTGGAGCCGTCTCGGAAGCCGTCGTAGCGAATGTCGCGGTCACTCCGCCGCAACCACCACGTTTCGCGCGAACGGAACGCAACGCCACACCGGCATCGAGATCCCCATCCCCGCGTCGAACTGCAACTTCGACGGACGAATGCTACAACTGTCACCGGTTCGGGCACTTCTCCAGCGACTGCCCCGAACCTCGACGGGAACGCCGACGTTCGTCAACGGACCGTGCCGTAACGGCCTTCGTCGACACCGACGACCACCCTGCCCACGCTCAGGGAAACTGAGCGGTCGGTCGCGTGAGCCCGGCGCGGCCGACCTTCCCCCTGACCGCGGCAAACCCCAACCAACACCTCGGTGTTGGACGTCGATCCTCAATAAGGCGTACCGTCACTACACGGTTCCCCTGTGTCTGGGGCCTGCCCCAGAACACATGCGTGCGATGCGGCCCACGCTGGATACAGGGGCGGGTCTCAACCTCATTCGGGTTGACCAACTTCCGGCGAACTGGACCTCGTTCGCGTCCAAGAATCGACGGACGCCCAAGGTGGTTGACGCCAGTGGCAACCCCCTTCCCATCCTGGCGGCGATCAACATCATCGTCGACTCCGGGCACGTTAAGATGGTCTCAACGTTCCACGTCGTCAAGGAGTTGGCCGTCCCGGCCATCTTGGGTACCCGGTTCATCAACCAGCACGTGGAGGCTATTTACCCACGTCTCAACAAGGTGTACTGGACCGACCCCAGTTCACCTGTCTCGGTTTGCATGCCCATCTTGGACACGCACTGCGTTCAACGGCAACAGGGCAAGGTCCGTCTGGCTAAGCGGACGACCTTGCCGCCGTTCACCGAAGTGTTCGCGGCAGCCAACAGCGACATCACCGGGTTGATCCATGTGACCACCAACTCAAGATTGCACCAAGGTCACCAAGTCATCTTGGCGAATGGGGTCGCCTGCACCTTGCCTGCCGTGCCCTTCCAGGTACGATTGAGCAACGTCGGCGCGACAACCAGGTACCTCAAGGAAGGTACCGTCCTCGGGTCAGCGGAGATGTACGAGGGGCCAGTCATCGCCACGGTCGATGAGAAGCCCCAACCTCCGCAAGATAAGCCCGCGCCGTCGGTCGACTCAGTCGACCTCGCGGACGCTCCGAAGCACCTCCACAAGCGTATCCGGAGGATGCTCGAGCAGCATCAGGTCATGTGGAGCGGCAAGCTGGGGACGATCCACGCCACCGTTCATCGGATTGAAACCGATGACAAGGTCATCCCGATCCACCAGGCCCCCTACCGGACGGGCCTGCGCAAGAGGGAGATCATCACGGACTGCATCAACGCCATGCTCAAGCAGGAATTGATACGGCCAAGCCACAGCGACTGGTCAAGCCCAGTCGTGGTCGTGCCCAAGAAGAACGGCAAGCCGAGGTTCTGCATCGACTACCGACGGCTGAACGCCGTCACCAAGAAGGATACCTATCCCATTCCTAGGATGGATGATTGCCTCGACTCGTTGGGCGAGGCGCAGTTCTTCTCGACACTTGATTGCACAGCCGGTTACTGGCAAGTGCCACTCCGAAAGGAGGACCAAGAGAAGACCGCCTTCGTATGTCACGACGGACTCTTCGAATGGGTCGTCATGCCGTTCGGGCTGACGAATGCCCCGGCAACGTTCCAGCGAGCCCTGGACATCATCTTGTCTGGCCTCAAGTGGCAGATATGTCTTGTTTACCTTGACGACGTCATCGTGTTCTCCAAGTCCGCCGAGGAACACGTCCGCCACCTGGACGTAGTCTTGACACGCCTACGTAAAGCAGGCGTCACACTCAACCTTGAGAAGTGTGCCTTCTTCAAGAAAGAAGTCGAGTACCTCGGTCACTTGGTCTGCCCCGGCCAACTCAAGGTGCACAACAAGAACACCGAGGCCCTCAAACGGGCCACCTTCCCCAAGACGAAGACCCATATGAAGAGCTTCCTCGGCGCCTGTAACGTCTACCGACGCTTCGTCAAGGACTTCGCCAAGAGAGCGAGACCATTAACCGAGCTGACCAAGAACGACGTCGGCCCGGATCTGCCTGAACCAACGGCAGAACAACTCGCGGCGTTTGAAGACCTCAAACAAGCCTTGGTGACACCGCCGGTGCTCACCATCCCGCACCCCACCCGTCGATTCGTGGTCGACGTCGACGCGTGCGCGGACCAGCTCGGGTGCGCCTTGTTGCAAGAACAAGAAGATGGACAGCTGCAACCGGTGGGCTACTACAGCCGCACGCTGAAGCCGGCCGAGCAGAACTACTGCACGACGGAACGCGAATGCCTTGGACTTGTGTGGGGAGTGCTGACCTTACGGCACTTCTTGGACGGCAACAAGTTCACGGTGCGAACGGACCATCAGGCACTAAGGTGGATCTACAATACCACCGACCCAAGCAGCCGGTTGATGCGATGGCGCCTCCGCTTGGCCGAGTTCACCTTCGACATCTTGTACAAGCCTGGTGCAAGTCATCATGCGCCCGACTTCTTGTCACGGACGCGCACCGGCGCCCTTGACGACTCGGATCTCGACGACGAGATCCCATGCTTGGCTCTGGCCGAGACGGCCAGAAGCTTGCAGAGGGGGCGGTACACCCACGCGGTACGGCTGACGCCGGTCGCGTTTGAGGACCTAGTAGCGGACCAGGCGACCGACGCCTTGTGCAAGGTCATCCGCAAGAAGATGGCCGCAGGCAAGGCCCCCAACTTCTCGGTGAAGGACGGCGCGCTCTACCGAGAGGGCCTCGACGGGAACCAGCTTGTGGTCCCGCACAAGCATCGGGCGAGGTTGCTCCACTTGGCCCACTTCCCGACCACGGAAGGACATCCGGGATCGAACCGGATGTACTACTCCATGCGGCGCCGGTTCTACTGGCCGTCGATGGCCACCGACGCCTACGGAGTGGTCACGCGGTGCGCCGCATGTGCACAGAGCCGGCTTGCGTTGCGACGCCACACGGCGCCGATGAGGCTGTTCCCGGCGACCGAGCCGTTGACGGAAGTCAACGTCGACATCCTCGGGCCGCTGCCTGTCTCGTTGACGCGCAACAAGTACGTGTTGGCATTCACCGACCGCTTCTCCAAGGTCGTCCGTTGCGTCGCCCTGAAGAAGGTGACCGCTGTCACGGTAGCCTCGGCGTTGGTGGAGGTATGGGTGGCCAGCTACGGGCCACCCGACGTGCTCCTGTCGGATCAAGGAAGCCAGTTCATGTCGAAGTTCTTCATCGCCGTGTGCCGGACCCTTGGCATTGAGACAAGGGAGTCGACGCCGTACCACCCGCAGACAAACGGGCAGGTGGAGCGGTACAACCGCACCATCGTCAAGCAGCTCCGGCACTACGTTGCGGATAACCCGCAACGGTGGGATGAGCTCCTACCCATCCTCACGTACGCGTACAACACGCAGCCGCATCGATCGACGGGCGTGGCACCGTTCGAGCTGGTCATCCCCAGACGGATCCCGAACCTCACGGTGCACAGCCCGCCACCCGGTGTGTCTATCCAGGCACACGGCACCACCAAGGACGGCTCGCCCTTGTCGGTCAAGCGCTCCTTCATGGCCCGGCTCCGCAAGACCATACCCAAGGTGGCCGAGGCTCTGCGCAAGACGCAGCAGCGCTACAAGAAGACGTACGACAAGAACCTTGCCACCCGGAACAAGGATGTCAAGATCGGCGACTACGTGTACCTGAAGGCACACCAACGCGAGCACAAGTTGTCCAGCCCCACGAACGGGCCGTTCCTTGTCGTCGACCTGGACGACAAGACGTTCGTTGTCCAGGTGGGGGACGAGGAGAGCAGAGTGTCATGGGACCAAGCGACGCCAGCCCCAAGACCCGATGCAGCCGGCGAAGCCGACGCCACCCCTCATGCCCTGCTCAAGGACAAGGTGAACTTGTCCGACCGTCCATCCGTGATGGACGACTACCTCATCGACAAGCTCGTCGGGTATCGATGCGTCGACGGGGAGCACCAAGCCAAGGTGCGGTGGTGGGGGTACCAGAGCAACGACGACGTGTGGACGCCGCTCGGCGACCTGCCGAAGCACTTGGTCCTGCGGTACCTGCGGAACCAGAACAAGCAAGTGCCGGGGTACGAGTGGTCACCAACTAAGATGACACTCAGGTCGCAGAGCCAAGGCCTCCCACACCCGGACGCCCGCGTGAACGCGGTCACCCCCAGCGTCAGGTGGGTGCCAACCATCATCGCCTTCCACCAATCGCCCGACGGTCACGTCCAAGCGCGACTCATCTGGACCCACCCGCGCGGGCAGGTGGGCGAGGTCATCCCCCTGTACTACCTACGCAGTACATTCCCCACGAACTTCCCCCGTAACATACCGGAGCGGGCGGACTGGACGGCTCCCCGAGCAATCGTGGACCGGTTGGAGAAGCTCCACGGGCCTCACACCATCGACTTGTTCGCCACTCGGGCGAACAAGAGGTTCGAGCGGTTCGGCTCCAAGGAGTGCGAGCCCGGGGCCGAGTGGCGTGACTCAATGAGTCACGACTGGACGCCCCACAACGCGTGGGCGAACCCCCCGACCTCGCTCCTCCCGGAGATTGCCGAGCGACTGGCAAGTGGCCCTCCATTGGCCCTCACCCTCCTCGCTCCCCGGTGGGAAGCGCAAGAATGGTTCAGTATCTTCATGAACCGATGCTTCGAGTACGAGGAGTTACCCTTGGAGTGCTTCCCCCGCTCGCCCGCGAGTCCCGACCTATGGGTGGCTGAGCACCCACCGGTCTGGACCACGATAGTATTTCGCTTTGAGCGAAATCATGCCGGCGAGTAGCAGAGTAACAAGACGATTCATGAGTACCTGGGCGTCCCTATAGGGCTAGCCCCTCCCCCTCCTTCCCCACCAACTTCACCCGACACGCGGGAGCCTCCTACACCCTTCACTCACCCCCCTCACCCCAGATGTCAGCCACGTTGAAGCGGCCCGATGACCCCTCGCCGGGGTCATTCATCACCTCATCCAAGGCGGTGCGGAACCGGTCGTACAACAACGACCGCGACGCCGCGTCCAGCGCGGCGTCTGCCAGGGACCGCGACGCCACCTCGAAGGTGGCGCCATCCAGCCGGTCCACCTCCAAGCGTAGTGCCTGCTGCATCACGCGTACCGTCTCGCACCAGGCACGGTTGATCAGACGCGCCGGGAGGTGCATGCGCTTCAACTCGCGCAGGTCCTCCGAGCGGAAGAGTCGGCGGAACGCCGACTCGTCCGCCGGCGACGCGACCAACGGCACCTTCCCGGGGCCAGCCCTGTACCCCTCCGGGGTACACGACCGATACCGGGACCCCGTGGGAGAGAGCGACCGCGAGGCGTGGCGAGACCCGCGCTCGCGCCGACGCCGGGACGCCGAGCGCGACGACGACGGCGACGAATGCCGCCGTCGGTGAGTCGACCGCGTCTCCGCCGTCGACTCCGACCCGTCCTGCTGTCGGCCGGGACGGCGAGAATGACGACGGCGGCGTGAAGATCGCCCCCGCGCACGGCTCGGGGTCGCCGGTGAAGGCGACCGCTCACGTCGACCGCGGCATGCGCTAGCCGTGTCCTCAGAACGGCTGTGCCGGCGGCGCGGACGGGATCGGCGGCTCTCGGAAGCGCCCGGGCCCGAGGCGTTGCCGCGGCGACCCCTCTTCCCGCGGACGGGGCTGCCAAAGTCCCCCGCCCCGGCAGCGTCCCCAGCCGGAGGACGCTCTCCCGGCCCCCCTGCCGTGCCCGATGGGGGAGGCCGGCCCCGACCCGACGTGTGTGGCGCCCGGCCGCCACCCCGTCCGCCCCGACCGCGTCCGCGGCTACGCGCGGACCCTTCGTGCCGGGAAGACCCCGGGGCGTCTTCGTCCCCGCTGGTGGCCCAACGACGTTGTGCCTCCGCCGCCGCCTCTTGCTGCGCCGCGAACGCCGTAGCGCGCTCGCGGGCCGCGCTGGCAGCCTCGGAGGCGTGCTCCGCTGCCGCTGTCTCGGCCTCCTTCTCGGCGGCCGTCGCCGCAGCAGCCGCCTGAGCCGCCGCAGCATGCGCCGCCGCATCGTCGTCTTGTCGACGACGATCCGCGTCCGCCGCCGGGACGCCCGCGGCCCCTGACGGTGACGCGGCGGTAGGCCCGCCCGCCCTCGGCCCGGACGAGGGGCCCGCCGCCCCCCCGGCCCCGATGGGCTCCCCAAGCGGATCCTCCCGACGGGGGGAAGGAGGCACGGAAGCCGGCCGCCGACCGAAGCGGCCCGCGTTAAGCCGGTCGGCGTCCCGCCGACCTGCGGCGGCGTCGCGAGAGGGACCCGCGGACGACCCACGCTGGGCGCGTGCGCGGACCGCTGCCTGCGCTGCGCGGTTGGCGGCGCGAGCGCGCTGCCGCCCCTCTTCCCGCTCCTCCCGCTCCGCCGCCCTTGCCGCCTCCAACCGCTCCTCCGCCTGCATCGCGCTCTCGCGCAACGCCTCTTGGCGCCGCCCACGGGAGATGCTCAAGGAGTGCGCGAACCTCGTCGTCGGCGCCCGCGCCGACGTCGGGCCACCCGTTGCCTTCGCACCCGCCGAAGGAGGGGCGTCGCCGCCATCCACGTCGATGGGCGCCTCCGCGCCCCCTGACGCGTTGAGGTCCGGGCGACGTAGGGGACCGTCGCCCTCCAACTCGTCGGCCTTGGGGAAGCCCGGGAGGGATTCCAGGGCCGCGAACCCGTACTCCTGGTCCGGCGTGTACTGGACCAGCACCTCCCGGGCGGCGTCCCCCACTCCCCCAACGTCCACCCACGCGGTGACGTGCGACCAGGGGAACGCCAAGGCCCCCGTGACGCACCGACTGAAGGCCAAGGCGGACCCAGGGGGTGACCCCTCTTGGAGATCGTCCAACGGCAACCGGGAGAAGTGCTCAAGCAGGGTGCGCTTCAAGCGCACCAGCACTCCCCGCTCCCGGAGGGCTTGGAACCAGACGGCGGCGTAGTCGAGCACCATCTCCGTGGACACTATGGTCCACGCGACGTGGCTTGCGTCCTCAAGGTAGGAGTACACGTACTCCGCCAACAAGGGCATGGCCGGAGGGGAGCTCAAGCCCGCGTCCACGAACAACTCGGGCAGGGGCACGAGTTCCTCAGCCGCCGCGGGTCGGGTGGCATCTAACCACCCAGCCCACAAGGGGCAGAGGAACCCGCAGGCCGTCGCCACCACTTGGCGACGGCTGACGATGCTGGACGGACGGCGGCGGCCGGCTAGGTAGCCCCCGCCGCGCACCGACATGTCCATGTCGACCGGGCAGCTCTCCGAGTACGACACCGTGGCGTGGTGTCGTAGGAGGGCACTCAACCCAACGAGGGCGGCCCGCGTGGCGGATGTCGGGGTGTACATCATGTCCAACCCCTCGTAGAGATCCCCCTCTACGAAGCGGGCCCGAGGCCACTCCCGCCGCAGGCGGTCGAACGCCAGCGCGGCCGCGTGCACCGGGGAGGAGTGCCGCCGCTCGTAGTGCTTGCACGCTACGAGGAAGAGGTTGCGCACCCACGGCTGCAGCCCCTCCTCGCGCGTCTCTTGACGGAGCACCTCGTTGGCAAACGCCAACGCCATGAAGGTGACCGCCTGCACGCCCGGCTGCCCCGTGGACGGAATGCCGTGCACGTCATGTAGGCGGACGCTGTCGTACGTGGCGACGTGACCCGAGGTCGTCACGTCGACGAACCGGTCCGGGAGCGCCCACCCGGCCTCGGCCACACGGCGGAGGCACGCACGATGATGCTCGCGGGCGACGCGCAGCAGCTCCGCGTTGATAAACGCCGGCGACATGAACCCCGGTCGGGGCACCCACTCCGACAAGGGGCGGAAGACGATCTCCCCCGCCATGCCGCTGCGCCACCGGTGCGGTACCGGCATCGTCCGTCAACACGACGGACGAAGCAACTTGGTCGCCGAGGGACGGCGACAAGCTAACACGGGGGGTATGTGGCATATATACGCCTGGGGGGCGCGCAGGGGCCGTCCACGGCTAAGTGGACGGCACGCGCCGCAGCCCCACGGGCGGCCACACCCGCCGAGGGCGTCGTCGCAACCCCTCTCCCCGAACCCTGTAAAAGGGTCGGGCGGCGCACCGGGCCCGAACGGTCGCGTCACGGGTGGGGCTAGCCCCCCCCCCTAGGTCGCTTGTGATTGGGTCGAAGGCGTGCGCCGGCGGGCGATCCTTCGACCCGAGGGACAGCTCCCGGGCCGGGGGAAGACGGCCGCGGGAACTGGATCGAGTACTCCCTGTGACGATCGATAGGATCGACCTATCGATTGTGGTACGCCCTTTCGGGGGGTACTCACCAATTTTGCATGCAATTATCGTCTTGGAGGGATTTCGCTTCTATTTCTTAGGACAGGTCGACCCTGCCCGGTCGACCTGTCCGATCGAGGGTTGCGGCGGGCGCGCGCGTGCCTCTTCTGGGCACGCGACGGCGTTCTCGCCCCGCTTCCCCCTGCTCGTCAGGTCTAAACGTATCCTTCTTTGTCCCGCTTACTTGCCATAGTCTTGGCACTGCGGTTACGGGTTTGTGCGTCAACCCTCCCCCCTGATTACGGTACCCTGTGGACACCCGACTTGCCACAGCAGCCACAAGATGCTCCCGACAAGCACGCCCCCAATCAAGACCTTCTTAGTCGCGTGCTGACCAAGACCATTGAAGAACTCCCCAAGAAAACTGAAATCAACAACCTCATGACCATCAACCAAAGTGATCAAGACCTTGCCACCTTAAGACAAGAGTACGACGCGGACCCCGAGTTTGCCGACCTAGTCAAAGACCCGGTATCTCCCTACCGGCTACACATGAGGTTGTTGAAACGAGGTGACCGTACGTGTATCCCCGTCGGTACTCTACGCCAAAGACTACTCCACGACTACCATGATGTCCCGTGCCAAGGGCACATGGGAGTCAAGAAAACAACCAAGGTTATCTCTTCCAAGTACTACTGGAAGACAATGCGGAAAGACATCCAAAGATACGTACAAACATGTGATTTGTGCCAGCGGAACAAGGCTAGCACCCATTCACCTCTGGGTCACCTCAAACCCTTGAACCCCCCGAGCCAACGATGGGCAAGTGTCTCCATGGACTTTATCACGCCTCTTCCTCTGACTCCAAGAGGCCACAACGGGATTTACGTCGTTGTCGACCGCCTCTCCAAGATGATTCGCCTCGCCCCTATGAAGCCAGACTGTACGGCGCCAGTCGCAGCTCAGCTCTACCATGATCACGTCTATCGACACCACGGACTCCCAGCTGATGTTGTCTGCGACAGGGACCGCATTTTCTTCTCCAACTTCTGGCAGTCGCTCACGGAGATTCTCAAGGTCAAGATCAAGGCCTCTTCAGCGTACCACCCGCAAACCGACGGACAAACTGAGATCATGAACAAGAAGATCGAAGAAATCCTGCGAAACTTTGTCAACCATCACCAAGGCGATTGGGACCTCTTTCTGGTTGCTGCCGAAGTAGCCTACAACCGGTCGCCAAATGCTGTTACAACGTACTCCCCTTTCTTCCTGAACTACGGATTCGAACCTAAGACGGTACCAATGGACATCCTCGAAAACTCAGAGTCAAGCATGCCTGCAGTGTCTGACTGGCTAAGCGGTCTCCAACATGCTCAAGAGACTGCCATCTCAGCCATCAAGAGTGCAAATGAGGCGCGCTCGGCGTACGCAAATCGCCATCGCCGACCTTGCAAGATCGCCGTGGACGATCTGGTGCTACTAAGTACCAAACACCTTATGCCAGATGCTTTCCAAGGCGCTCGCAAGCTGATGCCCAAGTACTCAGGACCGTACCGCGTCACTGAGAGTATCAACGATGTGACGTTCCGCCTGGATCTTCCCCAAGCGGTGCTCGATCGCAAGGTTCACAACGCCTTTCATGCGAGCTTGCTGAAGCCGTACCGCGCTGATCCTTATGGCCGACTTCCTCCCGTTCCGCCTCCGGTGGCATTTCCGGACGGTTTTGTCGAGTACGAAGTCGACTCCATCATAAGGTCACGAAAGCGCCGTGGACGACTACAGTACCTGGTCAAGTGGAAAGGCTGTGACGTCAGCGAGAACTCCTGGCTGACCAAGCAAGACCTTGCGAACGCACCTGACGTGTTGGACGCTTTCCTGCGCCGCGCGTCCTAAGGGGGGGGAGGTGTAAGGATATGCCCCTTAAATCCTCAAGACTGGAGCCTAGGGGATAAGGACTGGGGCCTCTCCTTCCCTGTCCTTCTCAGCCAACTCCTTCCAAGACGCATCAACTCCAAAGTAATCTGGGGCATGCCGCGGTGTCCGTCCGATAATCTACTACTAACGGACGGTCAGCACGGGAGCCGCGGATTGGCTAACCGACACTACCCTGACTCATCTGCCGACGGGTACAGTCTCCAACGGATCAACGGACTAACGGACCAAAAGACGAGCCACATCTCTGACGCGTCAGCAAGCCGGAACAATCTCCCCGTGGACCAATGGGAGCGACAAGACTTGCTGACCCACGGGAGATATTCGACCCGAAGACTGGCGTCTGCTTACACGCCTCTGAGGCTTTTCGGGTCGAATGGCGCGTGGGGCCAGCCGCGCGGCGCTACGAGCGCCGCACACCGTCCCCCCCCCGTTTGGGGCTTTCTGGTGGGGCGCCTTGGGGCGCACACGCCCACCCTTGCTTTGTTCTGAGAGCCCATGCTTTGTTTTGAGAGCTTTGGTGCCGTCCACCGGCACGACGGGCAATCGCATGCTTTGGGGCACCCTGGGTGCCCCCCTGGGGGTATATAATGCGTGAGTGTGGGCGCCACCGGGAGAGACCTCGGGGGAACAACCACAGACAGAGACACAAAGACCTCCTGTACCTTCGACCCCCTCGACCCTCACCGACGTCACGCCCATCCTCTTCCCCACCCCCATCACCGTCATCCCACCCGTCACCTTCCCCGCGCCCGGCATCCTCATTGGCTTGCACGGGTTGCTGACACCGGCACCAGTACGTTGAGGGCTGCCCGTGTGTGGGTGGTGCCTCACACCGGCACTCCGCCGCAGGCGGCCGGCCCGCTCCTGCTTCGTCGTCTTGTCTTTGTCATTTCTGAATGAACTTCTGCTTGCTTCTGTGGAACGCATCGCTCGACGGCGCTTCACGCACGCAGACACGGGGAACGGCTTTATCGACCCCGTGCACAAGACCACGGAATCGACCCGGAGCTTTCACACTCACGGGTGCCTGAGGGGGGCTTAGGGCACGTCCACCAATGTCGGCTATCAGTCTTAAATGAGTCGTTTTAAGAAGCCACGTGTACATACGTGGCAGCGTCTGGGTGGTCGGGCTATCGGCGAGCTATCAGGCGAAGCACGTGAAGTGGACTTACGGTGGAGACGGGGGCTACCAACAGGCTACCTTCCAAACCACGGGTCCGTTCGTCGTCTTCGTTCCAGGCCGTTGGTGTTGACAACTCTCCACTATCACACTGTCGAAATGATGCCCACACGTGGCACGCTCTCAGCCAATCATCGCCCTGGCAATTGGTAAGGTCTGTTGGCTCCAGGGCTATCGCTCGGCCAAAACACCCTGTTTTGGCCCGGCGATAGCTCTGGAGCTAACAGACGTCAGGGTACGGAGAGGAAGTTATGTCGTCACTTATATCAAGTCTATTCGCTGAGGGGGGTTCGTTTTAGGCCGGGATAGCTCGTTGACATTGATGAACGACCGCATCAGTGCCACGTTTGGCCCGACGCGCCACGTTTTTCCTACGTGGCACGAATATCGGCGAATATCGACATTGGTGGACGTGCCCTTAGTGTATACCTGCGTCCAGGCTCTCAAATTGCCGGTTTAGTATACAGGCTCTCACGGCCTCTCTGGGGCACCCCTCCGAAATCACCTCGGGCACCCCCCCACCACCGTGAGGCACGCCTCGTTGGCCGGCGCGCCTGGCTGGCAATTGCCCGGCTGGAAATTTTTTGGCTGTCTCGCTCGTCGGGTAACCGTGTGTTCCCGCCAGTTTGTACGTCTACGCTTCTGCTCGCGATCTGGTGGCCCGCTCGTCGTGGTCGCCACGCATCGCCTCCCCATGGCGCGTCACCGGCGGGCGGGGCGGCACCGGCGGGGCGGCTGCGGTCCCCGCGGCCGCCCCGGTCGGCACGGTTGCCCCCGCCACCCCGGCCGCCCCCGCCACCCCGGCCGCCCCAGCTACCCCGGCCGCCCCCGCCACCCCTGCCTCCCCGGCAGCCGCAGGCTGCTCCGGCCGCCCCGCGCAGCATTGGTAGCCCCACCGGCTGCGGCGCTCGGCAGCAGCCGCTACCCTAGCCGCACTTTACGCCGCTGCTCCCGTGGTGGCAGTGGCCGCCGCCGCCTCGGCCGCCGCAGCCGTCGCGGTGGCCCCGGTGGCGGCCGCTGCCGTCCTCCGCCGCCTGTGTCTCCTACGCGGCCGCGACCGCCGCAACCCGTCACCGCTGCCCCCGCGGCTGCGGCTGCGGCCGCTGGGGCAATCACCGCCGCCGCCCACCGCCACGGGTCTGGCGACGGCGGCAGCGGTGGAGGCGGCGGCGGCGGCGGCAGCCGCTTGCCAACGCTGCCCCTGCAGCCGCTGCCACGGCGGCAGCGGCCACCGCCGCTGCTGCGCACCACCGCTTGCATCGCGGTTGCGGCGGCGGCGGCTGCCGCCGCTCCCCCCGCGCGCGACCGTCGTGGCAGCGCCGTCTGCCGCCACTCCCACACTCCACCGCCACTGCCCCGGCCGGTGGGGGGGGCTGACGCCGCCGCCGCGCACTGCGGTCTCCCCCCTGACGCGACCGCGGCAGGCTGGCGCCCGCGCCGCGGCGAGCCGCCTCCCCTGACGCTGGTTGAGGCGGCCGGGCAACAAGACGACTGTGGCGACCAGCTCCTCACATGGCAGGCAGGAATATTTGATTGTATTTACAATCCAAGCGATTATTCCATGGAGGTCAACAGTACATGCACATCCGACTTGACTCACATCTCCTGGCCTATCTGGCGAATCAGATGTCCAATATGTCCAACTTGATAGGCTGTTGCACAATCTGAACTGGGCGAGATGAAGATTGTAGTACTGAATCAATTGTTTCCGGAGATGGGATTAAAATATTTGACTCTGAACCCATCCTGGTCAGCGACTTGCGACTGCCAACGCCGAAGACTGAAGCGCCGGCGTCTGACGCCCCCCTCCACCCCGCCTCGGTCGCCCGCTTCGCCGTTTTACGCTCTCCGAGCAGACTTGGTGGATATGTATGCCTTGTCTCCGACTCCTATCAGTGTTGAGAGCGCGCCTGCACACACGTCTGTCACGGCCGCGACCACAACGGTTTCATGGAGGGCCGAAGTGCATCACCCTCACACCACTGGTTCCGCCGCTCGGGCGCGCTCGTGACGGTGAAACGCCGTCAGTTGTGCCTTTTTGGCGTCCCCAATGGTCCACGCTCCATAAGCCATGAATTTTTTTTTTAGTAAATAGCGCTGACAAGCGCCGCCGGTCCGTTATGGTGTGACCTGTTGCTTGGTATGTACGTGCATGTGGAGTACATAGGACCCGCGGAGCTGGAGGGATCCGTCATTTCCGAGTAAACTGATGACGCTGCGACTATTGATGTATTTTTTTATTGCTCTGCACCATCATGGGGGACAGAAAAAGCCAGGAATTTATGGAGGGAAGCGCTTCATGCTATAAACGCCCCGCCTCCCAGAGCTTTTTGGTGGTTCACCGTCCTCTTTTCTTGCACAGACACTGAGGGTATGAGTACCTGGTGGCGTACAATTGCTCAAAGTGGTTGGACGGCTTGCCAGGGTCCGGACATTGTTGAACCTGTGCAAAGGTTCGCGCTTTGGGCAATGTCGCGCAGCTGGACAAGCCCATAGCGCCGATGAGAACCACAAATGTAGTGGAGGAGGTCTGCTGTACTGTTGGGATCTGAGAACTGTAGCTTCTAGAGCGCGAGACGACTGTGGGGCGTTAGACAGCCTGTCGAGGCTATCTGTCCAGAATGGTCACTTTGGGGGTCTGTACGACCCACTTCCCGACGTTTGCGAAACATTTTGAGCACATAACCGTGCTCAGCGACGTCGGTTTAGTCGATTGAGCATGCTTCAGAAAAGTTGGTGAACTAGTCCTTGGCTCGTGTTGCACGTCGTGACGCTGCCCCACACACACCTCGGTGCAATGCGTCACACGCCGCTACAACGCGTTTCAGAAAGTGAAGCAAAAATTTCTCAAGCTGTTCCCATCAGACTAATTCGATAACGCTGAGCACGAGTATGTGCTCAGAAAGTGTCGCAAACGTCGAGAAGTGGGTGATATGGGCCCCCAAAATGTCCATTCTGGACAGGTAGGCGTGATAGGCCTTCCAACGCCCCACAGCGCTCTCATCCTTCAAAAACTACATCTATCAGATCTAGACAGTGTACTCAGCTACCTCCATAGCTTTTTGCACTCTCAACTGCGCTGTGGGCGCAACCAGCTGCGCCGCAATGCATACCACCGTATCAGCAGTGAGTCAGTCACCAATGAGTGAACTGCAGAGTGCTTTCTTTGCATGTTTACGGCTCAGTGGCCAACAGGTACCTCTGGTCTTAGCGTTCATTAATCAAGGTAGACCCATTGCGCTCAAAAGCGCTCGGAGCGGGCGCCTATAGCGCTTCTGCCACCCAGCCTCTCGACATTCCTGTCGGCCGTACGGGTGCACGACGCCAGATGTGTGCACCAATAGGTTCAGCGTGATCATGTTACCCAGATATGACTACCTCTTCCCACGGTATGGCTCTCATGCTCTCTATATTCAGGCCCATACTGTACAGCGGATGACAAAGAAACAGACGGGAGGCACTTTCTTGCACTGTCTGAACAAACGATTGCGTTCTGCAGGATTACAAATGTCAGGATGTCCAAAGAGCCATAGCGAAAAGTGTTTCACCATCGCAGACGCCGCTGAGCTAGGGAACACAGGGGGAATGGTGAAGACATGGCGCCCCTCCATGTGGTCGTTCGGGGCTGTGCTCTCGCAGATATCGGCAGACTCGCACTCAAGACTGGATAGAGCAAGTGAATAAGGCTTATGTATCCACCTGGCCTGCTGGGTGGCCAGGAAGTGGAGAAGCGGGCGACCAGGCGGGGTGGACGGGGGCGTCGGGCGCCGGCGCTTCAGCAGTTGGGAGTTGCCAGGTCCAAGTCGTTGACCAGGATAGGTGTTTTTCCTAAGTTGGTACTCTCATGTCAAGCAAGAATATGAGTAGTATTGATTGCTACAGAGTCGCAGTTCAGAAAGTGTGACAGCCTATCAGAACAGACGTACGAGACACTTGATTCGCCAAACAGGCCGAGTGATGTGTGTTAAGTCTGAGGTGCGTGTACTTTTGTGTCCACATCGAATATTCGCGGTATATAAGTTTTCTCAAATACCTCTGCGTGCAAGCAGCGTGGCCGGTCACCCCTCCCCCCGCACGGCGGCGGCCGCTGCCGCCACGGAGGCAGCGGCGGCAGGGGGCGGCGGCGACAGCCATTGCCGCCGCGGCGAGGGCGGGGGCGACGGCGCCAGCCGCCACTGCGGCGGCGGGGGCCGCGGCTGCGGCGATGGCGAGCGGTGGCGGCAGAGACAGCGGGGGCAGCGGTGGCGAAGGGCGACGGCGGCGGCCGGCGCTGCCGTGGCGGGCGGATCGGCGGCGGCCGGCAGCGACAGCGAAGGCGGCAGCGGCAGCCGGAGCGTTAGCCAACCGGCAGGGGCGGCGGCGATGGTGACGGCGGCCGGGGCAGCAGCCGGCGAGCGGCCGGCCGGGCAGCTGGCCGACAATGGTAGCCCGCGATTGGCGGCAAAAGGCACGCGGCGGCAGCCTGCTGGCGGCGGCAGCCTGCTGGCGGCGGCAGCCTGCTGGCGGCTGCCGGCAGCAAAGGCGGCGGCGGCAGCGGCAGCCGGGCGGCAGCAACCCGGTGGGGGCGGCGGCGGCGGGGGCGGCGGCCGGGGCGGCAGCCCGGGCAGCAGGCGGCCGGCGGCCGGCCAGGCAGGCCGCCCGCGGCGGCACCCCGCCAGCGACGGCAGCATGCCGGCGGCAGTAGCTGGCGGCTGCGGCGGCGGCCGGGGGACGGACCGGCAGCCGGCCGGCGGGGGCGGCCGCCCCCAGCCAGGGCGGCGACCGGCGGCAGCGGCGGTGGCGGCAGCGTCAGCCGCGACGGCAGCCAACCGGCGGATGCGGCGGCGGCGGCCGCGGCGGCGGCGGCCGGGGCGGCAGCCTGGGCGGCAGGCGGCCCGCGGCCGACCAGGCAGGCGGCCGGCGGCCGGCAGCAACGGCGGCGGCGGCAGCGGCAGCCCGGGCGGCAGCAGCCCGCAGCGGGGGGGGCAGAGGTGGCGACGGAGGCGGCGGGCGGCCGCGGGGGCGGCGGCGGCGGTGGCGGCGGCCGTGGCGGCGGGCGGCGGCGGCGGCAGCGGCAGCGGCGGCGGCCACGGCGACGGCGGTGGCGGGCGGCCGCGGCCGCCCGCCGCGGCAGCCGCGGCGGCCGCGGCGGCGGCGGTCGCGGGCGGCGGCGGGGGCGGCGACGGCCGCGGCGGGGGCGGCGGCGGCGGTGGCGGCGGGCGGCCGCGGCCGCCCGCCGCGGCAGCGGCGGCGGCGGCGGCGGCGGCGGCGGCGGCGGGCGGCGGGGGGCGAGCGGCCGCGGGGGCGGCGGCGTCGGTGGCGGCGGCGGCGGCGGCAGCGACGGCCGCGGCGGGGGCGGCGGCGACCGCGGCGGCGGAGGCCGTGGCCGCCCGCCGCAGCAGGCCGTGGCGGCCGCGGCGGCGGCGGTCTCGGGCGGCGGCGGGGGCGGCGACGGCAGCGGCGGGGGCGGCGGGCGGCGGGGTCGGCGGCGACGCCGGCGGGCGGCCGCGGGGGCGGCGGCGGCGGCGGCGGCGGCCGTGGCGGTACGTCGCACGCCGCACCAGCATCGGAGGCGGCGGATGCCGACGGCCCACAATTAATTGCCCGCCCGAGGACAATCCGAGTGCACCCGCCCTCCGGGATCCCGACCTGTGTGCACCCGCCCCCAGCTGTCCAGCTGTCAGGGCACGTCCACCAATGTCGATATTCGCCGATATTCGTGCCACGTAGGGGAAACGTGGCGCGTCGGGCCAAACGTGGCACTGATGCGGTCGTTCATCAATGTCAACGAGCTATCCCGGCCTAAAACGAACCCCCCTCAGCGAATAGACTTGATACAAGTGACGACATAACTTCCTCTCCGTACCCTGACGTCTGTTAGCTCCAGAGCTATCGCCGGGCCAAAACAGGGTGTTTTGGCCGAGCGATAGCCCTGGAGCCAACAGACCTTACCAATTGCCAGGGCGATGATTGGCTGAGAGCGTGCCACGTGTGGGCATCATTTCGACAGTGTGATAGTGGAGAGTTGTCAACACCAACGGCCTGGAACGAAGACGACGAACGGACCCGTGGTTTGGAAGGTAGCCTGTTGGTAGCCCCCGTCTCCACCGTAAGTCCACTTCACGTGCTTCGCCTGATAGCTCGCCGATAGCCCGACCACCCAGACGCTGCCACGTATGTACACGTGGCATCTTAAAACGACTCATTTAAGACTGATAGCCGACATTGGTGGACGTGCCCTCAGACGGATTGCCGGGGCAGAGGCCGCGACGGCCGTCGGGGCCGCCTGCGTCACGCCTCCCTGGCCCACGGGTCATGCCCAATTCGAAAATGTGTGGCTCACGGTGGGTCACTTCCAGGCCGTGGAGCAGGTATACACCTCTGGCACGACCGCCTCTGAGACCATCTGAGAGCGGTATACACCATCTGCGATTTCAGCCCGTGTGGGGGGTGTATACCTGATCCAAAACGGGACGTGTCTTTCTATATACAGCCCCCCCGTCCATTGCCACGCAAGCGCAGCGTCCAGCCTGTCGGGGCGGTTCCGTCGAGGCAGTCTGTATCTGGTTTTCTGACATGGTTGCCAGCCCAATATCGAATCGGTGATCACTTCCACCAATGAGGTGCCTTCATGTCAGACGACAGGCACGCCGCAGGTCGTAGAGGCCGTCCCGCGACCCTCGTGCGAGGCGTATCTCCCTCCCACCAGTGTGACAGGGGGTCATACAACAGGGCCGCACATATATCCGGTTGCAGGCTGTACTCGAGAATGAGCACCGCGCACCCTGGCTCGATGGTTGGGCGTACGTTTTGTTTGCGCGGCCGCGTGCAGCCGCGGCCCCGCCCGCGTCCGGCGCGGGGGCGAGCGTCCACACGTGCGTGGCCAAGGCCCGGTCCGCTACGTACGGTTCTGCCGATTGGGTGCGCGCGCGACGCGGCACTCCAGTCCGGAGCGCGTATGAGAGGGGTGCTTGACCGGCCCGGGCGGTGTAAGTACTGGTCTCCCCCCCTGCCCGACCGCCGTTTCAGCGCTGCCCTAGCTGGGGGCTCGCAGCCGTTCCAGCCGTGCGGGGCATTCTGTCCCTGGCTTGACGGGTATAAAAGCTCGGACGGGTCGGGTCTTTCCAACGCTCCTCTCAGCCGAACACCATCCTTCTCCAGCACCGCTTCGCCAGTGTGTCCCTACCCGCGTGCGTGAGCGGTGTCCCTCCCTCCCACTCGCAGGTCGGTCTCCTCATCGCCGCGTCCCCGCCGCCCCCCCGCTCTCCGACCTTGTCCCGCCCTCGGCCCCCCCCTGGGCTTGTACGAGACGAACCCCGCCATGGCTCGCCACGCGGCTGGTCGGGTGTTCCTTGCGCTGCTGGTGGCGCTGCTGTTGGGCGTTGCGGCGGCCGAGTCTACCGGCGCGGATCGCGTTTACAAGGAGCGCCGTGTGTGGCGGGTGGTGATGGAGCACTTCAACGCGATCAATGTTTGCAGCGTGCGCCGGCTGATGGCACAGCACCCGTAAGTAATGGGGGGGGGGGAACAGCGAGGCGGGGAAACGGAGAGATGAACAGAGCAACGGCAAAGAGGTCTGGCTGTGGGGGGCGCGGGAGCGGCACAGGCTGTGGCTGGGGACGTGCATACGAGGGTAGAGTCTGACGAGGCCCGCTGTCGCTCCCGGCCAACCATTGTTGTCCCGCCGTGCTTTTTTGATCGGCCTGCGCTCCTGCGCTGCGCACTGCTCAAACCGCCCTGGGTCTTGCGCTCCCACGACTCGTGCGCGTGACCGCTGCTGGACATACCCTCCACTCTCCCCGCCGCTGTTGGCACCCTCCCACAGGCCTTCCGTCACCTTCTTCGGCGCCCGTGGCTCGGTTCTCCGTGGCCGTAAAGAAGTGGAGGCCATGTACAGGGGGTTGTGCGTCCACCATCGGGACGGCGGCTTGGCGCCCGTCCGCTTCGAGGTTCTCGAGTCGCACCGACTTGGCACCACCTTGTACGCGCGCTGGCGCTTCACCTCCCCGGCGCTGTCGCGGCCGTACGATGGCGCAGACGCGTACGGTACGGAGGGCGACAAACTCGTGCGTGTGGTGAGCACCTTTGACGACAAGGAGCTCCAGTTCAAGCGCAAGTAAGCGCAAGGGATGGCATCCAAGAGGGGGAGCCTGGTCGGGGGAGTGGCAGCGGGGCCAGTCGGGCCCCCCTCGAAGGGTTGCCAGTCTGGGACGGCGGCCTCTGGCAGCGATGCCATTGTGCAAACGGGGGTCACGATGTGGGGCCAGCGGGTTGGCCGACCACGGCTGCCGTGTGTTTGTCTTTGTTCACAATCACTTTCTTGGCGCCCGTGCTGATGGGCAGCGAAAGAAAGACCTGGCGATGGTGCCTTGAGCGAGTGGCGCCGTGCGTGCTGGGCGGGGCGCCGCTTTGACGCGTCGCCGGGCTCCCCTCTTCGAACGCTGATACACACGAATTCATGTACACACTAGCGGGACAGCCACGACCGTTCTTCCAACACTCAGCTTTGCGGATAGGTCTTGATGTAAGTCCAGCAACGGAGGCTCGCGAACACACTGTCCACGGAACAAAATCAGAAATACATGCACTGAAAAGGAGAAGTCACGTTGGACCTCACCACCGGTCCAAGACATGGTTGAGTTTGTGGCGGCGTGTTTGTACCACGCCACGGCATCAGCTAATTGGCTTCTCTGCTGCTCACGAGGTCTGCGGCGTCGGCGCCACAGCTCGATGTCACCGCCACATGGCTTTGGCCAAAGCCAGGTGGCGTCATTCAGAGCGGCCCGTTCCGACCTAGAGGTGCTTCACAATTATATATAACAAACATATAGTTGCATCGTCGGACGGAGCTGATGTTCAAGCGGTGGTCTTTCCGCGCCGACCGGTGCTGGTCGCGCGCACGCGCCTGCGACGGCACATCCCTCCGGCGTACATCGCGCATCCGGTCTGCTCCTGCCATCTTCAAGGCCCTTCACCGGCCGGCGTCTTTCCGCACCCGATTGCACGTCCGCAGACAGTGACCAGGCTGACGACGGTGCTGGCGGGAACCGTCGCTCACCCCTCCCCCCAGAGGCACCCGCCCGCAGCATCGCGGCGAGGTGCGCGTTCACCATAAACATCTCGTCATCGAAGTCCCCCGTGGTCGCCATGCCCGGGCAGCAGATGCGCTTGCGGAGCCGCCGCACCGCAGTAGGACCACCCCGCGCTTTTGCTGCAAGCGGGGGCGTCGGGCACTCCACAGCTGTGTGCGGATCACCTGTCCTGGTGGCGGGCCGGTCTCCAGCCAACAATGGAGTCCGAAGCTTCAAGTACCAAATTTGATTGCACTTTCCTGCCGATCATGTGCTGTTTTCTGAGACTGCCCGACTGATGTGGCGGCCAGTTTGTGCCGGTACAAACTCGGCGCCACAAACTCGGCACGTGTCGTAGACCGGGGGTTAATCCGGAGGGCCACTCCCAACACCGGCTGGATCATGCACGAGCGCAAGTCACGTCAATTACGCCCGCCCAAAAAGCTGCGACCCAAGACGTGGCTCCGGGTGGACCTGCCATTCTGACCCCCCCCCCCCCCCCCCCCCCCTCCCACGCGCCACCTACCGCTGGGCGCGGGGCGGGCCTTCTCGCGCCAACGTGCACCGCACGGCGGTCGGCAGCACCGGCCGGCGCGCGTGCGCAGCGGTCAAGGTGCGTCGTGGCGCTGCTCTCCGGCCCCTCCCCTTTCCCCCTCGCCTCCCTGCGACCGACCCAGCGCGTGCACGGCGGGCGCTCCTGTCCCTACTGCCCCTCGCTGGGGCGCGTGGGGTGGAATGGAGGACGCGGCTGCCGGGGCGGCCAGCCCGGCGGGCGGGGACAGGCCAGCGGGCGGCCGTGTCGCGACCGCCGCGGACGCCCCCGCCGATGGGGACAGGGATTTTGTGTTAGAGGACGGGGAGGACATGGACGAGGGGGAGGACGGGGAGGCTGCGGCCCAAGAGGAGGACGAGGCCCGTGACGGGCCGCCCGCCCACACGCCGCCCCCCGCCGCCGACGGGGATGGGGAGGGCAGCTATGAGAGCGGCGGCTCCTCGCCCGGGAGTCCCTCGATGGCCGACAGCGACCTCGACGCAGAGGTGGAGATGGAGGATGATGAGGAAGAGGACGACGACGACGTGGATGACGGCAGTGGGCAGGGGGAGGAGGAGGACGCCCCTGCCGGCCGCCACGGCGCGACGGCTGCCAAGGTGCCTGCCGCGTCGCGGCCGGCGGCGGCAGCGGGGGGGGAGCCCCCTGGCGGAGACTACCCGCTCAGTGACGGCGCTGACGATGAAGGCGATGCGGTGGAGGTGCGCAAGCCCCGCCGCCAGCGGGCCCCCATCGTGATCCCGCCGGACCTCCTTCGCCGCTCCACCCGCGCGCGTGCTGAGGTGCGCCGCTACACCATTACGCCCCCGACGTCAGCCGAACCGTCCTCTGCGGACGCGTCAGATGACGACGACTTCCAGGCGGGCGAGAATGGTAAGCCGACCGGGTCTGTCTCTGTCCGCTGGGCGGGCGAGGGGGAGAGGGAGGGGGCGGGCCTCCCCTCTACGTGCCTTGCATTTCGGAATGGTTGTGGCTCCCGTTGTGGCTATGGTCTTGCGTTTGTGTGCTCGTCTGGTTATTGGCGAGAGACGGACATCCTGACCGGCCTCGTGCAGGTTTGGTACTGACGCCGCGCTCCTTTCCACCTCTGAGCCCGTGTCATTGTCTGTGCATGCATGCATTCTTTTTGGATTTGCATCCCTGCCGCACATCTTGCCTGGCGCTTTCGGTTCCCCCGCCTCAACGTGCCGCTTATTGGGGGTTCAACCTCTGCGTGTGCCTGTCCTTCCCCTGTATCTTCATCCGTGCGACGGGGGTTTGTGTTGTGGAACCTTGCTTCGTCCCCCCCCTGTGCAGGCAGTGACTCGTCCGACCACCGGTCGCGCGCCAAGCGGCCACGGCAGGGCCATGGTAAGCGTCAGCGGTCGTCATCCAGTGGAGACGATGTTGTTGACGAGCTGATGCATCCCCGCGGCCTGCGCTCCCCCCCCGCTTCGTCCTCCGAAGCCGACAGTGATTGGAGCGGTCGGCGAAAGCCGACCCGCGGTGGTGGTGGCGGCGGCGGTGGTGGTGGCGGCCGCAAACGGCACCGGAGGAAAGCACCACTGTTCAGCGGCGACGGAAGTGACGATGGCGGCGGCGACCTGGTTGCGTTTACAGACGAGGCGCGCGCGTCTTTGAGACTGGTTGGCCGGGGTAACGTTAACTATGCCGAGGAGGGTGATTCGGACCTGGACAGCCTCGACTCGGGCGCTAAGCGTCGCGCCGCAGAGCAGTCCGCGGCTGAGGATCTCGAATCGCTGGTTATTGAGCGGGTGGTCGACTACCGACCCGTGTCGACGGCGCTCTCAGCTCCGGCGGTGGCGCCGCCGGCGGCCCTGGATGGTGCGTTTGAGAGCGCGTTGCCGCCACCCACTGACGGTGCCGCAGCCACGGGTTCGGGGAGCCAAGAACCTGGCGCCGCCGCGGGTGGTGCGTCGGGAGCGGCCGCTGCGGGCAGTGGAAAGGATGGCGGGGCGGGACAGGCGAGGCCACCTTCTGGCGACGGCTTCGGCCCCTCGGCGGTCGCTCCTGCTGGTACAGACGCACGTGACGAGCCTCTGTCCTCAACTGGCCGCGCCGCGGGAATCCCCCTCAAGGACTTTGAGGCGGAGAGCGCCGAGTTTCAAATCAAATGGCGCCGCCGTTCCTACCGCCAGTCGTCGTGGAACACCCTCGTGGAGCTGCGCGCGTTCTCCGGCTACAAGCGGGTCACCAACTATGTGAAGAAGATGGAGGAGCTGCGCGCTGTTTCTATCGCCACCGAGACGTCCTCTGAGGAGCGCGAGGAGCTGGCGCTTCACCTTGAGGAGAATCGTGGTGTCATCGGCGAGTACTGCAAGATTGAGCGAATTGTCGCGGAGCGTGCGGCCAAGAGCGGCGGCGTCAACGCGCTAGACGCGGGCACCCTTGTGGCCGACGACGGGGAGCCGTCTGAATTCCTCGTCAAGTGGCAGAACCTCTCCTACGCCGAGAGCACATGGGAGCCCGCCGCGGACTTGCAGTCGACAGCAGACATGGCCGCGATTGATGCCTTTAAGGAGCGAGAGCAGACGTCGCTGGCACTATCCTCCGCGTCCCGGTGCAACCCATTTTCGTCCAAGTCCCGCCGTCCCTTCCGCAAGATGCCCGTCCAGCCTGGTTGGTTGGAAGGCGGCGTCGAGGGCCGCCGATTACGCGACTACCAGCTGGAGGGTCTGAACTGGTTGGCGTACTCATGGGTCAACCGGCGGAACGTGATTCTTGCAGACGAGATGGGGCTGGTATGTTGGTTGTCATTTAAGCTCGATGATATTGACGAGCGGGTTGTGGGCGCGACGGTGGTTGTTGATTCGTTTGACCAACGTGCGGTGTTCTGACAACCTCTCTTTGCGTTTGTTGCTCCTATGTCCGCCTCGTCTTGCGTTATTGGTCGCTGCTCATCTACCCCTCGCGATGGGACTCGATGTTTGGTTGTCTGTCGAGCACACAGGGGAAGACCCTGCAAACGATCAGCTTTCTGGGGTGGCTGAAGAACGAGAAGTCGGTGTACGGCCCGTTTTTGGTCGTCGTGCCACTGTCCACGATGGCGGCATGGCAGCGGGAGTTTGCGCGGTGGCTGCCCGACATGAACGTAGTCACTTACGTCGGCGATGCTGCCTCCCGGGAGCTCATCCGCAAGTACGAGTTTGCGCCCTCCCCGCGCGCGCGCAAGACTACGGGCGTGGATGTGCGCTTCCACGTGCTCCTCTCCACCCCTGAGCTGGTGATGATGGACCAGGCGCACCTCAGCCAGCTGCGCTACGCGGTCATTGCGGTAGACGAGGCACACCGGCTGAAGAACGAAGAGTCGTCTCTCCACCGGATTCTGGCAGACTTCCGGTCGGCCAACCGGCTGCTCATCACCGGGACGCCGCTTCAGAACTCGATCCGCGAGCTATGGGCACTGCTGCACTTTTTGACCCCGGAAGAGTTTACGAACGCGGCCGAGTTCGAGGAACAGTTCTCGTTTTCCGCGCTGCGTGAGCCCGAGACAGTGGCGGCGCTGCACATGGCGCTCCGACCGTATGTGCTGCGTCGGCAAAAGGGTGACGTTGAGAAGTCGCTGCCTCGCAAGACGTACGCGGTGTTGCGGGTTGGGATGGCGTCCACCCAGCAGCAGTACTACCGATGGATTCTGACGCGCAACTTTTCCAAGCTGAACGCTGCTGCCAAGAGCGGCGGCCGCAGCATCGGCAGCGCGACCTCTCTTCTCAACATTGTCATGGAGCTGAAGAAGTGCTGCAACCACCCGTATCTATTTGACGGCGTGGAGGACAGCAACGCCACTGATGCCATGACGGCCCTGATTCGTGCGTCGGGCAAGATGATTCTGCTGGACAAGCTGCTGCTGCGCTTGCGTGACGCGGGCCACCGGGTGCTGATATTTTCTCAGATGGTGCGGATGTTGGACATCTTGCAGGACTACTGCCGTATGCGGGGATTTGCATGCCAGCGGCTGGATGGGTCTATGCCCAATGACTTGCGGCAACGGGCGGTGGACCACTACAATGCTCCTGGCTCGAACGATTTTGCGTTTCTCCTCTCCACCCGGGCAGGTGGGCTGGGTATCAACTTGGCGACGGCGGATACGGTTATTATTTTTGACAGTGACTGGAACCCGCAGAACGACCTCCAAGCCGAGTCCCGGGCGCATCGCATTGGACAGACGCGGGACGTCAAGGTGTTCCGCCTCCTCTCGCGGGACACGGTGGAGGAGGACATCCTGGAGCGTGCCAAGCGGAAGCGCGTCCTTGAGCACCTCGTCATCCATGGCGTCGAGCGGGGGGAGGGCGAAGCGTCGGCGGCAGTGCCAAAGCCGGCAGCGTTTCGGAAGGAGGAGCTGTCAGCCATTTTGCGGTTTGGCGCCGAACAGCTGTTCAAGTCCGGTGCGGTCGACGGGGTGGCGGCGCCACCAGGCTCGGCTGGTGCTTCCGATGGCACCCCTGCGGGGCATGCTCTCCCGGGACCGGCAGCAGCAGGAGGCGAGAAGCCCCTGGAGATGGACGACATTGACGAGGTGTTGCAACGCACGCCCGCAGAGGATGACGCTGCGGATGGTGCGGGCGGTGGTACCATGGGGGACTCGCTGCTCAACGCGTTTAAGTGGGCGGACTTTGCAACGACCGAGGAGCCGGACGAGGAGGCAGCGGCCGCCGAGGCCAAGTCCAAGAAGGCTAAGGACAAGGCACGGATAGCGGCAGAATCTGCGGCGTCGCGTCTGACGGCGCTCGAGTCGTCACAAAAAGCGGCCAAGTTGGATATGGAGAAGCGCGAGGCCGCCGACCGGGAGATGCTTGGCAAGGAAGGGGACAACGAGTTTTGGGGTCGCGTCATCCCCCGGGACCTGCAAGAAGACCTGGTCGCGTCCCAGCTCTATCTGGCCCCACGCTCCCGCAAACGAGTCAAGCACTACGCGAAGGACCATGGATCGGACGACGAGGAGGGCTCGGACAGCGACGGCGAGGTGGCAGACGACGGCGATGTTGGCGACTCCAAGCGTCGTGGAGGTAGTGGCGGCGTTGGAGGCAAAGCCGCCGCCGCCCGCGGTCGTGGGAAAGGCCGCAAGTTGGGGGCCAAGGGCAGCGGTGTGGGGAGTGGTGCGAAGCCGCCTCGTGGCGGCAAGGGTGGCAAACGCGGTGCTGCCGGTCGATCCCGGGGGGATGTGTCTGACCAGGGCGACGAGGAGCTGACGCAGGAGCGGCGGTTAGTGCCCGACCTGACCGCCAAGGAGGTGCGGGCGCTGGTCAAGTCGCTGCGCAAGTTTGGGGTGGCTTCTCGTGCCGAAGCGGTGGTGGCTGATGCGGGCCTGATTGACCGTGTTTCGGTTGATGACGCGAGAAGATTGCTTGAGTCGGTTCTGGCGCGTGCGCACCGCGCCGTGGACGCCCACGGCCAAACAGATTCCATGGCTGACACGGACGAGCTGGGCGTGGCCAACGGTGGGCCCCTTTCGGCCAAGTCGACCAAGGCGCTCCAGGCTGTCGCGCCGGGCACTAAGCGGGCCCGTGCGGCGTCGGGGGCGACGCCGACAATCGTCGTGGGAAGGGAGGTCATGAACGCGTCAGAGATGGTGACCCGGGAGGCGGAACTCGCCGCCCTGGCGACCGCCGTTGGCGGCTACCCCTCCGAGACTCAGTTCCGCTTGCGGGCTGCGGCCAAGCCACCGGCGTATGGGGTCAAGTGGACGACTGTCAATGACGCAATGCTGCTTGTAGGCATCCTCCGCCACGGCATGGGCAACTGGAAGCTGATCGCGACGGACTTGGACCTCGGTCTCGACACCAAGCTGTCCACCCCAGGCTCGCCAGTGGTGGGCGCGCCCGACACACCCAAAGTCGTTCGCCGTGCTCTCACGTTGCTGCGGTCCGTCTCGGCTTCGGTCGCTGCCAGCAGCCGGGCGGCAGCGCGAGCGGCGGCGGGGAAGAGCAAGGCCGCCGCTGCGGCGCGCAAGCGGGCGGCCGCCCAGCAGAAAGCCGCTGCTGCGGCAGCCGCCTCTCGGTCAGCGATTGGGAGCAAGCGTGCCAGCGGAAAAGGCCGCGGCAAGGCCGCTAGCTTGGAGGCGGCGCATCCTGCGAGGCCTGGCAAGTTCAAGGGCGACCGCAAAGCCAAGACGGTTCGCGGCACGCGGGCGCCTAGCCCAGACTGCTATGACGACGAAGAGGCAGCGAGTGCTGGGGCGGCGGGGGCCCATGCTGGTGACGGCGCATCTCGCAAGAGCGCTGCCATGGCGCGTACACAAGGGTCGCCGCCTCCCTCTGCTGGTTCCGACTCAGAAGGCTCTGCCGAGGAGAGTCCGGAGGAGGGAGAGGTAACCACCCGCCGGCCGGCGCCCGCTGTTGCCGAGACCCCTGTGAGCGCAGCGCCCGCCAAGCACGATGGTGGCGACGCCAGTGACTCGCGCTCCCAGTGCCTGTCCATGTCTTCGGCGGGGAAGAGCGCGAGCGTCAAGACACGCGCACGGGCGGCGTTTGGGCAGTCTCACTCGCTCAAGACAATGAGAGAGCTCAAACACCTGTCCGACGCGGGCTCGAACGTGAGCATGGACAAGCAAGAGCGATTGACGCGCACCAAGGCCTGTCTGGTGCAGTTGGGCGACGACATTGTCGCGGCTGGGATTGCGGCCGACTCGGGCACCGCGTTGGAGTTGTGGTGTTTTCTCGCCAACAAGTGCCACACGGCTCTTGCTGGCGAGCGCCTCCAGTCCCTGTATTGCAAGCTCAAGGCTTCCTATCCACGGGATGGCTCTCGGGGGCAGCGTGCTGCATCTGCTCCAGTTGCCTCGCTAGCCAAGGCCCCGGCGTCGTCGGCGCGGCGGAGCGCCAGTCGAGAACCGTCAGCCAAGCGTCGGGCCGCACCCTCCGTGTCCCCGTCGTCTCCGTCACCCGGCTCTCGTCGGCCGCTGGTGCCGAGCAAACGGCGTCGGCCTGGCTCCGATGCGGCGAGGAAGGCAGTTCTCCCCGTTTCGGCGCCCGATTCTGACGACGCGGCCACGGCGGCTCGTTTAAGGGGGCGGTCTTCCCCGTCTGCCGTCGTGGACTCACCCCCGCCCAAGCGCGTGGCGGTCGAGCGCAGCATGGACGCATTGGACCTGGAGCGAGCTACACAAGCGGACCTGGCGCCTCGTCGGGAGCGGCGGCGGTCCGCCTCGCCGGCTCGGTCCGGTCGCTCGCCGCGGTCGCGCTCCCCTACCCACTTGTCGTCACCGTCTGGCTCGCCTCACCCCAAGGCAGACGCAGCCAATGGTGACGGCCCGACACACAGCGCTGCGAGTGGCAGCGGCAGCGGCAGCGACAGCAGCAGCGACAGTAGGGCAAACAGCGGGGGTGGCGGTGGCAGCGGTGCCGCAAGCCCCCGTGGCGCTGTCAACGGTGGCGGTGGTGTCGGCGTCGGCGGTGGCGGTACGGCAAGCGCTGCCGCGACGGTTGCCTCTTGTGAGCGGCGCTCACTCCGGCGGGAGGAGCGGAGTTCTGTCCCCAGGGACGGCGGGCGCGAGCGGTCAGTGAGCCCCGACGGCCGACGGCCGCGCTCACGTGGTGGCGACCGCGGCGGTGACCGTGGTGGCGGCGGTTCGGGCGGCCGCGATCATGACCGCGACCGGGAACGCCGCTACCGTAGCCGTGACGGCAGCCGTGATGTGCGTGAGCGTGGCAGTGTCCGCGACCATGGCGAGCGGGACCGCCGCGGCCACGGTCGTAGTGACCGTGACGGCGGGCGGGAGCGCGACCGCGAACGCGGCAGTGGCGGCCGGGAGCGGACGCGGGAACGCGACCGTGACCGGCCGCCACGGGACGCCCGCACCGGCGGTGGCACGCCTGGTGGCGGTGGCGTCGGCGGTGCTGGCAGCTCGTCCCGCCGCCGAGACGATCGCGACGGCCACACGTCGGCGCGCGAAGGTGGCGGCCGCAGCCGCGGCGATTGGGACCGCGACGCGGAGCGCTTGCGCGAGCGGGACCGCTTTCGCCGCGACGGCGACCGTGGGCGTGGCGACCGCGACCGTCACCGCGATGGCCGCGCCAAGCGGGACCACCGGTCGGCCGACGGGCGGGCGCGGGAGCCGCCGCGGGGCAAGCGGCCGGACGAGGCGGACCGCCACCGAGGGCGGGAGCGGGAGCGGGAGCGCGGGGGCGGCGGGCGCTTCCATGATGGCCGGGAGCGCGACCGGGGGCGCTCCTACGGCTCAGGTGGTGGACCCTACTTCTGACCTGCACGGAGGGCAAGGGTGCTGTCCGCGCTTTGTTTTTTGCGGAGGTTGGACAAGCGCGGGACTGAGGGGCTCCACGTTGCGGTGGTCGTGGGGTGTCTTGTCTGCTGGTTTTGCTTTCTGTTTTTCCGTCTCTTTTTCCCCTCTCCCTTGACTCGCTCATGAACCGCCGCTGATTTTCAACATGCTGCTGGCCGGTCGCTGGGGCGGGCTGGCTGACTCCACCTGCTCCCCTCCTTAAATTTCCCTTCCCTTTCAGCATGTGCCTGTGCCTGTGCCTGCCTGTGGCCTGCTGATTCGTGCTCTTTTCTGCGGCCGCCGCCACCAGGAGGAGCGCCGTCAGCGACGTCGGGGGCGCTGGTAGCGCGGCCTCGAGGTGCGGCGACGTTCAGCCGTGGGGTAGCCAAGGGGTGGCGTCTGTCGTTTTGGACGTCGTGCCGCGGACACCCAGGTGGCGGCGTCGTCCGCGCGTGTCGCTCAGACGCCACATCGGGGTTGCGGGACCTGACCTCCTTTGTAACCAGTCTGCCCTTTGCTTGATTGTCCCCACAGTGCGGTGGCGCCCACGACTGTGGTCGTGGCCTCGGCAGGAGCGGGAAGAGCGTAGGAGGTGCATCCCGCAGAGCTCGTAGAGGTCTGTCGAGCGTGTTTGTTGGCCTCACTTAGTGGTCCCGGGCGTCGTTACGTAATAAACATTGCAGTTCCCCGAACTTAGTCTCATCGCGACAACCACGAGAACAAACAGTAGGTGACCAATGGGATGCCTCAGATGACGAGTCACTGACCAATGACTGCTCCGCATGAGCAGTCATTGTCGCGCAAACAGTGGGACTTGAGACTTTATCGAGACTTCTGAGCTCATCAAAAAGGGAACAGGCACTTGTTCCAACATGGGCAGCCCGTCTCAACTGGATTGATTGCATGAGATCGGGGAAGAACGAGGAAGAACACGGAAGCGGCATCCACTGAGGCGTAGATGCCGGACCCAGGCGGCCCTCGGCACGTGGTGGTAATACTCCGCCTTGAGGTGTGCGGCTCCACTGCGGTGCTGGCGCTGGTAAACGAGCAGCTGCTGTCTCAGCGGAAGAGCCAGGACCCGGCGCTGGTGCAGGTCGCCAAGACTGCCGAGGGCTTTGAATACCTGTTCCGTCCCGGCCTCTGATTGGGTCTACTCCGACGTTCGATGATCGTCGCGGCGAAGGACATTTCCGCAAAGGGCCGCGCAAGAATGACAGACTTGCGGAAAAAGCAGACTTCTCAAAGAAATCTTGCTTGTCGCGCAGACTGGCTTGCGTGAAAGCAAGCCCGCAAGAGGCCCCACAACCGAAAAAGCAGGTTTTTTTTTGAGACGGTGGAGTAGGCACTCTGCCGCGGCAGCGACGGGCAACCACCCCACCGCGCGGGAACTGGGACAGGGGGGAAAGCGTCAAGACACTGCTCTTGGGTGGCGGACACGCAGGCGACCACAGCGGCACGAACGGCGGCGATTAAGACGCCCACGACGGCAGTGACATGCGTGGGCCTGGCGGCCGCGCTCTCATCGCCCGCACGCGCAAACCCTAGCTTTGCCAATCCGCGCCCGCCGTGGCATCGGCGACTGTATTGACCGCTCCCTGCTGACAAGGTCCGCGCGTCCCGTTGTGGGTTGTCGGCGCCACACCACCGCCACCGCGGCCATCTGCCGACCTGGCCGCCGCCGCCGCCGCGCAGGGAAGGAAAACAGGGGGTGGCGCAGAGGTCGGCGGCGGCGGCGGCAGCGGCAGTGACGGCGGTAGCAGCAATGGCGACCTCGGCCACGGCGCGAAAAGAGCGCAGAAGTTACGTCAGCGAGGTCTGCGGTCGGCTCATCGGCCGCCGCCAGCAGGCTGCCAGTCGACGGCCACGCCGCGCCGCGGCACAGGCGGGGTACAGCGTGAGCGAGCCGGCCGGCGCCGCGACGCCGGGCAGGCGGATGTGACCAACGATGCGCAACAGCCGGTCGTCGTCATCGTCGGGGCCCGCCGCGAGGCGGACCGTCGCCCCGTCCGTCCGGCGCAGCACCCGCCACGTCGACCGCAGCACGTCGTGGTGGTGGTCCAGCTCGTCCTCGCTGAATTCCTCCCCCTCTTCACCGTCACTGACGTCGTCACGCTCTAGGTCGTCCCCAGCCGCGTCGCCAGCGGCCGTGTCAGCGCCCACGGCGGCCTACGTCTCGGCCGCCGCCGCCGCGCCGCGAACCACCGCCGCGACGCCCGCCACCGCCGCGCCGCCGTGGGCCACCGCCACGCCGTCGACAGCCACGGCCGGCACGCTGCCGTTGCCCCCCCCGCCGCGCCCGCCAGACGCGGACGGCGCGCCAGCGACGCGGCTCGCATCGGCCGCCGCGGCCGACGCCGCGCCGGCGGCGGCCGGGGAGCGGGCGACCGACGGCGCGGCCAAACCGCCGCTGGCCGCCGCCGTGGCGTCAGCGTCGTGGGGCACCATCAGAGGCCGCGGTGGGGTATGGGCAGGCACCGGCACTGGCACTGGCTGTCGTCTGGCTGGCAGGCGGGCCCTACTCGTCGGTGGAGGTAGGACGGGCGGGGTGCGTGTTACACGTGCGGGGCGGGGGGGGGGGGCGGGCGTGATGGCGCAGGTCGCACCGATGCCAGCTGTGGGACTGGTACACGGCCGTTGAGCCCGCAACCGGTTGTGGACAGTCACGCGACGGTCTTTTCCGGTTATGCACGCCCACCCCTTCAAATTCAAATCGGGGATCCACCTCCCGTATCCGACGGGGCGACATACTCGAGCCAACTTGGTCGTCAAGCGGGCCGCCCCCAACGTTCCCCGCGCCCACAAAATCCTCACAAAAAGCGCCCACATTCTTGGGCGCGCCACACGCTCGAATGGATGGTGGGACGCTCTCGCCACGGGAATGACCACTGGCCACGCCCGTCGGTGCCAACTCCCCCCCGCCCCCGCGCGCTGCCCGCCGCCCGTTTGGCGCGCCAGGTCATACTCGCCCCCCGCAGCAGCGGCCGCGCCTGCCGGCCAAGGGTCATACACTGCCCGCCGGTGCGCCTCGTCCCTGCGGTGCGCGACCGCGGGTGCGCCTGGCGGGCGACCAACCCCCCCCCCGCGCCGCATCCGCCGCGCGGCCCGGGACACGCCCCGCCCCCCCACCGCCGCTACGCTCGCCCTCGACGCGTCACGGACGTCGCTGGGGGGGGGGGGGGGGCGTCGCCCGTCCCGGCGGGCGGGTGTCGGCGGCGTGGCGTCGTGGCCGCCCCCGACGCGCGCCCCACCACCGCCGCCGCCGCCGCCGCTACCGTCTGGGTGTCACGGGGGAGCGGGGTGTGGCCGCGGCGTGGTCGCCGCCGCCCCGCCGTCATCACCGCCGCCGCCTTCCCGTTCCGACCCCCTGCCGTGTGTGTGTGCGCGTGGCCGCCGCTTGCCGTCCGCCCCCCTGCGTCACCGTGCCCGTTCCGTCCAACCGCCGCCTCCCTTGTCATGGAAGCACGGCTGCGCGCGGTGGGGGTGTCCCCCCCCGCCCTTACCGTCATCAGCCGGCTGGTCACCACCCCCTGGCGGTGGTCCTCCCCCCCCCCCCCCCCCCCCCCCCTTCCCCGCCGGCGGCGTCGTCCCCCTCCACGCCGCCCCCATCGCCGCCGCCACCGTCACTGGCGGGCCTGCCGGTGGTGCTCAAATGGTCGGCGCCCCACGGGCGGTTCCCGCTCTCCCTCCTCGTCTCGGACCTGACCATCGTCTACTGGGCGGCCGTGTCGCTCGCGGACGTGGCGCCGCAGCTGGCGGTACGTCCGCGGCGCGCCCCCTGGTTTCCTTGCATTGCCTGGGCGTGCGGGCGTGCGGGTGGGCGCGCCGCCGCCGCGCCGCAGCAGAGGGTGACCCGGCGCCGCCGCGGCGGCGGGGTTTCCCCGGGATGCGTCGCGCCGACCGGTACTGACACAACACCTGCCTGTCGCTTCTGTCCCCCCCCCTGCCATTGTGCTGCTTGCCCTCTGTGGCGGTACCCCGCTTCCGCCTCGGTCCGTTGCCTACCTTGCTGGTCGGCGCTCCCCCCCCGCTACGCCTCCCCCCCCCCCCCACCACTCCCCTCCACCCCCCCCCCCCCCCCCTCGACGCAGGCGCTGCAGGGCACCCCCCCCGTCGATGAGGCGGCCGCCCTCGCCACCCTCACCGCCCTCCTCGACACCGCCGCCGCCGCGGTCATCCCCCCCGCCGCCGCCACCACCCCCCCCCCACGCCGCCCACCACCACAGTGGCGCCGGCGGCGGTTGGGGTGGCGGCGGCCGCCGCCGGCGGCCGGCCACCGCCCCCAGGAGGGGCGTGGCTACACCTAACGCCGCCGCCGCCGCCGCCGCCGCCGCCGCCGCGGGCGGCCGCGGCGCGACCCGCGGCGGCGGCCGCACCGACCGGCGCGGCCGCCACCACCGCCGCCGCCGCCGCCACCGTCCGCGCCGGCCGCCGCGACGGCGGCGGCGGCGGCAACGGCGGTGGTGGCGGCGCGGATGGTGGCGGCGGTGGTGGCGGCGCGGACGGTGGCGGCGGCGGTGGCGGCGTGGACGGTGGCGGCGGCGGCGGCGGGCGGGGGTTGCGGCTGCGGGTGTCCCCCCTGGCGTCGGGCCCCCCCCTCCCCCCCCCCCTCACCGGCTGGACGGCCACGGCAGAGGCGGCCGCCCTCCGCGCGTCGGCGGCGCTGCTGCGGGACAACCTGGCGCTCCCCCTCCGCGCCGTCCTCGCCGCGACGGCCGCCCAAAAGGCCGCCCTCGCCGCCGCCCTCGTCGCCGCCACCACCCCGCCCACCCCACCGCCGCCCGTCGTGGCGCGCGTCGCCACCACCCCCACCCCCACCCCCACCCCCACCACCACCACCACCACCACCACCACCGCCGCCGCGGCCGCCACCGCCCACCCACGCGGCTGCTGCTGCCGCCGCCGCGGCGGCCACCGCGGCGCCGCGGTTCCATCGACGGCAGCAACGGCGGCGGCGGCGGCGGGTGTCCCCCCCTTTGACGCCCCCGCGTGGGAGGCGGCGTCGACCGCCCCGGCGGCCGCCGCCGCGGCGGCGCGGGCGCGCAGCGGCGGCTGGCGCCGCCGCCGCCGCGGCGGGGGGGGCCCCGCCGCCGCGGCGGCGGCGGCGGCGGCGGCGGCGGCGGCGCCCGCGTGGGCGCCGCCGCTCGCCGCGGCGGCCGCCGCGGTGCGGGCGGCGCTCGCCGCGCCGCCGGCGGGGGATGGCGTGACGGCGGCGGCCGCACTGGTGGGGGCGGCGGCGGGGGGGGGGGGGGCGGCCGCCACCGTGGCGGCGGCTGCCGCCACTGGGGGGGGGGGGTCACCGCCTCGCCGGGGGGGGGGGTCACCGCCGCGGTGGGCGGCCTCGGCATCGCCACGCCGCCGCCGCCGCCGCCGCCGCCGCCGCCGCCGCCGCCGCCGCCGCCGCCACCGCCGGTGCCATCGTCCCGGCCGGGCCGGTCGGGCACCCGCCGCCCGTCGGCCGCCACCGCGCCACCGCCGGCGCCCGCACCCGCACCCGCGCCCGCACCGACGCCGCCGCCCGCACCAGCGGCGGCGGCCACCACCACCACCACCACCACCACCCCCACCGCCGCGGCGGCGGCGGCGGCGGCGGCGGCGGCGGCGGCGGCGGCGGCGGCCTTCCGCGCCCTCTACGCCGTCGCCGCCGCGCCCGAGCGGTTCCCGCCGACGCTGCCTGGCGCGCCGCCGCTGGCGCCGGCCCGGGGCAAGAAGCGGCCGCGCGGCGTGGCGGGCGTGCCGCCGTCGCCGCCGTCGCCGGGGGGGGGGGGGGGGCGTTTGGGGCGTCTGCCAGGCGTGTCAAGCGGCTGCCGGTGCGGCGGCGGCTGTTTGGGTGAGGGGGGTGGGGGGGGGGGGGGGGGGTCGGGAGCGGACGGCGTTGTGGGCAGCAACGGGTGGGCGGCGGGAAGGGGGGGTGGGGGGGGGGCGCAAGGGGAGAGGGGAGGGGGGGGGGGTGCGGCGTGGGTGGTGGCCGGGGGGGTGATGCGGGGCGTGCCGAGGTGGGGGGGACGGGTGCGGGGGAGGGAGGGAGAGCGGGAGCGAGATGGAGGCGCCGGGGGGGTGGAGGGGTATGGGAGGAGAGGGGCGGATGCGCCGGAACCGGCCGTTGCGACGGCGGCCGCCGGCGGCGGCGGCGGCGGCCGTCGGCGACGACGCCGGTTCGCGGGGGGGCCCGACCGCGTCGTGGGCAGACCGCGGTCCGGCCCCCTTTTGTACACTTTGTTCGTATCCAGCCGTGCGTGTTCCCGTGCCGCGCGCGCACCAAGAGCGACAGCTTGCTGAGATAGCCAAAGGTCGGTGGCACCCACGCGCGCGTGGCACGCACCGCACCGGTTTACTTTCCATGTCGCCATACGACGCGGCATTGGCGGCCAGCGGCCACGGCTGGCCGCGGCCGCCAGTCACCCCTCCCCGCCCCACACGCGCCGTCGAGGCAAGACCGCAACGCCTGCTCCCCACCCCCAAAGAGGTCACAGGCACCACCCCGCCACGCGCGTCGACCCTTGCAACGGCGGCTGCGGTCCTCCTTGAACCCCCGCGCCTGTCACCTTCCCCCCCACCCTCCACGACCAAGCTGCACACGCAGCCCACCAAACATAAAACGACTGTAGACCACACCACAGGCCAGCCCGTGAGGGCAGAGGTGGACCAAACACGCCCGCCAACGAAAAGCATCCCCAACACAACAGTACGCGACAGATCGAGCAGGAGAAAACAACCAAACGGTTAGCATGAGGTGCGAGCAAGGCTACCGCCGCCGCAGCGGCAGCAGCAACACGAGTCGCGGCGCCCGCGAACCGCGTGCCCGTCAACGGGACGCGCCAACGATCAGTCTTGAACGGTATCAGCACGACAGCGGGCCGGGCACGGAGCCCGACACGCCGTCCTCAGCCGGTAATTCCTTATTGTACAAGTAGCTCGTCATGTCGTTGGTGACAGGGGGAGGGGGGAGGAGGCGCCCAAGGGGAAGCGACAGCGCCGGGTGGGCGACAGCGGGGCGGTCGGCAAGGACGCGACCCGCGGGGCGAGCCGGCGCCCACGACATACCTGGTAGACGTGTACGCAGTCGGGTGCGGAGGCAGGAACCGCGACGAGGACGGCGGGCCGGCGCCGCAAGAGCTGGCCCTGTGAGTATCGATGGCCGCCAGGAGAGGACGGACCAGCCAGTTTTGGATGCTCACGGCGTCGACGACGGCGAGGTGATTGCCGTTGACAAGGGTGTGTCGCGCTGATGCCGGCCGGCGGGATCGGATCGGCGACGCCCCGCGCGCCGCCGGTCGAGATCCAAACGGAAGGCTTGTTGTTCGGAAAGTGGCACGCCCCTGCGACTCGAGGGGGTCAACTTAGGATCGTCACATAAGTAGCGAAGAATTGGCTCGTCCTCTCTCGGATTCTGCTCCCCAGGGATGCGAACAACGAGCTTTCAGACGCAACTTTCCTATAGAACGAGCACTCTCATTTGTCGGGGAATGTCCAAGCCCACCGTGGTCGCGCTGGGCAAGATCTCCTCGACCTCAACCACAACCTTGCAAACGCCGACGCCCGCCAGACGGGCGGCGTATGCGCCCCTCTTCGCCAACCACTGCCGCGGTGGCCGTGACTGCGGCGCCTTCCTGCCACTGGCTTGCACCTACCACCCTCTCCCTTTTGTGGTAGGGTGTCCTCCCCCTGGGTCGGCCCACCATGGACGGCCGCGCGGTGGCGTTTGCGACGACCGCGGCGGGCGCCGCGGGCGCCGCCCTCCGCCGCCGCGGCGCGGCGGGCGTCGGCCTCGCCGGCCCCGGCGCGCTGCTCAGCCGCCGCCCCTTGGCGCCCCCGTCCGCGTCGGTCCACCCGGCGGCGGCGCGGCCGCCACTGCGGGCGTCGCTCTCCTCGTCCCCGCCGCCCGCGGCTGCGGCGGCGGCGACGGCGGCGGCAGCGGCTGCCGCCGGCGGCGCGCCCGGCTCGGCGACCAAGGCCACCGCCGCCGGCAGGTGCCCCCCCCTCGACGCCGCCGCGTACGCGCACCTGCCGCCGGCGGTGCCGTCGCCGCTGCCCCTCCCCGATGTCGTGCGCGGCCCGCCGGGGGAGGCGATGCCGACCAAGTACGACCCGCAGGCGGTGGAGGCGGCGCTCTACGCCTGGTGGAGCGACTCGGACCTGTTTGTGCCGCGGGCGCCCAAGGACCCGTCCCTCCCCCCGTTTACGATTGTGATGCCGCCGCCCAACGTGACGGGCGGCCTGCACATGGGCCACGCGATGTTTGTGGCGCTCGAGGACATCCTCGTCCGGTACCACCGGATGAAGGGCCACGCGACGCTGTGGCTGCCGGGCACGGACCACGCGGGCATCGCGACGCAGCTGCTGGTGGAGCGGTCGCTCGCGGCAGAGGGGCTGGACCGGGAGGCCATGGGGCGTGACGCGTTCCTCGAGCGCGTCTGGGAGTGGAAGCGCTCCAAGGGCGGCTACATCACGCAGCAGCTGCGCCGGCTGGGCGCGTCGTGCGACTGGGAGCGCGAGCGGTTCACGCTCGACGAGCCGCTGTGCGCGGCCGTCACCGAGGCGTTTGTGCGGCTGCACGAGAAGGGCCTCATCTACCGGGGTGAGTACATGGTCAACTGGAGCCCCAACCTCCGCACCGCCGTGTCGGACCTGGAGGTGGACTTTGTGGAGGAGCAGGGCACCCTCTACTACTTCAACTACCCGATCGCGGACAGTGAGGAGGTGGTGCCCGTCGCGACGAGCCGCCCGGAAACCATCCTTGGCGACACCGCCCTGTGCGTGCACCCAGAGGACCCGCGGTACGCGCACTTGGTCGGCCGCCGGGCGGTGGTGCCCGAGACGGGCGGCCGCACCGTGCCCATCATTGCGGACGACTATGTGGACCGGGAGTTTGGCACGGGGGCGCTCAAGATCACACCCGGCCACGACCCGAACGACTATGAGATTGGCAAGCGCCACGCGCTGCCGACGATCAACCTGCTGAACAAGGACGGCACGATGAACGACGCGGCGGGCGCGTACGCCGGCCAGGACCGGACGGTGGCGCGGGAGTCGGTGTGGGCGGCGATGGAGGCGTCGGGGCTGGCGCTGCGCACGGAGCCCCACACGCAGCGGGTGCCGCGGTCCCAGCGGGGCGGCGAGGTCATCGAGCCGCTCGTCTCTACGCAGTGGTTTGTGCGCACCGAGTCGCTGGCCAAGCCCGCCGCGGACGCGGTGCGCGACGGGCGGGTCAAGGTCGTGCCGCCCCGGTTTGAAAAGATCTACTTTCACTGGATGGACAACATCCGGGACTGGTGCATCAGCCGGCAGCTGTGGTGGGGGCACCGCGTCCCCGTGTGGCACGTGTCTCCAGCGGCGGGCGGCGGGGCGGAGGCGGGGGCGGCCGCCGCTGCTGGCGCCGCGACCGCGGCGGTGCCCGCGTCGGGCGATTATATTGTTGCCCGCAACGAGGCCGACGCGGTGGCCCAGGCGGCGGCCAAGTACGGACCTGGCGCGGCGGACCTGGTCCAGGACGATGACGTGCTGGACACGTGGTTTTCCTCGGGCTTGTGGCCGTTTTCTGCAATGGGCTGGCCCGAGGAGACCCCTGACCTCGCCGCGTTTTATCCCAACAGCGTCATGGAGACGGGCTACGACATTATCTTCTTTTGGGTGGCCCGCATGATGATGCTGGGGATGGGCCTCACCGACGGCGGCGCTCCTCCGTTTGACACCATCTACCTCCACGGCCTAGTGCGTGACGCGAGCGGCCGAAAGATGAGCAAGACCGTTGGAAATGTGGTGGACCCGCTCGAGACGATTGCGCTCTACGGCACCGACGCGCTGCGGTACTCGCTGGTGACGGGCTCTACGCCCGGCCAGGACGTGCCGCTGTCGATGGAGAAGGTGGAGGCCAACCGGAACTTTGCCAACAAGCTGTGGAACGCCTGCCGCTACGTGCTGGGCGTCGTGGACGGGGAGCCCGACGCGGAGGTGGTGGCCTCGCTCGGCACCCGCGCGGTGCGGGGGTGGACCGAGGCGGAGCTCGCGGCGCTGGCCCTCCCCGAGCGCTACATCATTGCGCGCCTGCACGCGCTGGTGGCGTCTGTGTCGAGCGGCCTGGACACGCTCGCGTTTGGGGAGAGCGCGCGGCAGATCCATGACTTTCTGTGGGACGAGTTTGCCGACTGGTACGTGGAGACGTCCAAGACCCGCTTCTGGGCGGCGGGCGCCGCGGTCGACGGCGCGGCCGCGCCGTCGGCGGCGGCAGTGGCACGACAGCAAGCCGATGCCCGCGCGACCCTGGTGTACGTGCTCGACACGTGCCTGCGGCTGCTCCACCCGTTCATGCCGTACGTGACAGAGGCGCTGTGGCAGCGCTTCCCGCGGCCGGCGGGCCAGGCCGAGCCCGCCCTCATCACCGCCGCGTGGCCGGCGGGCGGGCCCGTCGACGCGGACGCGATCCGGCGATACGAGCGCCTGCAGGCGCTCGTCCGCTCGGTCCGCAACGCCCGCGCCGAGTACCGCGTCGAGCCGTCTGCGCGCGTGCCGCTGACGGTGTACGCCGCGCCCGGCGTGGCGGCCGACGTGCGCGGGGAGGCGGCCATGCTGGGGTTGCTGGCCAAGGTGGACGTGGCCCGCCTGGTCGTCCAGGATGTGACCGACGGGAGCTTGGACGGCGTGGGCGGGCCTGCCGGCGCTGGCGGCGTCGCCGCCGACGCGAATGGCGGTGGCGGCGGCAACGGCGACGGCGCACCCACCGCCGCCGAGGTGCACCTTGTCGTTGCCGACGGCCTGCGGGCGGTGCTGCCCATGGCGGGGCTGGTGGACTACGCCAAGGAGCGGGCGCGGCTGGACAAGCGGGTGGGCAAGCTCGAGGCGGACCGCGCGGGGCTGGAGCGCCGCCTGTCCGCGCCGAGCTTTGCGGACAAGGCGCCGGCGGCGGTGGTGGCCGCGACGCAAGCCGCGGCGGCGGAGCTGGACGAGCAGCTCGGCAGCCTCAGGCAACGGCTGGAGGAGCTGCGCGCACTCGCCGCCGCGGAGGAGTGAGCGAGGGGGGGGGGGGGGGGGTGGCCCGCCAGCGCCTCACGGGGGTGTGTGGGTGAGGAGGGTTGGGTAGAGTCCGACCTTTGCGTTCCGTGTGTTTGTCGATCGTATTCGCCCTGCTGTTTGGTCGTCGGGGCGTTGCGCCGCCTCGGCCGTTCCCGCTGCTGGCGGCGGCGGCGGTCCCCTGCCACCGACGGCCACGCCAGCTGCGCTTCCTCTCCCGATTCCCCCCCTTCCCCCCCACCCCCTCCCTCTCCGAGCCGCCCTTACGCCCCCCCCTCCCCCCCCGCAGGGCGTCCACCACCGCCCGCCGCATCGCGTCGCCCACCGCGGCGGTGGCGTCGGTCTGGCCCAGGTCCACCCCCCCCCCCCCCCAACCTCCGGTCCCCGCTCCAGCCGCCCCACCGGCACGAGCAGCTTGGCCACGGACGTTAGCCACAGGCCGTCGACGCGGCCCGCCGCCACGTCCGCAACGGTCACGGGCTGGTGCACGAGCGTCAGGCCCGCCGCGGGCGTGGCGGCGGCCGCCACGGCCGCCGCGACAGTGCCGGCGAGGACGGTGCCGGCGGGGGGAAGCCGCAGCGTCGCCCCGACGAGCGCGACCAGGTTGGTCGTCAGCCCTTCCAGCAGCTCCACGTCCTCGTCGGCCAGCGGCGTGGCACCACCGCCGCCGCCGCCGCCGCCGCCACCACCCCTCGCAGCGGCCGCCGACCCCGGCCGCACGCGGACGAGCAGCGCCTCGGTGGCGCCCGCCGCCCGCGCCGCCGCCTCGGCGGGGGAGCGAACCGCCGCCCACGCCGAGTCCTTGACCGCCGGCGCCCGCCGCCGCACCGCCGCGGGCGCGAGGACGGCCACGACGGGGGGCGGCCGGGGGGGGGGGCGGCAACAACCGCCCGCCACGGCACCGCGTGGGTGAGGAGGGTGTGGGGGGCGCCGGTGGGGAGGAGCGCCACCACCAGCGCCTCGGGGAGGGAGGGGGGGGCGGACGGCGGGGCGGCAGCAGCCGGCGCCCCGTCCTCACCGCCGTTTGCCCCTTCCTTCTCTGTGCCGGCCGCCGAGGCGGGCCAAGCCGAGCGCTCCCCCAAAGGTGGTCGCGGCACGGTGGCCACCGCGGCGGCAAGCGCCGCCGCCAGCCCCGCTGGCGACAAGTCCGCAACGGCCTGCTGCGGGGGCGGGCCATCCTCGGCGGCGCGCCCTTCCCCCCCTCTGTCGGTGGGGGCGACGTCGGCGGCGTCGGCCGCCGCCGCCGCCTCAGCGGCGAGGGCGGCGTGGGACTCGCGCAGCCGGTCCGCGTGGGCGGCGAGGCACGGAAACGCGACGCGGCCGCGGGCGGTGACGACGACCGTGTAGGCGCCCCGCGGGGCGGCGCGGAGAAACGCGGCCGGCGACAGCGCCGCCGCGGGCACCGCCGCCGCGGCTGTCACCGCCGCCGCGGCGGCGTCGCTAGCGGGTGCCCCCCCCGCCGGTGCCTCCCCCCCCCCTCGACCGAGCCGCCGTCGGCGGCGGCCGCCGCCGCCACACCGTCGACGCGGAGGACGCGGCAGAACCAGCCGATGACGCGGTCCCACATGGCCGGCGTCACCGCGTGGCCGACGCCCGCCTCCATCACGAGCGTCGCGTCCCCCCCCGCAGCCGGTACGTCTCGGCAACGGACCGCCACGCGGCGGCAACGCCCGCCGGCGGGCACCGCGGGTCGGCGGCGCCATTGACGACGAGGAGGGGGCGCGGGGCGATGAGGCCGAGGCTCGCGCCAGCGTCAAAGGTGGTCGTCAGGCCGGGGGCCAAGGCCGCCCAGACGGCGGAAACGACGGCGGGGGGGACGTGGGGGGGGGGGGGGGGAAGATGCACCCGTGGGGGGGGGCACACGCGCCGCCCTCGTGGGGGGGGGGGTGGCCACAGCCGCCGCCGCCCGCACCGCCGCCGCCGCCGCCGCCGTCGCCGCCAGCACCGCCGCTGGGCGGCAGACACGAGCGGGCGTCGGCGTCACCACCAACGGCTGGAACCCCCCCCCGGCCATGCCGGCCAGGTCCGCGGCGGCAGCATCAAACAGCGGCCGCAGCGTCGCCACCCGCGCCCCGTAAACGCCCTCGTCCACCGCGGCGGCCCAGCTCTGCACCGCAATCAACGGCGCGGCGGCCGCCCACCGCTCGTCCGCGGCGGCGGCGTACCAGGCGGTCATGCCGCCGAGGCTGACGCCCGTCACGCCCAGGCGTGCCGCGTCCACATCGTCGCGGGTGGAGAGGTAGTCGGCGACCGCGGATAGGTCCGCGGCGGTATCGTAGATGAACGGGTGCTCCCGGTGGGGGTCCTCGCCGTCGGGGGGGGGGGGGGGGGGGGTGCCGCCGCCCGCGTCGACGCCGCCGCCACCACCGCCGCCGCCGCTGCTGCCGCCGTTGCCGCCGCCGGTGCCGCCGCCGGTGCCGCCGCCGCCGGCAGCGTCTGCAGCAGGTTTCCCCCGCCGCCGTGACCGTGACGAGTGCCGCCGCCACGCCCGTACGCACGCGTCATGGTAGGCGGTGACCCCCCCCCCCTCCCCCCCCCCCCCGCCCGACGCCCATGCCACCGCCCGTCCACACCCACCGCCACAAACCCCTCCCCCGCCAGGCGTCCCACCGCCGCCGCCACCGCCCCCGTCGACGCGCACTGCCCCGTCCCGTGGAGGACCACCACCGCCGGCCGCCGCGGCGGCGGCTGCCGCGGCGACGTGCAGCGTGTCGCCGGCGGGGTGGCAATGTACAGGGGCACCCCCGCCTGGGTGGCCACGTGGTCCGCGACGGTGAGGGTGGTGGTCGTCCACGTGACGCCGGCGGGGGAGGTGGGGGGGGGGGGAAGCCCGTGGGGGGGGGGCCCGCAGCAGCCGCCGCGGGTGCCCGCGGTGGAGCGTGGCGGTGAGGGACGCCCGCAGGGCCGCGGCATCGGCCGCCACCGCCGCCGCGGCGGTGGCGGTGGTGGTGGGGAGGGGGGGGGCGCCGGAGGTGGGGGGGGACGGGGGGGGAGGGGGGGGGAGCCGCGGGGGGGGGGGGGGGGGGAGGGGGGGAGGGGGCGCCAGGCTGCCGGGGGGGGGAGGGGGCATCGGCAGGTCGTGGCGGGGGGGGCGAGAGGACCGTTGGGGGGCGGGAGGACCGTTGGGGGAAGGGGGGGGGGGGGGGTGACGCCGGCTGCTGGGGGAAGCGTGGCGACAGGGATGGGCGGTGGCGGCGGCGGGGGTGACGGCGTGGACGGGCGGGGGGCCGGCGGTCTAGTGTAGGGCGCCGGCGACACCGCTCCGCACGCGCCCGTGCGCGCCGCGCCAAGGCCGGTGTAGGGAGATCCATCTGGCCGGCGGCACCGCCGCCGTCTCCCTCGTGTCTGTGTGTGCACGCCACCGCGCACGGCCCGCCGCCGGCGGGGCGGGCGCCCCCGCCGGCCGCGTCGCCCGCCGCGCCGCCCGTCCCCGCCGCCACCCCCTGGGCGGCTCGCCGCGGCGGGCGCCCCCCACCCCCCCCGCCGCGGCGGGGCGTGAGCAGGCGACGCGCGGGGGCGGGGCGGGTCGGCGGCCTTGCACGCCCCCCCGCCCCCTTGCGAGGCCACCGGCTACACCCGGCGGCGCGGGCAGACCCCCCCTCGGCCTGGCGCACTCCCGCCGCCGGTGCAACAGCCGGTGCACGACACGCTGGCAATGACCACCTCCCGCTCCTCCCGTCCCTCACCGGCGTCTCGCCCCGACCTCCCGCTTCGCCACAGCCCCCTCTCAGGCGACTGCCCCCCCGCCCCCCCCCCCCCCCCTCCCTCCTCACGCCGCCACCGCGGCGTCGTCGTCGTCGCCGTAGCGCCCCCGCCCCCACCCGCCCTCGGCTGGCAGCAGGTCCACCTCCATGAAATCCCGCGCGGCCACGACGCGGCCGCCGCCGTCGTACGCCGCCGCCGCCTCGCGCACCAGCACCGACGGGCTGTACAGGTCGTCCGACGGGTGGCGGCGGCCGCCGCGGCCGCCGTTTGGACCGCCGCTCCCAGACGCGGCGTCAGCCGCCGCGGTGGCCGCGGTGGCCGCGGTGGCGGCAGTGGGGCCGCCGCCGCCCGCGACGGGCGACGCGGGCGCAGCCGCCGCGTGGCCGTCCTCTCCCTCCTCCCCCTCCTCCTCCTCGTCAATCACCAGGGTGGACAAGACGTGCCCACCGGGGGCGTCCACATCCTCGTCGTCGTCCACCAGGTCGTCGTCCTCGTCGTCCTCCTCCTCTTCCACCAGCGGAGGGGGTGGGGGGTCTACCACACCCACACTCGGCGGCACGGTGCCCTCGGCCGCCCCCTCCACCACCAGCGCGATGCAAGCCCCACCCCCCACCCCGCCGTCGGCGTCAGCGTCCCCCCCCCCCCCGTCCACGCCTCGTAGCGCGACGAAAAGTGGGTCAGGTGCAGCCGGCGGGCGCCGATGGACCGCGCAAACGCGCCCGCCATGGCCGCCGTGCTGTGCGCCGCGATGGCGGCCTTGTCCGCCAGCGCGGTTGCAAACGTCGCCTCGTGGACGAGGAGGTCCGCGCCCGCCGCGGCGGCGGCAATCGCCGAGCTGTCGGCGGTGTCGCCAAGGAGGACGACCTTGCGGAGGGGGCGGCCGTCGGGGATGACCGGCGGGAGAGGTGGCGGGGGGGTCGTCGCCGTCGCCGCCGCCGCCGCCTCTGCTGCCGAGGGGCAAGACACCGCCACCGTCGCGGGAGCTGCGCCGCCTCCGTTTCCGCCGCCGCCATCAACGGCCACGTCCAGAGGCGTCACCACCCGCCCCGTCGCCTTGATGGTGACCGGCCGGCCAGAGCGGAGGACGGAAAACTGCCGCCCATACACGCCCAGCGACCGCGCCTTGGCCTCATCCACCTCGCCAATGGCGGAGGCGGCCGCCGCGGCGGCGGGTGGTGGCGGCGGCGGCGACGCGGCCGCCGCAGCGGCAGCCGTGGCGGTCACGCCCGCGGCGGGCGCGGCGGCGGCGGCGGCGGCGGCGGCGGCGGCGGCGGCGGCGGCGGCGGCGGCGGCGGCGGCGGCAGCAGCTGTCTCCCCCTCACCCTCCTCCCCTGACGGCACCACCTCCCGAAAGACATAGCCAAAGCACGGCACCCGGTGCTTGAGGGGCGCCGCGACAACCTCCCCCCCCCCCAGCCGCCCACCCGCCACACGCCGTCCGCGTCCGCCTCCACGTCCGGCACGTACTCCTCCTCTGGGTGGGGCGGCGGCGGCCCCGGGCCGCCCGCCGCCCACCCCCCCCCCTCCGGCTCGTCGTCAAACAGGCCGACGCTGTTGGGCCGCCACCCCCGCGACAGGTGCGGAAAGTCCCCCCGCCGCGGCACCAGCTCCGCCACCGCGAACCGGACGCCCACCAGCGCGGTCGTGTGCAGCGCGGCGCGCACAAACGAGCGCACCCCGTACGGCCCGTAGATGCGGATGACCGGGTCCGCGGGCGTCCCGTCGACCGGCTCGGCGGCGGCGTCCCAGGTGCCCGCCGCGGCGGCGGCGGCTTTCGCGCGCAGCGCCGCGCGCCGCCGCGCGGCGGTGACGAGGCCGACGGCCATGAGCAGCGACGGCAGGCCGTACAGGTGGTCCCCGTGGACGTGCGTGATGTAGACGGCGCGGAGCCAGCGGAGCGCGTGGGGGGTGCCCCAGCGGGCGCCCATGACGCGCGCGGCGGTGCCTTCGCCGGCGTCGACGAGCGCCAGCCACGGCTCGGGCGATGGCGTTGGCGTCACGACCACCCCGGGCGGTAGGGGGACGGCCGGTGGGGGCGGCGGCGGCGGCGGCGCCCGCGGGGCGGCGAGGAAGGCTGTGGACGAGACGTTGCGCTTGCGCGTCGGCACCGCCGACGAGGTGCCCAGGTGCACCACCCGCCACGCGCCCGGCGGCAGCCGCAGCGCGCGCCGCAGTCCTGGCGGCGGCCGCCAGCCCCGCACCCCCGGCGGCGGCTCCACCTCCACCGCCGCCCACTCGTCCGTACAGCGGCCGCAGCCCTCACAGTCTGGGTCGCCACAGCCGTCCCCCCCCCCAGCCGGGACGCCCACCCACTCGGCAGCCTCAAAGTCAAACCACGGCCGCCCCGCCGCGCGGGACGCCTCATTGTCTGGCCACGCCACCCGCGCCAGCCGCGGCGCGCGGGTGTCGGGCCCGACGCCCGCGACGGTCGGGCCGAGCGTCTGGAGCTCCCGCGCGCGGTGGCGGCGCCACCAGGCGTCGTCGGCGGCACGCCAGCCGAGAAAGCCCGACGCCAGCCACGGGGGCGGGTCGTCCTCCCAGCGGGGGGGCGGCGGCGGCGGGGGGGGGGAGTCCGCCGTGTAGACCGCGTCGGAGCAGTTGCGGAGGGCGGGGGGGAGGTTGGCGTAGGCGGGCTTGCGGTAGTGGGGGGCGGGGGGGGCGGCGGATGCCGCCGCCGACGACGCCGCGCCGGGGGGGGGGGAGGGGCGGCGGACGGGGCGTCGCCGCCGTCGGCAGCGTCGGCCGCCGCCGTGACGGGCGGCCGCCGCCGCCGCCGCCGTCCAGGCCGTGCGCGTGGTGGTGGTGGTGGGGGTGGTGGTGGCGGCGGCGGCGGCGGCGTCGGGGGGGTGGCCGCTACCGCCGCAGGCGGCGACGGCCGGCCGGGCGGCCGCCACCGCCGCGGCGGTGGCGGCCGCCGCCGCGGCAGCGGCGGGGACAGAAAGGCGGCCGCCGCCGGCGCCATGCAGGGCACCGCGTTTGTCGCAGCACGGAAAGGGAAAGGTCAAGGCCAAGGCGGGCGGCACAGCAGGCGAGCACGTAGGCGAGCAGGCGGCAAAGGCGGGAGGGGTGAGAGTGGACGGCGGGCGGCGGGGGCTCGCTGGCTGGCAGCGGCGGGGAAGGAGGCCGCCCTTTGCCGTGGCGCCGGCGGCGGCAGCGTCCAGGCGGGCGGAGATCCAGGCGGGACGCCACGTGGAATTTTTTTGGGCGGGTGCGAAACCTTGGCAGATCAACCGTCACCATTGCGGAAACGCGACACGGCCACTGCCGCGGCGGGCGCGGAGCGCCCCAGCATGTGGCTCGTGTGAGAATCCAAAATGCACGCCCACCGTTAAGCCAGGTCAAGTGCTCATGCAACGACGCACCGCCGCCAGGTTCACATGACACAGAAAAATATTCACATACATCCCTATTCACATTCACCCATGACCGGCCGTCGCGTACAGTCTCGCACAGCAACGCACACCGCAGGAATCGAACCTGCGCCCACAACTATCTGAAGCTACCATGTGAGAATCCAAAATGCACGCCCACTGTCCGCCAACACTCCCCCACGGCCGTGCACGCGTCCCGCTACAAAGCCGTGAAAGAACTTACGACCCCGCCGCCTTCGCTGTCTCTCCGACACCGAGGCGGAGGCGGAAGACCACAAAGGCCGGCGCGGGTAGAGGCTTCGCTAACCCGTCGGCGACCATCTCCCCGCTGGGGGTGTAGAAGAACTCGACCTCCCCGCGCCCCACCCTGTCGCGCACAAAGTGGTGCGCGACGTCGATGTGCTTGGCACGCCCCGTCCCCTCCGAGTTGCCGAGCATGGCCAGACAGGCCTGGTTGTCTTCGGCCAAGCGGATGGGGTCGGCTGCCTCGCCCAGGTCAGCCAGAAGCTTCTGCAGCCACAGAGCCTCCTTAGTCGCGGCCGCCGCCGCCAGATACTCGGCCTCTGCAGTAGAGACGGACACCGTTGGCTGCAGCTTGCTGGCCCACGATACCGCCGCCCCGTTCCCGGTAAAGCACCAGCCCGACGTTGACCGCCGCGTCGACACATCCCCGGCGTAGTCAGCGTCGCAGGCCCCAACCAGCGCGCCGCCCGCGCCGTAGCAGAGCCCCAGCTCGGCTGTGCCGGCGAGGTACCGCAGCACGTACTTGGCCGCCCGCCAGTGGCTCTCCTCCGGGTTGTGCATGAAGCGGCTCAGCACCCCGACGGCACAACTGATGTCGGGGCGCGTGGTCGTTGCCAAGTACAAGAGCGCACCCACCAGCTCCGAGTACCGGTTGTCGGCCGGCAGGAGAGAGGCGGCCTCCCTGCACATGATAGTCCCGGGGGCCATCGGCGTCTTGGTGGCGTGGGCCGCGCTCATGCCAAACGTGGCCAGCAGCGCCGCCGTGTGGCCGAGGTTTGACACCGTCAAGGTCCCGGCTGCCCGGTCCCGCACGACCCGCATGCCCAAGAAGTCCACAATCTCCCCCATGTCCCGCACCATGTGGGCGCTGGTTAGGACCTCCTTGGCAGTCGTGATGCCAGCGGGCGTCCGCGCCGCCATGGCGGCGTCGTCCGCATGCACCAAGAAGAGGATGGCTTCGTGCACAGGGTGCTGCCAAATGTAGGGGCAAGGGTCGCCCGTCGAGCGCTTCGCGCCAGCCGCCGCGAGGGTGCCAAACAGGTGCGCTGCCCACAGGTTTCCCGCCTGCTTGGACCCATACATGGCCCGTAGTACGTGGCAAACGACACGTGGACCGCCCGACTCAAACTCCTTTGGCTGCTTTACGAAGAGGTTCTTGTCCATGGCCGCGTTCAGGTACGCCGTCTTGACGTCCATGACATGGAGTTCCCAGTTCCGCGCGGCGACCATGGCGAGCACAGCCCGCACCGTCCCCTTGGCCGGCGTGAGCGCCCACACCTCTTCGCAGTCAATACCGGCCCGCTGCGAGTAGCCGCACACGACAAACCGGGCCTTGTAGCGGGTGACCTTGCCCGCGGCATTCCGCTTGAGGTCGAATACCCATCGGCTGTTGGTCAGCTGCTGCCCCTCCGGCAGCTCCATCGTCACCCAGGCCTCATTCTCCAGAAGAGCTCGTACTTCCTGACGCATAGGGTCCTCCCAGAGGTGCGCGTCTGGGCGGGATTTAGCCTCCTCGTACGTCTTGGAAGCCTGCTGGAGGCTCTCGTCCGTAAAGGCACTGGCCGTCGCCAGGCTGGCTTGGGCGTCTCCGCCCTCAAAGATGACCTTGGGGTTGCGAGATCGGGTGGGGTGGCGCCCCCCGCCAGAGGTGGACTGCTCCCCCTCGTTGGCAGTGCGTCCCACGTCGCCCGAGCTTGGGGGAGCACCCGCGGCAGAGCTCTCCGAAAGCACCGGCGTGTCGTCGGGGGGCGTGACAATGGGCGTCTCCGCCTTGGGAGCCGCCATGCCCTCCCCCTTCACAACCGGAGTGTCCTCCTCGGTGTTGGGGATTGGCATGCAGACGCCGGGCGCCAGCGGCCCCTTCACGCGCTCAGCACGCGTCTCCCCCTCGTCGACAACAATGTCCCGACGGACCACCACGTTCTTGGTCTGCGGCGTATACACCCTGTACGCCTTGCCGCCCGCGCCGTAGCCAACGAGGCGCCCGAGAAGGACCTTGGCCTCAAGCTTCCGCTGCTGCTTCTTGGGCTTGAGTGCAAACACGGGGCTCCCCCAGACGCGCAGCATCGACACGTCGGGCTTCTTGTTGTAAATCCGCTCAAAGGGCGTAGCCCTGCCGTCCTTGGACGGCGAGCGGTTGCGTGTAAACACCGCTGTCAACATCGCCTCGGCCCACAGGGAGTGGCCCATGCCCGACTCGGCCATGACGGCGCGCACGCGCTCCATCAGCGTGCGGTTGAGGTGTTCAGCCTTCCCGTTCTGCTGTGGAGAGTACGCCGCCGTCGGCTCCAATCGGATGCTGCGGCTGCGGTAAAAATCCTGCGTGGCGTCCCCCAGCTCCCCCGCACCGTCGCAGCGGATACGCTTGACCTTCTTGCCCGTCTGCCGCTCCAGCTGCAAGATCCACGCCTCCACCGCGCTTGCCGCATCAGCCTTCCTCTGGAGGGGCGTACCGACCGAGAGGTCCGTGGCGTCGTCGAGGATGCTGACAAAGTGGGCGGCCTTGCCCAGTGACGGGGGCAGCGGGCCCACCAAGTCAATGTGGAGTAGCTCCAACGTGGACGTCGTGGTAGTGCTGGCAGGGAAGGGAGTTGCCTGCATGCGGCCCTCCACGCACGGTCGGCAAAGCAGCCCCGTCTTCGCCGACACGTCGGCCGTGCCCAGCTTGCCCATCCCGTTCACCAGCCCGCTCACACGGCGCAGGTTGTCGGCTCCAAGGTGGAAGGAGCGGCGGTGCCATAGCCGCGCCGAGTCGCCCGCCGGCACGCCATAGGCGACCGCCGCTACCGCTCCCTTGGAGACGTCCAACACATACTGGTCCGTGGAGTTGATGCGGCCAGTGGCCACGAGCGCGGCACCGGAGCGTACCTCGCACCGGTTGCCGTCAAAAAGCACTGAGCCACCCTGCTTGGTCACCGCACGGACGGAGAAGAGATTGTTGGTCATGCACGGGACGTGCAGCACCGCGGACAGGGACAGTTCGACACCGGTGGCCGCCGCCACCGTGGCCGTCCCCACGCCAGGGGCCTCGACCGTGGTTGAATCGGCCAGCGTCACGGCCGCCTCGTCGGTCGGGGTGTAGGAGTTGAAAGCGGAATGATGTACAGCCATGTGGTGGCTTGTGCCGGAGTCAACTACCCAGTTGAGCGTTGGTCCAGCAATGAAGTCACGTTGGTACTTGGGCGCCGCGGCTGCCGACTTGTCGCTTGACGGGGGGTTACTTTTTCCCAAGTGCGCCCTTTTGTCCGTGGTCGTCGCCGCCCCGGTGGCCATGAACGCCACGGCCCCGTACGCCTTGCCCCCCTCGTTGCCGTGGGCCTTCTTGGCGGCTTGGAGCTTGCGGCACTCATGGCGCCCGTGCCCCGTCTTGTTGCAATACCAGCAGGTAATGATTTTCTTGGCGGTTCCTAGGTTGCACCGCGTCGGCGCCGGATACTGGCCGGGTTGCCCCCCGGTCCCGCTGCTGGATCAGTAGGCGGTGTAGGCCGTACTCGGCTCGCCGCCACTCTGGACCGCCTCCTTGGCGTCCGTCTCCACCGGCAACAGGGCCGGCAAGAGGTGGTCCCACTTGAGGTCCACGCCCGCCGCCAACAGCACAGTCGTGACCGTCTTGTATGTGTCGCGAAGACCAGCCAGCACATGCATGACGGCCGTTTCCTCGGCCACCGGGTGCCCCGCGCCAGCCAGCTCCGCCCGCAGGGTCTTGGCCCTGCCCAGGTAAACCATCAGGGACTCATTGCTTGTCATACGCAGCGAGGCGAGCTCCCGCGTGAGCTGCACCTTCCGAGCGTTCGTCTTGCTCTGGAAGGCCGCCTACAGCAAGTCCCAGGCGTCCCGGGCCGTCTTGGCCTCCCCCACCGTCGGCAGGTTCTGCGCCTTGACGCCGAGGGTCAGCTCCGCCAGAGCCTTGTTATCCTTGCGGAGGAAGGTGGCCAGGGCTTCCGCCTCCCGCCCGTCGGGCGCCGTCGACTCCGCGATGGTGTCCCACAGGTCCCTGCTGACGAGGTAGGCCTTGAACAGCATCGACCACGTCGCGTAGTCCTCATCCAGCTGCGGCACGCGCCGCGTCGGCCGATCCATCATGTTCGCCATGTTGCCCGTCACCAAGGAGGCAACACGCCAGGGTGCCACAGCGTCCGTCCCAGGGAAGCACAGGGCGAGGAGGGGGGTTTTCACCACCGGCACCCCCGCGCGCACTGGGCCCATAACCTGTCCAAAGAAAACGTGTTTATCGTTGCCAGTGGTGAGGAACGTCCCCCCGAGGGCGCAGCTCCGGTCGCGCTCTCCCCGCTCTTATCCCCCCGAGTGGCCGGGCCCGAGAGCACGGCGCGCCGCGCACCCGCTCGTGCAGGCGCGTCACAGACACGGCCAGGGGCCGCCGCACCACCGTTGTTGCCAGGCACGGGCGGATAGCCCACGCCCCCCTCCGCGCCCCCCCCCCTCGCCACCCCCTTGCGCCGCACGGCGCCGCACGCCAGCGCAGTCGCGCTGGCGAGTGCGTGTTGCCGAGTGTGTCAGGTTGGCCCCGACACCCCCCCCACCTCAAAGCACCGACGCGAGAAATAAAAGCAAACACAAAAAAAAAAAAAACGCAATCAATCGATCACATGCGGACACGAATATCGCGGGGCGGTGCTCGGCCGCCCACTGTCCGCCAACAGCTCGTTCCCCCCGCGCAGCAGATCTACCACGAAAGCTGTTAATTTTACGTCGTTATACTATGTATAAGGGCGGCAGCTCCTTACATCGTATGTAGCGGGCGCTGATATCGGTCGCCTTATATCCGTACGAGACTCAATCCAAGAACGATTCTATTTAATATCAGTATTCAAGACAACTGCACGTATCCGTCTGAGAGCACGTCCACCGGTGCGCCAAAAATTCCATGGAAAACGCCATATATTTTGCATATGCATCAAGGCATGTCTACCAGTCAACTCCTGACCACGGTTCCATCACGACCTAAATCCTACGTCAACGCACATTGAGGCACTTCCATGAAGTCACATCCTGTCACGCAAAGTCACATCAGGCGCAACGCCTAAATCTCCGATTGAGGGTCGTTTGGGTGCCAATCAATCACTGCAATGCATGACTGGATGATTCTGCCTATCTCTGACCCTACTCGGTCGCTACGGAATCGCTACTGCCTGCCTCGTCGTTGTCGTCGCTGTCACCGTCATCCACCGCGGGCCCAGGGCACACCTTGAGGTGCTCCGCCATTACCGCCACCGCCGACAGGGTCGTGGCGCACGGAGGCCACACCCAAAACGCGTCACAAGGGCACCCGGTCCACGTCTTGCCGCCGCGGTGAACCTTGTTTGCGCATGCGCGGCAGCGATGGTTCTCTCGCATCGCCGCCTTTTCAGCTTCCTTTACCTCTCGGTCTGCCTTTTTCTTGGCTCGTTCGTCGCGGCGGGCCTCATTCTCCTGCTGCTTCTTGGCCACCGCGGCCTCCGCCTTGCGGTTGCTCTCGATGAGGTAGAACGGCGAGTGAACGGCTCCCTTGTTGACCACTGCTTTGCCGTGGATGGTCCCCATTGCAGTGCTCTCAACTCTTGCCTGAGCATCTTGGATGACGAGGGCCGCTGCGTTGCGCGCAGCTTCCACAATGGTCTCCGCCCCCTCAGACATCCCCAGGTTGGCGCGGGCATTAGCCTGTGTGAGCTTGGCATTGAAAGGCCATAAGCCGCACCGCCGGAAAGCCCCGGTTATCACCGGGCGGGAAAACGCGCGACGTTTTGCGTGGTAGGCCGCCATCAGCAACGTGTCTCGGGTGCTGGTGTTCGTCAAAATGGCGTCCATCATGGATGCCTCGTTGCGGAGGGTCGTGTCCGTCTTGAACGCTCCAAACGGGGCCGCGTCCAGTGGCTGGTTGAAGTGGCTCGAATTCTTGGGGAGTGAAAAAAGGAACAACCCCAGCCACAGGGCGTGCTCCACGATGTCGGCCCGCCGGTGGGACGCCAACTGGTCACCAAACAGCAGAGCCGGGATGCCCGGATGGAGGTTGTTCCACACCTCTGCCACCTTGCCCAGCACGGCCTCAAAGGTGTCTGCGTCCAGGAAGCCCGTGTCATTCCAGCAATAGTAGCATAACAACGTGCCTCGAGTGATGCTGGGCGCCTGCTCCATGGCGTAGTTGACGAATTCGGCCCACCCCTTTCCTAACTGCCCCTTCAAGATGTAAACGCTCAACAGCACCCCCCCGTCAGCACTGGCAAAAAGAAGCAAGGTAGCCACAGTGTTTTGCCGCGTTGAACGCACGTTGGCCCGCTCTTTACCGGCCATCTCCACAAGAGTCAGGGTCATGTTGCCCGCGTGCTGCACCACCCGCGTCTCATCGTAATTGAATACTGCACAGTCGGGAAAGTGGTAGCGCTCGAGAAAGTGCTCGAGCTCCGTGCAGAGGTCAACAACGCCGCGAAACACTTCAGGCCCCGCCCGCTTGTCGGCCAAGGCCTTGCAGGCCCTCTTGCTCAGCTCCTTCTCGTTCCGGGAGACGAAGCGGGCCACCCACTGGGGCGACACGCGCACTCCAAACTTGCGTAGAACCAGCTGCCGCAACTGTGCCAAACTCAGCGCCACCTTGTTAACACTGAAAGCCTGTGCCACCGAGACCAAGGTAGACTCTTGGGTGAGGGTGAGCTTGTGGCTGGCGTGGTGGCGCGTGCCCGTGCCGCGCGAGCGGTAGTAGGCGACCCGGATCGCATGTACCGTCTTGCCGCTCTGCACCGCCACGTACTCAAACGCGTCCCCCAGCGTCGAGTAACCGCGCTTGACGTCTTCAAGGAGGCTCAGTGCCTCTGCGGTGTCCATCGTGCCCGGCCTGGAGGCCAGGTAAAGCGGGGAGGGCGGTCAATGGGGCGAGGGGGGGGAGCCCATGCAACCAGGGGGTTGCTCTCTGAAATGATGACGGCACAGGCGGTTGCAGTGATATATAGCCCGCCCAATCCGTGGCGCGAAGGCATTTGGCGGGAGCTGCGGATGTGACTTCGCGTGACAGGATGTGATTTTATGGAAGTGCCTCATTTCTGCTGCAACTCGAACCTATTCCAGAACAATCGCGGCGAGTCGCGTGTGTCGCAGGCGGTGCCGCCGCCGTGTGGCCCTGATCTGTCCCCACCCCCCACGCGCCGCCCGGTTCCAGTTCCGCCATCAGCTGCCGGGGCCTACCGTCCTCCCGCCCGGCAATGCGGCCACCGACCACCGTCCCTGCCCACCCCCCTCCCCCCGCGCGGCCTTCGATCGCCGTCCCCTCATCCCCGCGAGGCGCACCGCGGTTTGGCGTGCCGTCTCCCCTCCTTCTTCCCCCCGTCGCACCGGTACCGCCATTAGACGCCGCCCTGTCACCCCCTGCCAAGATCCAGGCACACCCGCGTGCTGGCCGCCCATCCCAGCCCCCTGTTTCCTCCTTCAAGGCTCGCTCGTGCCGGTGTTGCACCTACATCCCCCCCCCCCCCCAACCCGCGCAACCTACCGACGGCAAGCCCCTCACCCTCGACGAGACCCGGGCCGGTGCGCGTGGCGCTCGCCCACTCCCCCCCCCACCCCCCCCCACCGGTGCGCCCTCTACTGGTGCAGCCGCCGGCCGCCAGCCCCTCACCACGCATCAAGACCCGAGTGTGTCGGAGTGCTGCCGGGTCTGCGGCCCCCCCTCTCCATCTGTGCCGCCATCAGCCGCTACCAAGACGCGTGTGTCTGTGTGCCGCCCGATTAACCCGTTCCCCTCCCCCCCCTTCCCGACAAGGACGCTGTCGTGAGGTACCTGTTGAGCGACGCTGAGGAAGAGAGGGCGGTGGTGGAGTGCTGCGTGGCGGAGGCAGGTGCTGTACTGCGACCATCTGGTGGGGATATAAGGTGGGTGGGCAAGGTGGCCGGGTCGGCGGGAAACACTGACCGCGGGGTGAGCGCTTGGATTCGGTTCTACCTTTCTCCAACCCCTACCAACAACCGCACCCATTTCCGCACCCGATTTCCAGTGCCTATGCGTCTGTACCGTGCTTTGGAGCGCGAGCTGCCCGTAGTGGAGCCGCTCCTTTTGCAACGAGCGGATTGCGCTGGGCGCGCTGGGCACCCCTTGCACGTTAAAATATTGTGTGCTTTACGCCGCTAAGGGAATGGCACTTCCTTTCAGGACCTTGACGACCAGGCGTGCATGTCTGTTGAGTCGCAGCGGCAGTACTTCATGCTATTCTTGCGGGCTGTGCGTGCCCTCTGTGGCCCTCGGTACCTGAACCGCGAGCCCACTGCGTTGGAGCTGCAGCAAATCTCGGACGCCTACGCCGACCGTGGATTTCCTGGCTGCGTTGGGTGTGTCGACTGCATGACGATCAAGTGGAAGAACTGCCCGCGTGCCTACAAAGGGCAATACCATAACCCCAAGGACGGGAAGCTGGCGGTCCTACGATGCGAGGAGACGGCCGACAGCAACCTCTATTGCTGACACTGGCTGGCATGGCGGCCAGGGACGAACAACGACGTCACTGTGCTGGACAACAGCCCCCTCTTTATGGACATCTTGTCGGGCCGCCGGACGATGCTGCTTCCGAACGGGTATACTCTGGGCGGTGTCACACGTCATTGGTTGTTGTATCTGCTGGGGGACTCGGCGTACCCCCGCTGGGCCATTTTCTACCGCCCAACTGCTGCGCCGTTGACTGAGAAGGAGACGTATCCGGGACAGACACAGGTGACCGTACGCAAGGACGTGAAAAGGCTGTTTGGGTGCTTGCAGGGGCGCTTCCACATACTGCGTCGGAAGAGGAAGGAGTGGAAAGACGAGACCATTGTTCTCATTGCTGACGTGTGTGTTATTCTACATAACATGATAGTGAGGATGTGGCAGAGTGGAAAGCTGGAGGAAGAGGCTGGGGACAGCGGGGGGGCCCACCTGGTGGAGGAGTTTTGTATGGACGCGCCAGCGGAGGTAGCAGCTGACCAATCACCTGCCCCTGTGCAACTGCCAGTCCCTGCGGTTGGTCTGGTCGCGCTCCTGCAGCGCAGTCGTGCTGTCATGAGCGAGAGTGCTTACATTGCTTTGACGACGGCGATGTCTGACCACGTGTGGAGCCTGCGTGGGGAAGAATAAATAATACCTGTTACTTCTTGTGGCTGGAAGCTGTAATGCAGAGCATAACAGAGGGCCCAGTGAAGTGTCAGCTCAAGCGCATGATGTGGGCGTCACCCCCGCCGCCAGCCATAGTGGAAAAAATGTGAAGGCGGCGGCAGTGTGCGCGTATGCAGGGGGGATTGGCGAGTTGGACCTGGCTGTAAGGATATGCCCCTTAAATCCCCAAGACTGGAGCCTAGGGGATAAGGACTGGGGCCTCTCCTTCCCTGTCCTTCTCAGCCAACTCCTTCCAAGACGCATCAACTCCAAAGTAATCTGGGGCATGCCGCGGTGTCCGTCCGATAATCTACTACTAACGGACGGTCAGCACGGGAGCCGCGGATTGGCTAACCGACACTACCCTGACTCATCTGCCGACGGGTACAGTCTCCAACGGATCAACGGACTAACGGACCAAAAGACGAGCCACATCTCTGACGCGTCAGCAAGCCGGAACAATCTCCCCGTGGACCAATGGGAGCGACAAGACTTGCTGACCCACGGGAGATATTCGACCCGAAGACTGGCGTCTGCTTACACGCCTCTGAGGCTTTTCGGGTCGAATGGCGCGTGGGGCCAGCCGCGCGGCGCTACGAGCGCCGCACACCGTCCCCCCCCGTTTGGGGCTTTCTGGTGGGGCGCCTTGGGGCGCACACGCCCACCCTTGCTTTGTTCTGAGAGCCCATGCTTTGTTTTGAGAGCTTTGGTGCCGTCCACCGGCACGACGGGCAACCGCATGCTTTGGGGCACCTTGGGTGCCCCCCTGGGGGTATATAATGCGTGAGTGTGGGCGCCACCGGGAGAGACCTCGGGGGGACAACCACAGACAGAGACAAAGACCTCCTGTACCTTCGACCCCCTCGACCCTCACCGACGTCACGCCCATCCTCTTCCCCACCCCCATCACCGTCATCCCACCCGTCACCTTCCCCGCGCCCGGCATCCTCATTGGCTTGCACGGGTTGCTGACACCGGCACCAGTACGTTGAGGGCTGCCCGTGTGTGGGTGGTGCCTCACATGTGGTAGCTTCAGATAGTTTGACTTCCTCTTGGCGGTGACGTTGCGATTCCGTCCTGGATTTGGCCCTCCCTGTGTTTGTGCACTCGTGCTGCCCCCTGTGTTCGGCGTGCCTCGGGCATTGTAATACGAACGCAGCGGGTTCCACGAATCACACCGAAAGAACACTGCCCTGACACTGCCCTGGTGGCCCCTGTCACGGTTTTTTTCTTTTGGTCGACTGATTGTCGAAACCCAGTGAGTGCCAAATCAGGTTCGGAATTTTCTTCCTCGGCGTTGGCGGACGCCCCGACTTCCTCGGCGGCGACGGCGCGCCCCCCGACGGCGCGCGGCACCCCGGCGGCGCGCGGCACCGCGGCGGCGCGCGACACCGCGGCGGCACGTGGCACCCCGGCGGGCGCATCCACGTCATCCTCTGTGGCGGCGACGGCCGCATCGGCGGCGCCAGCCGCATCCAAGCCCCCCCTCTCGCGCAAGGGTAAGGGCCCGGCCACGTCAGGCCCGGCGGTCCCAGCCAACCGGCGCCTGCTGCTGCCCGCGCAGGATCCGGCCCGGCGCTACATCGCGCCGCCGGCCCCACGAATCGGCCACATCCGACCGACGACCGCGCGCGCAGCAGAGCAGCGAGAGCAGCGCCGGATCGCCAAGACCATCCCCAAGGGCAAATAAGTTTGCAAGCCGTGCGGTGTGCGTTGCAACAGCCTGACAGTGCTGCGCGACCATCGCTGGTCGCGGCGCCACCGCAATACGGTCAACCGTCCAGCGACCCGCCCTCGTTGCGACGTGTGCGATCGCGAATTTGAGACGGTCGAGCACTTCGAACGCCACCAGCGTGGCAAGGATCACCACCGCACGCTGGCGCGCCGCACCGACTGACACCTCGCAACACCCCCCAGGATCTGTGCAAGAGACGCGATTTTCCCCCTTTGATCCCCCCGCGTGGAAATCCGGCACGACCCGACTCGGGCCCGTGCGCGGCGGCCGGCGGGAAAATCCGATTGCGTGATTTGAGTCTTCGAATTCTGCTTCATCGCATCGCTTGTGACCCATCAAATAGTGTTGTCCATCTTTGGAAACGTGGTAGCCACGACGGCCACGCTTGTCCAGAGCTAGTGCAGCACTATTTTGCTTGGTCAAATTAACTTGCACATCTTGTAAGACTTGCCCCGTGCTCTGCCGGAGTAAGTCAAACCGGATCTGTTGGGTTAATTTGATTGTTGCGGACCTCACCCAGGACGCAATGGACCCCCCGAATCCTGCGACTGTAAGCCCGATTAATCCGGGAACGGCCTCAACCGCACCCTCCGCGGAGTCATGGAATCAACTTACAGCGTTCGTCTCGCAGATGAGCGCCGAGCTCGAGGCTCATAAGGTTGAATTGGCGGACGCCAAGAAACAGCTGTCCGACGCCAAGGCTAAGGCCTCGAGTGGAGGCGCGACGACTGCGAGGCCGAATAAGCCCGCACTGTTCTCTGGCAAGCCCGGGACAATTGAAGCATGGTGCTCGCACATGGACTCATATGTGCGACTGACTGACCCTGACGAAGCGTGTCGGATCGCCTGCACCTACCTGGACGGTGAAGCGTTCACCTGGTGGCATACCTACAGTCGGACGACGGCGGTCCCCGACTGGGCTACCTTTCGGGCTGCGCTCATCCGTCGCTTCAGCCCTCTGAACAAGACGCAGGCGGCGCGGGACAAGCTGCACTCATGGCGCCAAATCAAGGACGTCGGGACGTTCAACAGGACTTTCCTGAGCGTCCTCTTGGACATCCCGGACATCACCGAAGCGGAAAAGATCGACCGCTATAGCCGAGGCCTGAAGCGCGACATCTGGCAGGCACTGTGCCTCAAGACGTACACCGATCTTGAATCACTGATGACGGACGCCCTGCGCGTGGAAGCGGCCAAGGCTGGAGTGTCCCGTATCACCAGCAATGTTAACAGCACTTCTGGCAAGCCACCGACGATGGGCGTTGTCCCGATGGACATTTCCAGCATCAAGATTGAAAAGCTGACGCCAGACGAACGCCAGCGCTGCATGCGCGAGGGTCTCTGCCTTCGCTGTCGCGAGAAAGGACACATGGCTAAGGACTGCCCAAAAGGCCAGCGGAACTGAAGCAGCAACAATCCTCAACATCTGTGAAAGACGCTCCTTCGGTTCCTGAAAATATGTCGTCACCATTTGAAGGCCCGCGACTCGGGCTTCTGCTTTCTACTGCTTCTGTCAATGGAAAAGTTGTTAAGGTGCTGTTCGACGACGGATCTCCCATCAACGTCGTCTCAAGGCGCCTCGTTACCTCCTTGCATGTGAAAACGAAAGGAACGGACTTCGCGGCAAGCATGCCCGATGGCCGCTCCCATGTCCTTGCTGAAACCGTTGACCCTCTTGAGATTCACATCGGACCGTACCAAGAGCGACTTCGGTTTGCTGTTTGTGAATTGAGCGCGTACGACCTCATCCTGGGAAAGAAGTGGCGCGATGACAAGGACGCCAAAATCAACAACAAGAAAAACAAGATCTCCTTCAAGTTCAACCACAAGAACATTTCTATCACTGCCTCCCTCAAGAAGCCCGAAGCTCTGATCAGTCGGCAACGCCTTGCTCGGGACCTCGTTCAAAGGTGCCCTGTTTTTGCCATCTACCTGCAGTCGGAAGATCCCTCTAGCACCTTCGACATTAACGCCATTACGATGGGACAAGGCGAAGACAAGAAAGAAGTTCAAGAGATTCTCAAAGAGTACGCTGACGTCTTCCCAGACGAGCTCCCCGACGGACTCCCTCCTGAGCGCAGTCACAAATTTAGCATCAAGCTGACCGATGACGCCCAACCGCGTCGTAGCGGAATTTACCGACTAGCCGAATGGGAGCTCGAAGAACTCAAGACTCAACTGGCCGGCCTCATAAGGAAGGGATTCATCCAACCAAGCACCTCACCGTGGGGCTCTTCCGTCCTCTTTGCGGCGAAGAAGGACGGTGGCTGGCGAATGTGCATCGACTACAGGGCCCTGAACAAGGCTACTATCAAGAACGCGTACCCACTACCACGCATCGACGACATCTTTGACCAACTGCGAAAGGCCAAGTACTTTACAAAGATCGACCTCCGCTCTGGCTATCACCAGATTCGCCTTGACCCAGAAACAATACCTTTGACGGCGTTTCGAACCAAGTACGGATTCTATGAGTTCACCGTCGTACCCTTTGGTCTGACAAATGCACCCGCGGTCTTCATGAACCTAATGAACGATGTCTTCCGACCCTATCTGTACGACTTCATCTGTGTCTACCTCGACGACATCCTAGTCTACAGCGAAACTTACGACGATCACCTCAAGCACCTACGATTAGCACTCGAGAAGTTACGAGAACACAAGCTCTACGCCAAGCTGAGCAAGTGCCAGTTCGCTCGAACTACTGTGGACTACCTTGGCCACGTCATCTCCGAGAAAGGCTTCTCTATGGAAGACTACAAGGTCCAAGCCATCCGTACGTGGGCAACACCGAGGAGCAAAAAGGATGTACAATCTTTCCTCGGTATGGTCAACTTCTATCGAAGATTCATCAAGGGAATGGCTGCCGTAGCTACGCCGCTAACGAGGCTGACTGGGAATGTCGACTTCGAGTGGACACCCGACGCCCAGAAAGCCTTTGAGCAGCTGCAGGACCTAACGACAAGCGCACCGGTGCTAAGGCCTTTCGACAAGAGATACCCAATCTACGTGTCTACAGATGCCAGCGGGTATGCTGTGGGCGCAGTCCTTGAGCAAGATGATGGACGCGGACGGCGTCCAGTGGCGTACTTCTCGTTAACCCTCAACATCCACGAGCAGCGCTACAGCATTCGTGAAAGAGAACTGCTTGCAGTCGTACAAGCTATCCGGCATTGGCGCTGCTACCTCTACGGAAGACCCTTTGAGGTCCACACCGACCATGAGTCCCTGAGATACCTAAGCACCCAAGAGAAGCTGAACGATCGCCAAGTCAAGTGGCTGGAGTTTCTGGACCAGTTCCAGTTCAAGATTGTCCCAATCAAGGGCACTTCGAACCCCGTGGCTGATGCCCTTTCCAGGCAGCCACAAGATGCTCCCGACAAGCACGCCCCCAATCAAGACCTTCTTAGTCGCGTGCTGACCAAGACCATTGAAGAACTCCCCAAGAAAACTGAAATCAACAACCTCATGACCATCAACCAAAGTGATCAAGACCTTGCCACCTTAAGACAAGAGTACGACGCGGACCCCGAGTTTGCCGACCTAGTCAAAGACCCGGTATCTCCCTACCGGCTACACATGAGGTTGTTGAAACGAGGTGACCGTACGTGTATCCCCGTCGGTACTCTACGCCAAAGACTACTCCACGACTACCATGATGTCCCGTGCCAAGGGCACATGGGAGTCAAGAAAACAACCAAGGTTATCTCTTCCAAGTACTACTGGAAGACAATGCGGAAAGACATCCAAAGATACGTACAAACATGTGATTTGTGCCAGCGGAACAAGGCTAGCACCCATTCACCTCTGGGTCACCTCAAACCCTTGGACCCCCCGAGCCAACGATGGGCAAGTGTCTCCATGGACTTTATCACGCCTCTTCCTCTGACTCCAAGAGGCCACAACGGGATTTACGTCGTTGTCGACCGCCTCTCCAAGATGATTCGCCTCGCCCCTATGAAGCCAGACTGTACGGCGCCAGTCGCAGCTCAGCTCTACCATGATCACGTCTATCGACACCACGGACTCCCAGCTGATGTTGTCTGCGACAGGGACCGCATTTTCTTCTCCAACTTCTGGCAGTCGCTCACGGAGATTCTCAAGGTCAAGATCAAGGCCTCTTCAGCGTACCACCCGCAAACCGACGGACAAACTGAGATCATGAACAAGAAGATCGAAGAAATCCTGCGAAACTTTGTCAACCATCACCAAGGCGATTGGGACCTCTTTCTGGTTGCTGCCGAAGTAGCCTACAACCGGTCGCCAAATGCTGTTACAACGTACTCCCCTTTCTTCCTGAACTACGGATTCGAACCTAAGACGGTACCAATGGACATCCTCAAAAACTCAGAGTCAAGCATGCCTGCAGTGTCTGACTGGCTAAGCGGTCTCCAACATGCTCAAGAGACTGCCATCTCAGCCATCAAGAGTGCAAATGAGGCGCGCTCGGCGTACGCAAATCGCCATCGCCGACCTTGCAAGATCGCCGTGGACGATCTGGTGCTACTAAGTACCAAACACCTTATGCCAGATGCTTTCCAAGGCGCTCGCAAGCTGATGCCCAAGTACTCAGGACCGTACCGCGTCACTGAGAGTATCAACGATGTGACGTTCCGCCTGGATCTTCCCCAAGCGGTGCTCGATCGCAAGGTTCACAACGCCTTTCATGCGAGCTTGCTGAAGCCGTACCGCGCTGATCCTTATGGCCGACTTCCTCCCGTTCCGCCTCCGGTGGCATTTCCGGACGGTTCTGTCGAGTACGAAGTCGACTCCATCATAAGGTCACGAAAGCGCCGTGGACGACTACAGTACCTGGTCAAGTGGAAAGGCTGTGACGTCAGCGAGAACTCCTGGCTGACCAAGCAAGACCTTGCGAACGCACCTGAGGTGTTGGACGCTTTCCTGCGCCGCGCGTCCTAAGGGGGGGGAGGTGTAAGGATATGCCCCTTAAATCCCCAAGACTGGAGCCTAGGGGATAAGGACTGGGGCCTCTCCTTCCCTGTCCTTCTCAGCCAACTCCTTCCAAGACGCATCAACTCCAAAGTAATCTGGGGCATGCCGCGGTGTCCGTCCGATAATCTACTACTAACGGACGGTCAGCACGGGAGCCGCGGATTGGCTAACCGACACTACCCTGACTCATCTGCCGACGGGTACAGTCTCCAACGGATCAACGGACTAACGGACCAAAAGACGAGCCACATCTCTGACGCGTCAGCAAGCCGGAACAATCTCCCCGTGGACCAATGGGAGCGACAAGACTTGCTGACCCACGGGAGATATTCGACCCGAAGACTGGCGTCTGCTTACACGCCTCTGAGGCTTTTCGGGTCGAATGGCGCGTGGGGCCAGCCGCGCGGCGCTACGAGCGCCGCACACCGTCCCCCCCCCGTTTGGGGCTTTCTGGTGGGGCGCCTTGGGGCGCACACGCCCACCCTTGCTTTGTTCTGAGAGCCCATGCTTTGTTTTGAGAGCTTTGGTGCCGTCCACCGGCACGACGGGCAACCGCATGCTTTGGGGCACCTTGGGTGCCCCCCTGGGGGTATATAATGCGTGAGTGTGGGCGCCACCGGGAGAGACCTCGGGGGGACAACCACAGACAGAGACAAAGACCTCCTGTACCTTCGACCCCCTCGACCCTCACCGACGTCACGCCCATCCTCTTCCCCACCCCCATCACCGTCATCCCACCCGTCACCTTCCCCGCGCCCGGCATCCTCATTGGCTTGCACGGGTTGCTGACACCGGCACCAGTACGTTGAGGGCTGCCCGTGTGTGGGTGGTGCCTCACACTGGCGTTGAAAGAGTGGGGGGGTGGGGGAGCGAGCGGCACCGCCACCGGCCGTCCGCCCTCACAAGGGCGGGCCCACTTGCACCCCGGCACCCACTGATGGGCACGCGACGTCAGCCGGCGGGGAGGGCAGAGAAGATAGGGGAGGGGGCGTGGCTGATCCGCGCCCGCGACGGAGGGGGGGGGACCGGCGGGGCACCCGCGCCAGCACCCGCGCCTGCGCCCGCCAGGGCAGGATGCACGGCGGCGTCGTCCGTTGAGGCGCCCAACGACCGCGTCGCGGCGATGCCCGCGCACAAGCGCTCGCGTCGGGGCAAGGCCCCGGTGTCAGCGCCGGCGGCGCCGGCGCCCAGAGCCGGGGCAGTGCTGCCCGAGCGGAAAGGACTTCTCCCCCCCCTCCCCCCCCTGGCCTTTCACGCTAGCCACGTGGGGGCCGCGGGGTTGGGGGACGTCCCCGCATGGGCGCGGTCCTACTGGCCGGCTTCGCGCCCGGCGCTTAGCGGCTGCGGGGGGACCACGATGACGCCGAATGGAAAGTAGCCGTTTGGGGCGCCCCTGTCCCTGGGAAGGGTCGAGGGAGGGGAGTGGTTAGGGGAGGGGCGCGGGGCGCCCCTGGGGGCATTCATGGGGTTGCGATCGCGAGCCCACTGTTGAAACCGGCTGCAGCGGCCGCCGCCGCCACTACTACTGCCGCGTTGGCAACGCGCCCCCCCGCCGCAGCCGGTGCGGCGTCGGCGCGGCGGCGGAGGAGGCGGCGGGGGCGGCAGCGGTGTCACCGGTCGCTGCCGGCCCCGCGCCACCGCTGCGTGACAATGAGGAGCTTTCTATGTCGGCGGTTGGCGCGGAAGGGGAATCGCGGTGGTCCCCACGGCGCCGCCGTTCAATATTGGAAGTGTGGCGAAGGGAGGCGCCCGCGCCCCGCCCCCCGGGGCCGCGCCAGAGTTTCCGACAGTAGAGCTGTTTTGGGCGCCGGTCCCCGCACCGGGGCTGTCTTTCACGTGAGTAGAAGCCGTGGCGGATTGGATTGCGGCGGCGGCGGTGGCGTCGGCCGCGCCGGTCGCCGCAGGCGCCCGCCCGTCGTCCTCCGGCGGGGGGCGCGCCCCCGTTTTCACCACCGCAGCGGAGCCACGACCAACTTTTGCGGCGGGCACACCGCATATCCACTCCCTCCCGCAATCCTCCGACCGCACTCCCAGGTTGGGTCCGTTTTAGTCAGGTTGGTCAGATTGGGGGCCAGGTTGGGCAATTCACACTGCGGGCGTCTCGCAGAATCTCACAAATAAGGTGGTCATAAAAATCGCTTGGTGAACGCCCCACCTCTCCACCGGCACCCCACCAACAGCATAAATGTGATGGCCTGCGGCAATGCCCAACGGCACGAGACTCTTGCCTTTTCTTGGGCTTGCCGCCTTGATCCGATGTTGCCCGCCCTTGCCCCTCCCGCCAGCCGGGGTGGGAGGGCCGACCCCGCCCTGGTGCCGCACCCACTCTTGTTTCGTTCCTGCACGCGCCAACATGGCCACGAGCCGTATTTCGCGCTGGGTACCATTGCTGCACCGCAGCGCTTGTTCCCGCGCGTTGACGGTGGCGGACGCATGTCGCGGCCTCGCCGGCAATAACACCTCACGCCCGCGCCAACCGAGCCCCCCCCTCCCCTTCACACCCCTCCCATTCGGCGCCGGACCGGGCGTAGCCGCCAGGCCCCCCCGCTCGTCACCGGAGCGGACGAAGCCGACCGGCCTGACTCCTTCCTCCCGCCCGCCCCCCACTCCCTCGGGCCTGTCCGCAACGCCATCGGAAACGCCTCCCCCCCCCCCCGCCCTTTTGTACACCACACCGGCACACTGCCGTCGATGGACACGGCTTCCGTGTACCTCGCGGCGCGCCACCCCGACGCTGCCGAAGCGGCAGCCGTCTTCCTGATTGCTGGGCGAGGAGTGGTGGACGCCCACGGCTTGCGGCGGCATCTACTGAACCCACAGGCTTTGTTTGTGCGCCTCTTCACGGCGGAGCCACGGGCGCGCCGATGGGCGCAGGGCTTGGGCCCACTCAAGGCCGAGCTGTCACCCGCTCCCCCCCCCGCACCTCTGCCCCCCACCGCACCGTCCATGGTGCGAGCCTTCTTCTCTGGCGGTGATCGCCTGGTGGACCTCGACGATGCCGCCAGCACTTGCGACTTCTTTCGGGACCTACACAAGGACCAGTCGTTGGTGGGGGTCAGAGCGTGCCCCTCTTGGCGAGAGCCCCACCTAACAGCCCGCCGCCACCTCAAGCGGCGAATGGAAGGAGGCACCAGCGTCGCTGTCGATGGGGTGCCCTGGCATGAGAGACCCCGTAGATGTGTGCCCCTGTCCGGTGTGCTTCCTGCGGCTCCTCGGCGCCGCCTGGCTTGGACACGGCGTGGGTGTACCGGCGATTTGCGCACGGTTATCACGCCTGTGGCAACTCTGCCTGCCCGTGTCGTTTTGTCTCGGGACCTCTCCGGGGACACGCTGCGTGTGTGCCAGCTGGTGTGCGCCGGCACGTCTGTCTTTTTGACGGGCCCTCCCGGAGCGGGCAAGAGCCACTTGTTGCGCCAGGCCATCAACGCCCTGCGGGCGTCAGGCGTGACGCTGGCGGCGTGTGCTAGCAGCAGTGTGGCGGCTGTGATTCTGGGAAGCGTCACTGCTCACTCGTGGGCGGGTTTCATCCACGGTGACGCGGACCTCGTCATCTCAGCGGAGCAGATGGTGCAACACGTCATCCCGGCCGCCGCCAAGAGCCGCATGCGGGCCGCGATGGTGCTGATGGTGGATGAGATCGGCACCTTGTCCGCGGCGTTTGTCCACCGCCTAGACCTTGTCCTGCGTGAGGTGCGGCAGTCGGCGCGTCCCTTTGGCGGTCTGGTCATCCTTTTTTCTGGAAACTTTCTTCAGCTCCCCCCCCCCGTGGCTCCTATGACTTTTCCTCCCCTTCGTGGGGCAAGGTCTTTGGCAACAAAGCCGTGCAGCTGGCCTCCAACTGGCGGCACGGAGGCGACCCTGTCTTTCCTGCGCTGCTGTCGCGCCTCCGGGTGGGGGCCCACACGGCCAAGGACCTAGAGCTGCTGCACTCCCGCAATGTTGATGAGGCCCCGTCAACCGCGGTGTGGTTGACAACCCACACCATGTTGGCGGACGCCAAGAATCGAGAGGAGCTGGACAAGTTGCCGGGGCCCGACGTCATCTGTGTTGCCACGGATGTTGCTGTTGCGCAGTACCTGTCAGCGGAGCAAGCCACCACCTTGCTCAACGAGTGCCTCAAGGTACGTGATTGTATGGCATTGCGAGTTGGGGCCATGGTCATCGTGCCATCATCGTCTTTGTCGGACCGAGGCGTACCGTCGGGCACGAGGGGCGTGGTGAAGATGTTTTGCGCTGTTGGCTGTGGGCCGTTTCCTGTTGTGCGTTTCTTTCTGCCGTCCGGGCGCCACCATACCATGCTTGTGGCTCCTGTCACAAGCAAGGTTGTCGCGCTGGATGGGCATTCCACGGCGGCAACCAGGACTCAACTGCCCCTTGTGCTGGGATGGGCGTGCACGGTGCACCGGGCTCAGGCATGGACTCTGCCAGACGTGGCAGTGGACCTGAAAGATGCTTTCTCTGCGTCCATTAATTTCCGCCAACGTCCGCATACGCTGGAAGATGACCTCGTCCCGATTGCCCGTGGAAGACATGCTTGGAAAGACTGGCATCTTGGCCAACATGCCGCAGCAGCCCGACACCGCCGGGCACGACGACGCCAGAAAGAGAGCCCCCATAAACAGCTGGGGCAGGTTGACGTGCTCAGCGCTGCATTGGATGAAGGTTGACCGGCCCAGCGCGGCCTTCTCCTCCTCGGTGATGCATGCAAAGAAGCTGTACACGCGCACCACCAGCATGTCCGTGGTCTTTGAGCCGCCCTTGGTGATGCGCAGCATGACGTCCACGAACCTTGGGTGGTTGTGCCTGGGGACAAAAAAGGAGATGCAAAAATAAAACAGGCAGCAAAGCACGTCATGACGAAGGATGCTAGCACACGAAAGATGGCCAGTTGAGAACATTGTCCAGCAGATGATCCTCCCGAAAGGCAGAGCACGCGCCCAGACGCAACGGATGCGGACAACGCCGAAGACCACTTCCACACGCACCTGTTGAGGAACTGCGCATTGGCAGAAACAAGAAGATTGGGCAGCGTGATGTCCTCGTACAGCAAGTTGAGCAGTGTGACAGGCCGAGCCAGCGTCACAAACAGTAAGGCATAAAAAAAGAAGGCCAAAAAGTTCGTTTCGAGAGTTGAACGTGAAGCACCGGCAGCAGGCGCAGGCACCACAGGTGCAGCATGTGCCACCTGCAGCTGCTGCTCATTTTGGGCGCCAGCCAAGGGCGGGCACACCGCCGACTCGGCACCATTGCGCGAGATCGATTTGAAGGCCGGCATGTGGGTCGCAATTAAGTCGTTGTGTAACTGCAACAGGATGGACGGCGTCATGTTGCCGCTCGTTGTAGTGTGCTGCCCAGCTTGCCGGGCTTCCCGCTCAGCCGAGCTCTTGTGGAGCGGACCTCCTCTGTCTGCATCGGGTTGCCAATGTAGAGCCCTGCGTCCGCCCGCACCTCCCGCTGCCCCTTCTCCAGCTCCGGCAGGCCCTTTTTCTGCCATGGGGCCATCGCACCAATGCAATCAGGCACAACTCTTGGCCCCGTGGTGCCCGACATGCGCGCTCTTGTGAAGAGGTGCTTCAGCCCCGCCGAGTAGGCGCGGACCGTCTTCTCCTTCAGCGGCTGCCCACCGCCAGCAACTGCGTAGCCCCGCCGGCGCGCATCCAAAAACAGGTTGATAACTTCCTGGGTGAAGGGGTTGAGGCAGGCAAAGAACTTGGCCACGCCGCGGTCAATCTCAGCATCACTTGGCCGCTGCCCGCGCACAGGGATGCAGATGGTGCGGCCAATAAAGTTGGCAAACAGCACCGCCGTGTGGGTCCGGGACGCCCACGTCCTCACATCCGCGTCCGTCCCTTCAGCGGACCGGGGTCTGACGCCGGTGCAATCGGCTCCCACGGCATTGGCCTGCCTACTGGTCTTGGTCACAGGTTCCTGCGGCCAGGTGCGCACAATGAGCTCCATAAAGGTGCTCGTAAACGGGTCCTTGTTGTGCATAAGCTGCGCCAGGGACGGGAGGGCCGAGAACTCAAAGACAGGCTCCAATGGGAGAGTTGGTGCAGATCCGCGAACTGCAGCAGCTGGATGGCCGTCAGCAGTCCCAGAGCGGCCGCCAGATTGTTCCTCAATCCCCTCCGCGAGGCGGTCCAGCGGCTGGGCTGCTGCCGTTTCGCCCTCTCGATCGACGCCCGCGACGGACTCGTCCTCTTCCGCGTCGTCGGACATATCCACCTCCGACATGTCGTGGTCGTCATCGTCCGACCCTTTGTCGATGCAGTGATCCACGGTCAGGCGCTCGACCGGAGTCGCCGTCCGCCCGCCATCGCGTCGACGCGTAACTACGCTGCCCACGGCAGCTGCACCCGGACGAGAAGGCGGTAGCTGCGCGGAGAGTGGTTGACCCGCGCGCGTCGATAGGCTGTCCGCATCCGGGCGGAAAGATTGTCCAACAGCAGCAACGGCCGCCCCAGCATTGACGAGGAGGGCGTCCACCAACGCCAGCACAAGAGAACACCCAGAGGACGCCCGAAAGGAAAAAAGGGTCGCGCGGCAGGGACACAGGCACTTGGGTGTGTGAGGGAGAGAGCCGAATTTGTGGGGCATCGCTCTCAAGCGTCCACCTCTTTAGAGTGTGGCTGGAATTGTGTACTCTTCCGGTGTTCTAATTGCAAAAACGAAAGCTCTCTTGTCGATCCAGCAGTTGTAGGTGTGCTGTGAGTGGCGTTGTTTCGCCCCGCAGTGCCCAAACCGACCCCGCCCGTGCAATGCCCTTGCCACACCTCACCTCTTCCCGGTGGCCGCAGCGGCTCCCGCGGGCCGCCGCCGGCGCTGTGCGCGTCGACGCTTCTGCCAGTCCACCCGCTTCCGCCGCCGCCGCCGCTGTCGCCGCTGTCGCCGCCGTCGTGGCGGCTGACGTCACCCAGCCGGCCTGGCTGCCACGGCTGGTGGGTTTCTGTGCCCTTGTCGGCTCCTCCCCGACTCTAGCTCCCCCCCCTCCCCCCCCCCCCAGCTGTGTTGACTCCTCACGTCCCACAACATTTGGGGGGGTCCCCTCCGGCGCAGCCGCCGTCGTGAGCGCTACCCGCCCTCTCGCATGGTTGCCGCCTTCACCCACCGCGCCGCGGTGTGTGCGGGTGCGCGGCAGCAGAGCCTGGTCGGGCGAAGATGGGGGGCGCCTGGTGGAGGGCGGAGTGCCGAGCTGCGCCGCCCGGTGCCGCCTGCCGAGCGGCCCTGAGCGCGCCGTGAGGGTCAGCAAGTGCGCGTCGCGGCGCCCACCCCGGCCCGCTGTCAACGTGGTTTGTCCCTCGTCGGGGAGCCGGCGAAAAGCCACCGCTGTCAGGCGAGCGCGTGGGGGGGAGGAGGGTCCCTGCCGCTGCTCACACGGTCTGTTGCTGCCTCGTCCGTGACCAGGGCAAAAACGAAGAATGAGCAAGAAACAGCCAAGAGTAGAACTACAGCGTGAGACTGCACCACAACGTCGTTGGGCAGCATGTCATGAGGATGTTTGTGGCATACCTTGCCAAAAGCCCACTCAGCGTCCCAGAACGCGTCACAGTCCTCAACCACATTGCGACGATGTCCACGAAGAAATACATCATCCGCCACACCCACGGGAGGAATAAAAAGCTCACTCATACAACGCGCAAAACTCGCCACGAGGGGAAGTGTGGAGGTGGGCTGTCCGCCGCCAGGGGTTCTAGGGGCAAGCGAGGGCCGAGGTTGGGGGGTCGGGCATGCCAGGTATCACGTCGGAGGTGCCGCAGGCTGCAGAAGAGCTGGGGCGGATGGCATTGTCGGCGTGGCGCCAAATGTCGAGTTAAAGTTGGTTTCAAACGGAGGTAGAATTGAGTTCCAGTCCAAGCTGCTGAGACTTCCATGTCGAGTGCACCAACCGCCACTAAGTCCATCATCGTATCGTCCTGGCAGCATGAGCCCACCACCTTAATCATGCCGACAGCGGCGGCGCCGACGAGGGCGCCGAGCTGGGCACCCTCGGCGTCGTCCGGGGGTGCTGCGCGCCCCCGCTGGGGTGCGTGGTGGCCCCAGCTTGACCAGTGGCTACCCGCCGGGGCGGGAAGTCCTCTGTCTGCAGGCGGCGGTGGCATTGCGGGGCATCCAGGCTGACGCGATGGTGCGCGTTTCCTGCCGCGTCGTCCCCCCGCCGCTTCCCCCCACCCCGCCCCCCCTGGCGGCGGCGGCCCCGCTGCGGCCGCTCCTGCCCTTTGCCCGCTGCCGAGGGCGCAACCGCTGCCACCCCTTCCGCCCACCTCCGCCTGGCCGCCCCTCATCTCGGCCACCCCCCCGCCCGGTCGCTGTTTCCCCCCCGCCGGCCCGCTCCTTCCCGCCCGGCTGTCTTCCACAGCGCCCGGCGGCTCCCCCTCCCCGACGCCCCCTTGCCTGGCCGCCCCCCGCGCACGCCGCCTCCTGCTCTGCCCGGCCGCCCCCACGCTGCCTCACCCACTGACGGCTTTTTATCCCCGTTCCACTGGGGTGGGCGTCTACGCGTGCTTTCTCCCGCCCGTATTGCCTCGTCCTGTTGCACGCCGCCTTACGCCCCCCCCCCCCTTCCGCTGGACCACCTGCCTCCTCCCCCTCACGTCCGGCACCCCTCTCTCCGTGCCCCCCTCATCATCCCCCGCCCCCTCCCCCCCCCTACCGCCCTCCTCGCCCGCCTTAGCCGACACGCGCGCACACTTGGCGGCCACCGGCATCTCCGTGCTGGCCGCCGTCCTCTGCCCCGTCTCGGACACGTACGTGACGCTCAAGACGGGCGCCTGCTCGGCGGTTGCCGCGGCGCACCGGGTGGCTATGGCGTCTGCTGCCGCGGCGGACGTGCCGTGGCTGGCGGTGGATGGGGTGGAGGCGGCGGGGGGGGTGCGGCTCCCCGCCGGCACGCGGTGCCGGGGATGGTGGGGCGGCTGCGTGCCAGCGGCGCTCGGCTGGCTCGTCCGCGCCCGCGCCCGCGCCTTGGCGGCCCACGCCGCCGCGTTGGCGGCGGAGCGGGAGGGGGGGGCGGGGGGGCGGCGGGCGCCCTCGCGCTGTACCAGCCGCCCGAGGGGGGCTGTGCCCCGCCGCCCGCCGCGGCGGCAGAGGCGGCCGCCGCGGCGGCGGCGCCGCAGCCGCCACCGCCGGGGCTGCCACCCCCGCCGGCCCCCCCCTCGCGTGACGCGTCGGGCGCGAGTAGCGTCGGCGGCAGCGGCGGCGGCGGCGGCGGCGGCGGCGGCGGCGGCGGCTGCGGCGGCGGCGGCGGCGGCGGTGGTGGCGGCGGCGGCGGCGGCGGCGGCGGCGGCGGCGGCGGTGACGCCCCCCCCCCCGGCGGCGGCACCCCCGAGCTCCTCGCCTCGTACATCCGCTGCATCGCCGACGCGGACGCCGCCCGCCGCGGCTCGGCGGACGGCGTTGGCGACGGCGTGGCCGTCGGCGGCGGCGCCCACGCCGTGGGCGGTCTGTAAAGGGAGCGCTGCCGGCCGGGCGCGACGCTGGCGCCGCCGTTGGCCTGGCGGGGGGGGGCGCCCGCGCCGCCTTTACGCCCGTCGGCGGCGGCGCTATGGCGCTGCTGCCGTTATTTCCTTTTCGCGGCGGCGGCGGCGGCGGCTGCGGCGGCGGCGGCATAGACGCGGTCGGCGCGGCGGTGGCGGGGGTCCTTCCGCCCGCTATCCTCCCCATTTCCCTCCCCGGCAGCGTCACTGGGGTGGCGCTTCCCCCCCCCCTCCTCGCCGGTGCCCGCGTCGGGGCGGTGGCGCCGGTCGGCGCCGCCGACGCGGCCGCCGCGGACGCGCTCCACGGGCTGGCGCTCGCCACCGCGGCGGGCTGGATCTGCCCGCGCGACGCGGCCGCCGCGGCGGCGCTGCTGTCGGCGGCGGCGGCGGCGGCGCACGCAGACGCGACAAACGAGCTGGGTGAGGTGCTCCTGCGGCGCGCGCGGCGGCGGCGGGAGCGGTCGGCCGCGGTGGGGGGGGGGGGGGGGGGAGGGGGGGGGGATGGGCGCCTACCCGCCGAGTGGACGTGCGTTATACTGTGGCTCTACTGGGCGGCGGGGTGGGTGGGGGTACTGCCGTGGCTGCCGCCGCCGTCGGCGGCGTGCCCGCCAGCGTCCCCTGCTGACGACCCCCTCATCCCGCCACTGGGTGCGGTGGCTGCCGTGGTCGGGGTACGTGGGGAACCCGGCCCACCCGCACTGGTCCGTGTCCGTGCACCGCCCGCTCCGCCGGCGTCTGTGGGTGGTGATTGACGTCCGCCCGTTGCCCCTGCCCCCCTTCCACCTGCCTGCACCCCCATTCCCCCCCCCGTCGCCCCCCCATTCGTGTTCCTTTTCCCCGCTCTGCTGCCGCCGCCGGTCACGCGTCTGCTCTGCACCGCGTTCGTTGCAGTGTACACCCGCCCCCCCCCGCCTGTGGTGTAGATGGCGGACGCCCGTCGGTGGCAGTGGAGACGACGCCCATGGACAGAGTCACCCCGGCGGCAGCGTAAGATGCGACGGGCACCGGCAGGGTCGTGTGGTGGAGGAAGGCCCCACTCACGGGCGGGGGAGGGGGGGGAGCGGGATGGTGGGGTACCTCACCCACCCGGCGGCGGCGGGGGTGTTAACCTGGGAGGCGGGGAGGGGCGGGGTCCACGGCAAACGCGGCGGCGGGGAGGCCGCGCCGCGTTGGTGCACCGCTTCACCCAGCTGACAAACAACCACCCAGCATATTCACCACTGAGAAAACAGGTGTACAAGAAAAGCATGGTGGTCCTACGTAGCGGGCGTCGGTGCGGGTGCGTGGAAGCGTGGTGCAATCCGCTTGCTCGCCTCCTCTAGGCGGGCAGCAAAGACCGGAGTAAGCAGCATCTTATCCACGTTGCTATCGCGGCCATACCTGGTGGCCATCGTGCAAAGCATGTCACGCAACATGTTCATGCGGGCCGAGGCGGGCTTGAGCATTGGATGGTCCGGGCTGTACTGCAGCTTCACGGCCACCTGCTTGATGGCGTCGAGCACCTTGACGCGCTCAGAGGGTTCCAGCTTAAAGACACTCATCTCTTCGGCCGTTGCCTTGACCGCGGGCATGGAGAGCACCCGCGGTACTATGGCGTTGAGCCAGTACAGCTGCCGCACGTACGTGTCCGCCTTGTTGGAGATAATATTTGCCAGCCGCTCCTTCTTCTCCTTGTTAAAAGTGGGGACGGCAATTCCCGCGGCTAGGTCGTCCCCGGCCGCTTTGCTCGCGCGGTCGTAAATGCTCTTGATAACATAGGACCCAAACAGGCCAGGCTTTTCCGCCGACACATGCGCCATCTGCACCATCCATTCAAGCTGGTCCATCAGGGGCTGCGACCGCATCCGGGCAGTCATCAGCTCCGGCTCCATTATGGACGAAAAAAGGATGTCCCGTCGCAGGTCAGGGTCCGCTCGGGTGCCGCCGCTTTGAAGGTCGCGGCCGCCCGCGTCCACATGCATCTGCTCCCCAACAGTCCTGGCCCGCTTCCCCTCGCGCCGCACCTCCGGCGATGGCCCCGCCTCCACAACGACAGCACGCAGCGCCACGTTTTCTTGCGTCAGACTTACCATGCCCTCGCTATGCCGAGCGGCCGCGGCGGTGGCGGACTGCGCCTGGGCCTGGATTGCACCTGCCACCCCCACCATCTTTTCACCAAGCGCCAGCATCATGCCGCGCACTTCGTCGTGGCGGACCCGGTGCCGTTCTTCTGCCTCCTCCGCCTCCTCCTTGCGCCTGGCTGCAACGTACTCGAGGTACTTGCGGTCCGATTCCTTCATCACAACGGAGCCCGCATTCGCCACAGAGTCGGGGCGGCCGTCGGACCCCAGGATGCTGCCACCCAGCAGCGTTGGTAAAGGCGCAGTGGGCTCCGCCAGCGGGACCACGCCAGACGGAAGATTAGCGGGAGAATGGCCGCGAGAGGTACGGCGACGCTGGAACGGAGAGGGAGGCGGGCGAGGAGGGGGGCGAGGAGACGGTGGCCGAGATGGCAATGGGGGGGGGCACCCGGCAGCCCCAGCCCATAACTGCTGACCCATGTCGCTGGGAGGGTGCCCTATGTTCTCGCTCTCGTCCCAATAAGGCGCGCCGTCCACAGGCACGTCGGAAGGGTGCCAGATGGCAGCCTGAAAAGGCGCTAGGGCCCCACGGCTCACCTGCAGCTGCCCCCCCACAAGCGCAGACAGCGAAGTGATGCGGGCGGTCCAGATGGTCTGAGTGTCAGCATTGAACGTCGTAAGCCTGGACCGCAGCACCTGTTTCGACGGCAGCTCCCTAAAGACAATGGCACGCTGCCGGCAGTATTCCTTGAGGGTGTCCACCGTAGTTTGGTCGCTGTCCAATAGGTCTTGGGGCACTGGCACCAACAGCGGGTTGGTGCTGGATGGGGCGCTCGGGCCCCCACTCCCCGTCCATGCCGCTTGCGTGGCGTCCACAGACGCACTCAGTTGTTGCCCGTGAAGTTCTCGGCTGCCGCGTGCACCTCGGCGGCCGCCACGAGAGCCCGCGGCAGCTCCAGCACGGCCCCGCGCGTGGGACGGTGGTTGAGGCATGGAAGAATGCGAGGCGGGGGCTGTCGAGCAGAGGGGGGGGGCGACCGACGTACCTGTGGTCAGCCTCGCCGCGGGCAGGCACGGTCCAACCAGACCCGCAGTGACCGGCAAGGTGCATAGAAGATCGCGCGGAGCTGTTTGGCGTTCAAACGGCAGTCATGTGGCCCCTTCACTTAAAAAACTAGCAGTTTCAGATGCGAGGCAGTCAATCAACATGGTCGGCCAATGGGAAGGCCAGGTCCCAGTCTGGCCAGAATGCGGAGAGAAAGCTTCCGCCCTCCGCGCAGCCCCTTCACCAGCTGACAACGCGGACCCCGCGCCCTTCTATCCCTTCGCCCTCCCCCCCCCCCCCTGCCCCCCCGCAGGCTCCCCGGCCCTCTTCTGCGTGCGTGTGGCGAGCAACGCGCCTACAATAGAGAGGCTCCCCGCCGCGCCCGGGAGGTGCGCCGCGCTTTGCTCGGCCGCGAGCTGCGCCCAAGGGGGCTCGGAAACGAAGGGACGGGTGACGGGGACGGAGAAAGGGACGTTTAAGTTATGGGCATCTGGTTGTGCGGTGGAGGGGGAAGGGGGGTCATTGGGTGGCTCAGGGCGAGAATGGGGCGGCGTGGGGAAAGGGAATGGTAAAAAAAGGAGAGCGGGGGGGAGCGGCGAGGGGGGCTGTACATGCGCGTCAGCCGTGGCCGGTAGGGGGGGACACTGCGTGTTGAGGAGTGGAGACGACAGGTCCGCGTCATGTCCGACGCTCTGGCGTGGGGGGGGGCCCCGCTGCGCCGCCGATAGCGGCACAGCCGATTTACGCCTCGGATGTTCTGGTTGACGCAGCGGTGGCACCGTCGGCGGCAGCGTGCGTCTGCGCGCACCCCACGGCGTGTGGATAAAAAGCACAATCAAGAGGCGTGCCACCAACACACGCTCCACCGCCACCACCGCATTTACATACCCTCCCGAATCTGGGTCAGGCTCCTCCGGCACCCGAGCCCGTGCCGCATCTCTCTCTGTCGGCGTCGCAGCCACCTCCCACGCTTTCCCCCCCGCGCCACGGCTGTCGGCCGTCCCGCCGCCAGTGAGTGCGTCTGAGGCGGCTGCTGTCCGACACCTGTCAGCCCTAACGCATCATGTATCCCAGAGAAGTGGATTGACGCAGCAGAACCCTGCAAACCAATTGCACCCTCCCGCCGTCCCTCCCCCTTTCTACCGCCAGCGCCACCAGTACGGGCGCCACCACCGACTCAACCACCGCGGCCCTCTGCGGTACCGACGGCGGCAGCGGCGAGTAGCGGGGAGTGGCACTTCTCTTGGTGGCTTTCCCGGCCGGCACCAATCTCAACAAGCTGCACCGCCGCCTTCTGGCACCCGCTGACGCCATGGCGGGCGTTGATTCCGTGGCCAGTCAGAATCAGGTGGCGGCGGCGGGGCCGTGGGAACTTGGGGCCGCCCGCGACGGGGGTTGGTCTGTCAGTGGCGGGAACGGTGCTGGGGCCGAGGCAACTAGAGGAGATTGTTAGTTCGGGGGGAAGCGGCGCGGGTGAGGCGGCCTGTCTTGGCCGTTGGGGAAAAAGGGTACAAGTCAAGAGCGCAAGGACGTAAAGCGGCCGAAAAAATAATAGCCACTGCGCTCCACAACCAGAACGGGTAGGTGCACCGCCGCCTCCCCGTCATAGCGCTTGAACACCTCTTCCCCCACCCCTCCCCGCCCACAAGCCCATGCGCCCGGCGGATTGCACTGACGGTGATGGCAGCCTGAAAGGTTGCGGCAGTCAGCCATTTCACCGTAAAAAGGGCGTCTACACTGGACCGTCTCGGGCAGGCCCACTCTCGTCGCACTCACTCTTCTTCTCTCTCGCCGCGCCACGCTTTTCACTCACGTCCATACCACTCCGTTCCACTGCTGCGGCAGTCCCACGTACCCCACCGCCCCCGCCTTCCCCCAGCGTCCGGCCACTTGCCTGCGCCTGGTTGATCTGTTGGGTGCGGTAAAGTAGGTCGCGGACACGTTCCTGCTTCTCAAGTCCATCCTGCAGCATTTCTACAAGCTTGGCCTGCAGTGCCATCCCAGCTAAGCTGGCCTTGCGTGCTGTGGAAACCTCGAGCGCGTCCTTCACCTCAGCCATCGATTTGGCCACCGCCACAACAGCTAGATCGGACTTCTTTGCGCTGCCCGTCAGCGAGCTTCTGGCGCTTTGCACCGGCGGGGCGACGGGCGCTGGGAGAGTCACAAGGGATGACAGCTGCCACTCCTCCTTGTATCTCAGCCGGCGCGCCACTGCCCCCCCGCCTCCTCGCTCATCCGTTCGCCGCCCTCCACCCCATTCCCCCCCTACCGCCTCCTCCCCCCCGTCCCCTTCCCCCACCTCCCTCTCCCCGTCCACCACGCGTCCCACCTGCCCACCAGCGACCGCCGCGCATCCGCTCCGTGAGCTGCTTTCACCGGGGCCACCTGCTCCCCTGGCCGCATTTGGGGCGGTGGGCACTCCAATCTTGGCCGAGAACTTGGGGCAGCCCCGCAAAAGGAAGGCCGCAGGGACGCTCTTAAAAACGGGGGGGTCGCTCTTGCCCTTCTTGGTTGTCGCCTGGTTATTGGCCATGTACAGGAGCATCACATTCTCCTGCGTGTCGGCCTCTACCTCGCACGACGGGATGTTGGCTCGGTAGAGCTTGTCGGCCGCCAGGTACTTTTGGACTAGGCGCTGCAGCACACACCAGCGCGAGCGCAGGCTGTGACACGTCCTCTGGATGACCGCCTCCGGCTGCGTCTCGTAGGCTGCCGCGACTCTCTCCCAAAAAAGGTCTTGGTGCATGTCAGCGACCGACTCGGTGATGCGAATTTACGCTCGTGCCAGGGCCAAGTCTTCCGCAGCCGAGAAGGACGGGCCGCGGATCGCCTTGGTGCTGCCATTGTCTGTCATCGGAGCCGCGCGCGCGAGCCGGCGGCGGCGCTGGGGGTAGCAACGTGGTAAGGAGGGTGGGTGGGACGGCGGATCTGTGGGCGCTGCTCCGTGGAGTGGAACGTGTGAGGCGTCGTGTGGCAAGCACTGCTCAGAACCGCAGATGCCCCAGGATTGCGCGACACGAAAGTGCACTGCAGCACATCTCAACAATTGCAAAAGGTGTCTCAAATGGCAAGTCTCTTCCGCGCAGCTGGCGCATGTGATTGGCAGAAGCGTTTTCCATAAGCATCACGGTTGAGGCATCCTGAGATGGATACCGTTCAGATATAGCTTTCCATATCGCGTTTTCCATTAGTATATGGCGATTTCCATCACCGGTAGACTTGCTCAATGGAAACACGTGGAGATTTGGCGCACCGGTGGACGTGCTCTGACCCCAGGTAGCAACCATTCATGTTTTCTCTCACGATCCCGAGGTCGACTGTTCATGAAAAGCACAAAGTGAAACAGCGTTGCACACCACGAGGTCAGCGATACTTTTTTCTCCCGGTGTAGGTTTTTTTTTTTTAGACTCGGGTGTGAGAGCTGTTTGGGGGGTCCCCCCAGATATCAACCATCGAACTCCCATACGAGAACGGATTCCTGTGCCACTGTTGCTTGAGTAGCTGAATCGATGTGTTTCGTTTCGTTGTGGCCGCACGACTGGATGTGTCACCATCCCATATTCCCCGGGCTCCCATCAGCCCAACCCAGCTTCCACAGCCCTAGTGCGGCCGCTTCCGAGCTCACGAAGTGCCACGCCTCTCTCATCGGCAATGGGCGTCCCACGGCTTCCATCCTTCGCCGCTGCTTGGCCGCCCGCCGTCCATGCGCCCGCTTGCGCGGGCAGGCGGCGGTCAGCTACCACGACTGCGCCTCATGAACCACGTCCTCACACAACTTGATCCATGCCTTGCAGGCTCTGACCTGCTCGGCGGCCAAGATGTTTGCATCCCGCTGGGCTTTGAGCTCGGCGGCGCGCTTCTCCCGCAGCTGGCAGTTCTTCCTCTGCGCCTCCGCCTTTCGCTCCTTCTCCTCATCCAATGCCTGCAAGGCCGCCACCACCTCAGGTGCTGTCAGCACCACAGGCCGCCCCGCGGTTGAAAGCGTCCCGTTAGAAACAATAGGGACACACAAGTCCTTGCGCATGACCGGGATCAGGCGAACCTTCATGAAAGCTGTGACAAACCCCGAATCTGGGTTTGAATATTCGGAGCAAGTGGCTCAGAATTGAGATTGGATTTCACCCGACCCATGAGTGAAATATTCCGATTTCAGCTCGAAATTCCGACTGGGACTTTCGGCACCCCATTTGCAGAGTATTGCAGTGGTTCGTATCTTGGGGATTTTTGCGCGGGAGCCAGACGGATTTCTACGCTTGCTTGCTTTGATTGTGGAGCCTTTTTATTGGGTGGTCTGAGTGTTCATTTTTTGCGTGTTTTGCGAGGGGTGTGCGCGCGCATGCGTGCACACGAGGGTTTATATGCGCGGGACAGCAAGGCGGGGAGGGCCCCCCTTGGCTGCCAAGTAAACTCCGTCTGGCTCCGACACATCTTGTTCGTGCCTTGGCGAGTCGGCCACTCGTCACACGCAAGTCGCGTGTTGGTGTTGCACGGGTTGCTTCCGGTGTTCCAAGTTGGGACCCGAGCGTGCGTGTTCCGCCCCCACAAGTTGTGGGTCGGCGTAGCCGTACTGCTACAAAAGCGAGGTCGACGTCCAAAACTGGCTGGGCGGCCCGCCTGCTCAGCGACTCCGCAGACTCGCGCGATGGGTCCAGGGGCCACATGCCAACACGCTGGAAGGCAGACGACACGTTGCTTGGGGTGAACGTGGTGCCCTCCGCCTCCTTTGCGCAGTCCATGAGGTCCAGAAAAACAAACCGCCGCCCCGTCTCCACGCAGTCGGACACCCGCTCGCGTTTGCAGCGGCGCGCAGCCGGCTGGAATCTCCCAAACATTGTCGGCGCGTCCAGCGCCTGGATGAGATGGCTGAGCTTAGAGGGCTCCACGAGCACCGTGACCTTGTTCTTCAGGAGCTGGATGAGCCCGGGCGCCGAGAGGCGCACTTTGGCCCCGTCCACCGCGAGCAGCTTGTTCTCTTCAGGGAAGTAGCCAGCCGAAGAGACCCCGGAGTGCGTCGCGTACGCGTCAAAAATGGTCTTGTGAAACTCAGGTGGCCGCCGCCGTGTGACGACGGAGCCCTCCGGTAGGTGCGCCGCAAGCGGCAAATACCGCTTCGTGCCGTTCTCGGTCACGACAGCGTAGGCGTGGCCGCTTGTTTCCCCGTCGACGACGCAGAAAAACGGAGCAGCCACGCCACCGGGCGATACAGCCCGACGGAAAAATTCTGCCAGGACATCCAGGTCCTTCGCCTGGATATCCCGCCACCTGCCTGGATATCCAGGCATCCTTCCGGAGGATTCTGGCATCATCCAATAACTAGCCTTCTAGAACCATCCCTCTTGATCCGTCCAGAGCCAGATGCCAAGCGGACGTTATGGCACGATATCGAGGTTGATGATGGTTAGCACTGTGATTGCATGGGTCGTCGGACTGTGATGGCCGGCGCATTTCACCGGGCCTTCCACTCGACAGGCGGCTCGGGCAAGTCATGGAGTGGATAAATAAGAGACTGCTTGTCCGCCCACAGCTCTTCACGTTTGCCGTTAGACCATCGCCTCGCCCCTCTCCACTCGCTCGCCCAACCGCGCACCGGCGCCCTCCTCCCCCCCCCGTGGCTCCTCACGCGCTCGCCCCCCACACACCGGCGCCCTCCTCCCCCCCCCACGCCATGTCCGCCCCGGGCAAAAAGCGCTTTTGTTTCTGTTGGCGGTGCACCGACGACGGTGCCACTGGCCCACGCATGGTCAGCCGCACTACGTTCTACGAGCACCGTGGCCGGAACCGCTCCGCTCCTGGCCAACCCGAGACGGAGAGGTGGGAGGGAGGGGGGTGGGAAAGCCGGGCCAGTGCTGTCGTCAGCCAACCCGCGATGCACGGCGCGTCAGGGGCCGACGCTGTGGGTGAGCAAGTCCTGGGCGAGTCGGCGGGGGGGGGAGGGGGGGGAGATACCGGGGGGGGAGGAGCGGGGAGGCCGGGGGGACTGGGGCGGTGGTGGCCTGCTTGATATACGCGGCGGGGACGGGGGTGGGAGCGAGGAGGAGGATGGGAACGGGGAGGAGGAAGGTGATGGTTTTTTAGACGACTTTGCAGACTCTGCAGCCGACGACGATGGCGATGGCGAGATGGGACAGATACGACCTGTGGCCGCGGCTGATGACACTGCTAAGAACCAAGTCATCTTCCCAGTGGAGCAGTTTAGGGAGGTCATACACGACTTTGCTTTCTTTTGTTTGAGTGTACATCATCTCTTTTCAAGGAATGCAGTGCAAGACCTCCTGCGCCTGCAGTCGCTCAACCTGCACGACCGCTCGCCGTAAAAGCAGCAAAGACTTGCTAACGCGGCCGTCGACTTGCACGAGACAGTCGTCGACGTCTGTCCCGCAGTGTGCATTGCGTACACAGCCGGCCGATCCAGCTTTTCCGAATGCGACATTTGCAAACAGCCGAGGAACAAGAGGGGCTCGACCACTCCACACAAGCAGGTCACGAATTGGCCAATGACTCCCTGGCTTACGGACAATTTGGAGGACCCCTTCCTCGGAAAGGACATGACTGTTGGCATGCCAGGTAGCGGCCGCAAGCCCACCCCGTATCATCCGCATTGCTGGGTTAATTTGGGCTTTGAGTGTCACGGCCTGATAGTGTCACGGCCGGACGGTACAAGCGGGGTGATTTACAGTGCGTTGTGTTTCTTCCTTGCCTGCGTGTGGGGCGGTGGCCGTGCGAGCTGAAGTTCCTGGCCGGGTGCCGCGAGTGGGTGCGACCGGCACGGGGGGGGGGGGCGCGACCGGAGGGCGCCACGAGAGAGTATAAGACGGAGAAGGGCGCGGGCCGAGTAGACCCAGAGGGATAAAGTGCGCGTGTTTGCGTAACAGGTTATGGGCCCAGCTCGCGCTCACACCCCACACACCGCCCCTCTCCCGACGCTGCTACACCTGCTGCACGCGTCCTTCCGCTGCCTGCCTCTTCCGGGATGGAGGGCATGATGGCCGACGCGGAGGACCGGTCGTTCCGCCGGGTGCCGAAGCTGGACGAGGACTACTCCACATGGGCCCTGCTACTTAAAACCCACCTGGTTACACAGGAACTGGTACAGCCGACAGAGGAGCCGCCCCCTCCAGAGCGCGAGGCGGCCGCGCTGGAGAGGTACAGCAGAAAAGACAGGAAGGCGCTGGCGGAGATCATCCTTGGCGTGAAGGCCCAGCACCTCCCTACCCTGGCCGAGGCCAAGACGGCTCGCCAGGCTTGGGACGCGCTGGAGGAGGCGTTTCAGAGCATGACCAGCGCGCGCAAGGTCCAGCTGACACGCGAGCTCGCCACCCTGCGTATGGGGGAAGGTGAAGCTCTGATGGCCTACATTGGGCAAGACAAGACGCTGCGGGCAGAGCTCGCAGGGGCCGGTCACCCGGTCGGGGAGGACACGGCGGTGACACACGTGCTAGCGGACCTGCGCCGGGTCTACAAGACAATCACGACTGTGCTGCTGGCGGCGGGGGTGTCCCTGCTGTGGAACCAGTTAATCCCTGCACTGCTCCCAGTCGAGGTGGAGCAGAAGGAGGCGGCGCAAAAGGGCGGCGGGGAGCCGTCAACGGCGTACGGCGCCTACAACTCCGCGGGCAGCCGTGGTCGAGGCGGGCCGCGGGGGCCAGTGGCCCCTGCGGCCATGCAGCTGGTGTGCTGGTACTGCAAAAAGCCTGGCCATCGCCGCCATGAGTGCCGAAAGCTCACGGACGACAAGAAGCGGCGGGGTGGAACCGGTGGCGGCCGCCATCGGGGACCTGACGACGGCGCTTCGGGGGCAGTGGTGTTCGCTGTGACTGTCAGGAACACGCACCCTCCCATTGCAGGGCAAGTCGCAGCGTCCAGCCAATCGGAGTCGCGCAGCCGCGGACAACACACGTGGATAATTAACTCAGGCGCAAGTCATCAAATGACCAACAAGTCTTCCAATTTGGCCAACTACATGCCGACGGGCGGGTTCTCCGTGACGCTGGCGAACGGGGAGACGGCTGAGGCGGTGGGCAAGCGGTCGCTGCTCTTGAGCCCCCAGACGGGTGTTCAAGTCACACTGGGGGAGGTGTTATACGTCCCCAGCTTGGCGGATAACCTACTGTCGGTGCGGGTCGTGACCCGGCATGGGGGCGAGGTCAAATTTATTGGCGACACTTGCACGGTGCACTCACCCACACAACTGGTGCTGACCGGGATGTCCAACCCCCGTAACCAGTACGAGGTGGTAATGGAGGCGCCGACGGCCGCCGTCGCCTACGGCCAGGCGTCCAGCGAGGTGGCGCGCCTCTGGCACCGGCGCTTTTGCCACCTCAGCGCCGCCAAGCTCCGCACCGTCAGTACCCTGGTCGACGGTGTGGCAAGTCGGGTGTCCACAGGGTACCGTAATCAGGGGGGAGGGTTAACGCACAAACCCGTAACCGCAGTGCCAAGACTATGGCAAGTAAGCGGGACAAAGAAGGATACGTTTAGACCTGCCGAGCAGGGAGGGGCAGGGCGAGAACGCCGTCGCGAGCCCAGAAGTGGCGCCGCGCGCCCGCCACAACCCTCGATCGGACAGGTCGACCGGGTAGGGTCGACCTGTCCTAAGAAATAGAAGCGAAATCCCTCCAAGACGATAATTGCATGCGAAATTGGTGAGTACCCCCCGAAAGGGCGTGCCACACTCGCCGCATGGGAACTGGATTATATACCAAATCCGATTTTCCCATTGGCTGGGAACTAGCTAGTTCCCAGGGTACATATTGTAGATTGAATCATTACAGTGCGTGGGCACTTGGGCGGATGCGTATGTAACTGTGATCGATACGGTTTAAGGCCGTCACGGACTTGTAATGTTTCTCAGCGGAAGTGCGTCTCGACGATCTTTTCACGAGTTTCATACTTAAAATCAGAATAGTCCCTGAAAGTGGAGTCGGGTAGTCTCCACAGCAACAACTAACTCTACGACTTGTTTTCTCGGAGGTGGCAGGCACCGCGGGACGGCGGCGGCTGTCGCCGACTTGAGGGCTACCTCGTACCGGCGGCCGCCATGTCGGCGGCCGGCGGGGCGGCAAGCGGGGGGGGCGTGGTGCCCCCCGGGGCTGGCGGGTGCGTTGCCAGTGGTGCCGACGGGGCCCAGCGGTGGCGGGGGCGCTGCCGGTGGGGGTGCGGCGGCAGCCGCCGCCGCACCCCCGCAACCAGGTGTAGATGGAACCAGGGGGTCGGAGGGGGGGAGCGGCAAGCCGTCCCCCCCCCCCCTCCGCGCGACCCCCCCCAACACCCTCTGGCCCCCGGCGGTGGCGTGGCTGGGGGGCACTGCCCCCGAGCCTCGCCACCGCCGGGCCGCGTCGCCGCCCCCCCCCCGTCCACGTCGGGGCCCCCGGGTGCATATCCCCGGGGTGGGGGGAGCGGGGGGCACCTGCCCCCCCACCCCGCCCCCCTCCTGCCCGCCGTGGGCGCCGCTGCCGGCGCCCGCCGCCTCGTCGCCCGCGGGCACCGCTGCCGTGCAGCCCTTGCCGCTCGTCGCCGCAGCCTTGCCGCTGCCGCTGCCGCTGCCGCTCCCGCGCCGTCTTGGCCGCCCACCCCGCCGCCGGCCGCTGCCACAGGCGCGTTGCGGCCGCGCGGGGCCGCGGCCCCCCCAGCAGCACAGCCGCGCCCGGCGGCGGAGCCCACCCCACCGCCGCCACCAGCAGTTGCCGCCGCCGCCGTCCGGTCGGCGCGCGCCGTGGCGGCGGGGACACGTTTCAGGGCCGGCAGGCCAGCAGGCATGTGGCCCCGCCCGGCTGCCCGCGCTCGCCGCTCCCCGCCGCCCGCCTCGCCCGCGTCTCCCCGCGCCGCGAGCCGCCCGGCTGCCGCGCCCACCGCGCGGCCCGCCAAGAGCTCCGCGTCCCGGCGGCCCCCGGCGGCGTCCGACGCCACGGCGGCCGCCGTGTCCACGCCACCGGCCGCAGCCGGCTGGCCGCCAGCCACGGCCAACCCTGTGGCCGCCGCCGCGCCGCTGGCGGCGGCCGCCACCAACCCCTCGGCGGCGGCGGGGGTCCCTTGCGGTCGTGGGGGTGCGGGCGGCAGGGGAGTGCCCCCCGCCGCCAAGACCCCCGCGCCCGCCGCCCGGCCCACCACCCCCTGCGCGCCCGCCACCCGCCGCGGCCGACGTGCGCGCCGCAGCCCGCCCGCCGCCCGTCGCCGCCACCGCCTCGTCGCCGCCCGTCGCCGCCACCGCCACCGCACCGCCGCTGCCGCGCGGCGCCATGGCGGCGGCGGCGGTGGCAGCGGCGGCTGCTTCAAAGGCCAAGGGGGGGGCGACGAGGGGAAAGCATCCCCCGCCGCCCAGCAACTCCCCCCCCCCGCCAACGTCGCCCCCGCCGCCACCCGCTGCACCCCCAACCGGCCGCCAGCCCGCCGCGCCCGGCCGGCCGCCGACCCCGCCGCCGCTTGCCGCCAACGCCGCCGCTGCCACCGTGGCGAAGCCGCTTGCCGCCCGGCCGGCGACGCAGGCGAGCGCGGTGGCGACAGAGACGGTCGTGGGGAGGCCAGCGGGGGGGGGTCGCCCCCCCCAGCCAAGCTCCATTTCTCCCCCGGCGCCACCGTCGCCGCCCGCCACGCCCGCACCCACCACCGCGTCCCCAGCCGCCGACGCGCCCTCGGCCGCCGCGACCGCCGCACCGCCGCCAGACGTCGCCGCCGCGGCCGTCGCGGCGCCGCCGTCGCGCGCCCGCCCCCCTGGCCGCGGGGGTTGGCGGCAGCGGTCGTGGCGTCGGCGGGGGGGCGGACGGAGAGGGATCGCTCCCCCCCGCGCCGCCACAACCCCCCCCCCCGCCGCAGCCACCGCCCTCCTCCTCCCCGCCCTTGGCCGCTGCCCCGCCGAGTGCGGCCGGCGCGCCGTCGGACGTCGCCGCCGCGCCGCCCGTCGCCACCGCTGCCGGGAAGGTGTCCATCGCGTCGGCCGTCGTCGCCGTCGCGTCTGCCGCCGCCGGCCCGTCGCCGGCCTCGTCCATGTCGTCGGCGGCCGGCCCATCGCCGGCGCCGGCCACCAGCGCGGCAACGACGCGGCTGCCCGCCGCCACAGCCACCGCCGCACCGCCGACGAGCCCATCCCCCGCCGTCACCGTGCCGCCCTTGGCCGCGTCGTCTCGTGGCTGTCCGTCGCGTCGGCCAGCGCCGCCGTCCCGTCCGGCGTCGCCGTCCCGCCGCCCTTCACGTCCCTGGCGTCGACTGCCGGGTCGTCGCCGGCGCCCGCCACCAGCGCGGCCACGCCGCAGCCGCCCGCCGCCACGCCACCGCCGCGCCGCCGACGAGCTCGTCCCCCGTCGCCGCCGTGCCGCCCTTGGCGTTCGCCCCCCGCCGCGCCGCCGCCGAGGCCGGCCAGCGCCACCGCCGCGCGCCGCGCTGCCGCCGCCGCCGGGAGGGTGGCCGTCGTGACGCCCGGCGCCACCACCAGCACGTCCGCTGCCACCGCCGCCTCGGCGTCGCCGACGGCTATGTCGTCGCCCGCCGCGCCGGTCGTCGCCCCCGCCGCCCGCCGGCCGAGGAGCACGCCGGCCGTCGCCGCGCCGCCGCGGGCCGCCGTCGCCGCCAGCACGATGCCCGTCATGGCGTCCGCCGTTTCCGTCTTGTCCACCTCCCCCGGCGCCGTCATGGCGGTGGCGCCGGTCATGCTGCCGGCGTCGTCGCCGGCCCGTCCGCCGGCGCCGCCGTCGGCGGTGCTGGCAGGGGCCGGCACCGCCCAGCCGACGTCCTTGGCCGCCGCCGCGGGCGGCCCGTTGCCCACCCCATGGCGGCGGCCGACGCCGGCCGTGGCCGCCACTGCCGCCGCGGGGGGCAGCAACGACGGGTTGACGAGCCGCGCAGGCGGCGGGGCCCGGCCGGCCACACCACCGCCGTTGTGGCGGCCCGCCCCCCCCAACAGAAGAAACTCGGGGATGCCGCGGCCGGCCGGCAGCCGGCCCCCCGCGGCTGTCCCGCCGCCGGCCGCGGCCGCCGCCGCCTCCGCCGCCGCCGCCGCGGGCCCTCCACATGTCGCCGTGGCGGCGGCCGCAATGCCACCGCCGCCACGAGCCGTCGCGCCGCTGCAAAGCGGCAGCGCGGGGCCACCGACCGTCGCTACCGCTGCCGTCGCAGCATCGCCGTTCGCCGCTGCGCGCCGGCCTTGGAGGGTGGCGGCGGCGGGCCAGGTGTTGGCGGGGTAAGGGGAGGGGGGAGTGTGCGCCCTCCCCCCCCGCCACCCCCCTGTCCGCCGGGGGCGCCGCCGCGGGCGCCGGCGGCGCGTGTGGCTATGGCTGCTCGCCCACCGCCGCTGGCCCGTCCGCCGCCTTGCCGCCCATGGCCGTGGCCGCCGAGCGGCCGTCCCCGCGCGCCGCCGCCTTGCTGTTGTCCACTGCCGCTGCGGCTGCCGCGTCGGCGCCATCTAGGTTCTCCCCCCAGCTGCCGGCCGCCGCAGCCGCCGCCACATCGAGGCCGCGCGAGGCCGCTGCCCCCCCCCCACCCCGGTCGCGCCCGGCGACGGCGGTGGCCGGCTGCGCGCCGCCGCCGAGGCCGGCGGTGGCTGACGTTACCGCCCTGTCGACGCGCGCGGTGGCGGATAAGACACGTGGCAGGCATGGGGAGCGGGCGGGGGGGACCTGATCTACGCACCCGCCGTCACTTTCGCCCGCCGGGGGGCGGGCCCGCTACCCTCACCGCGCCGCCCACTACAGGTGCTGCGGCTTAGGCGCCCCGGGCTACCTTCGCCGCTTCGATGCGGCGCCCGGCGGCGTTTCGGGGTCAGTAACCGACCCGTCTCCCGCCGCGGCGTTGGTGGGCGCTGCGGCGGTGCCCGGAGTCGTGCGGGGGGTGACGAGGGGGGAACACCCCCCGGCCGCCTAACTTCACCCCCCCCCCCATGACACCACAACCGCCGCCCCGAAAACCACCCGCCGGCCCGCCGCGGCTCACCCGCCACCAGCGGTCACCGCGGCCGCACTGCCGCCGGCCGTCTCCGCTCCCGTCATCGTGCCAGCGCCGTCCTTCTGCTTGCTACGGGGGTGGAGGGCGGTAACGGCGCACGTGCCGGCGGCGGCCAGAAACACCCCGCCACCTCAGTCGTCACCGGGCTCGCGGCCAATCCCCGTCGCCGTCGCAGTGGCGCGTGCGGCCGCCGCGTCGCCGGCCGTGGTCGATGGGGCCCGCCGTCTTCGCCGTCACGGCAGCTCCGCGGCCGGCCGCGACCGATGTCGCCGTCTCGTCGCCGCCCAACGCCGCACAGACGCCCAGTGCAACCACGCCATAGGGAGTGACGGTGGCCGTCCTGACGACGGATTGTTGTGAGAAGGGGAGAAGGGGGTCCTCGACCACCCGCGCGCGCGCACTCCTGCTCGCCCGCACTCGCCTCGGCGACGGTGCACACAGACAGCGATTATCGGCCCTGAAAGTATGTCGTCGGACACAAGCGTGCGAGACGTCGGTATGAGTTGAAGCGGTAAGGGGCCCTTTGATTGCCCTGCGAGGCTGGACTAAATAGCGCGGTGAGCCCCTGGTCATTGGTGCCCTTCAGGCCCTGTACGGGAACTGGGCCTGAGCGAGAGGAGTCCAGCAGCAAACGCGCGCGTGCAGCGCTCACGCAGGGCCGGCGTATCGTTTGGTGCTGCACGACCCCCTCCCCAGGTTGATGGCACCGGTCAGTCGGTCCGTCCAAGTGCCGTGGCGCTCTGACCCAGCTGTGAAACTGCGCGAATGTCGCCGAAATTCAAACAATTGGACGCCTTCTCCAGATCCACCGGATGAGCACAAAACCTGCCCGGCAGTCTTTTCGGGGCACATAAAAATATGTGGGCTGTCTCGTGATTGTCGACCTTTCTGCAATCACGTTGATGGACAGACACGGTCTCCTGCGTCAATGAATCCTCTGCGGCTGCGCGCCGTGACCACAGACCAGCTTGCACGCCGTGTCCCCACCGTCGCGCCATCGTCACTGCGTGCTCTCGTTGCCCGCGTCTCTTTGTCGCCTCTCCCCCTGTCCCCGCTGTCTCCTTCGCCGGCCCGGCGACCCACCCCCTCCACTCCTGCGCGCACCACCCCTCACTGTCTTTCCCCCATACCTTTCCCAACGTGCGGAGCTTGCAGTTCACCATGGATGATGCTCCATTCATGGATGTGATGGGCGCCGCGGCTGATGGCTTGCTCAACGGTGGCGCTGCCGACAGCGACGACGAGAACGACGAGGCCGGGGATTTCGGCTCCGGTGCCATTTCGGCCGACCGGCTTTCTGGTGGTGATGTTCCCGTGGTTGGTGCTTTGTCCTTTGAGGTGGAGAGTGATGAGCGGACCGCGCGCCGAGCCTCATCGCAGAACGCGGCGTCGTTTGCTATGTCCGAGCAATCGTGGTCCAGTGCGGACAAAGCTGCCGGACGCTTTATTCGTTTTCTTGCTCGTGCCTACGGTGTGGTTGGGGCGGCTGGCGCTGATCCCGTGGAGCAGCAGGCGATGGCGATGGCTACCAGGCTGGACGCGGCACTACCAATGAGGCTGCGGCGGTACTTTGCTTTGCTGCGTGAGGGGGGGCGTGCGCATTTGGTTGGTGGTAAGAATTCACCTCTTGCCATGAACACCATTCGCAACATTGCCTCCTCTTTACGGCGCTTCTTTGCCTTGGCGTGTCGCGACTTTGCAGGGGAGCAGCCGTACGTCAAGGGGTGTCGGGGCCAGGACGAGGCGTACGTGCCCGTCCTCGACGTGGACAGAACCCCAGCGGAGGAGGCCGAGGGCGCTACGCACCGGGGGTGCCCCGTGAAGCACCTCGTGGTGGTGGAGTGGCTACAGGGGTCCAGCAAGAGGGCGACGAGCCTCGGGGAGGAGGCGGCTCAGACCCCGCCTGTGACGGTGGAAACTATGGTCACAGCGTGTGACCTGGCGTCGGCCGGCTTCACCGCCCAAGATGTCGTCGTTGAGCCAACTGTTCAGGAGTACTGCCGGCTGACAATCTACGTCATTATGGTTTACTCCTGGTGTACTATGCTGCGGCCGGTGAACCTCCTCGGATTGAAGTGCCACGACGTCATGTTTGCCCCAATGGTGGGTGCCAACCTGACGTTTTTCGAGACCCACGGCCGACCACGGTGGGTACGTGTTCGGTACTCCAAGCTGAAGACCAACGTTTCGGGAACCGCACCAACCCCCGCCTACTACTTCTGGTCGGTTTTGAGTACGCAAGCGGAAATGGAGGCGTCGGACGTCTACGGCAGCTCTACCTGTGTGCGCTGCCCATTTTCTTGGTGCGACCTACCTGTTTTTTCCTACGTCTACGCTCAATTGAGGGCTGCCGACCCTGCCTTTACTCTGAGGTCCGAACTTCCTTTTTTTGTCATCCCGGTGGCGGGAGCGGCAGGTGCCGGCGGAGCCATGACGGGCGAGCCCGTTTCGAAGGGCTGGTGGGAGCAGAACCTTGCCTCGTTCGTTCTCATTTTCGACCCCGCCTTGAGTGCCCGTGGGGTGGGAGGACTGTACGGGTTCCGGAGGGGTGCCACCCAGTTCTGGCTGAACTACACTGGAGATGTGGACATGGTCATGCGAATGGGTGTGTGGAAGTCAAACTCCACTCGCTTCCTATTCTATGTTCTCAACTACCGGTGCCGCGGGACGCTGCGAGCAAGAATCCGCGACTGCTACCGGGTGGACAGCGCCGACCTTGCGACTCGGGTTGGTGGTCTTGTTGACGAGTTTATGGTTTGGTTTGAGCAACGCGTCGTCGCCTTGCAGGAGGCGAACCATGGCAACTTTTTTGTGGGCGCTTTCGGGGCCGAGGTGGCGGCCAAGGTGCTTGACATGGTGAACGTACTCTTGCGGACGCATGGCGGGGTTGGACTCATTGGGGGTGCCAACGGCGAGTAGGTTTTTCATTTTTCCTTGTGCTCCTTAGTAACGAAGATGCAAGAACCAGCCCCGCGCGCAATACACAATAGCAGCTCCCCCCCACTGGTGAACGAGCTCCCTTCCTACCGTGGCCTACTGAAGAATGTGGAAGGCATCAATGGCGGCCGGAGGCGCCTCGTCCAACGCGACGACGGTGCCGCCGTAATGACAGCATAGCGCGCCGGCCATCGAAGCCATGGAGGGAACTGTCTTTGCTCAGACTGGTGGGCACCGCTGGAGACACAGACACCACCCCCCTGTCTGTTGTCGGGCACCACAGCCGACCCGGGCGGCCGTGGGAGGCGCCGATTCCGTCGGAAGCGTCGACCAAAGCAACAGTCGCAGCCGCTTCGGCAATCATAGAGAGCACCGCCGTTGTCGCCGCTACTGGCATAAACTTGGGCTGACGGGTGTGACGCAGAGACTTCGGAGGAGTCGCGGGTTGCTCCTGTCGTTTTTGAACCGGCTTCTGAAGGCGCTTTTATAAAGACCGCGGAAGCTCCCGGTTGCACAGGTCATTCCGTGGCCAAATGGGGAAACGCCCCACTCAGTGCGCGGTGGTCGTAGGTTCGACAACGGAGAATGCGATAAATGGTATCTACCTCCCGGTTTCAAACGTTGCGTCTGCTTCGGTTCAGATTTTAAGTGGCCTGACCAGCTGGTGTTCGCTATTGCTTCGGCGAAGCAGCCCAGAATCGTGGCAGGAGAGGACCGTTATCTGGTGTGCTATGCTCCGTGTCCCAGATTCGCCCACGACGTAAAACTCGTGCTGCGGCAAGTGGTACAGTGACGCTTGTCGTCAAGGGGTAGTTGGCCGTAGCCCTGTACACCACGGTATCACTTTGAAAATCGCAGCGCCGAAGTTATTCGTAATGCTTGCTTCATGTTTCATGATATCTGTGTTCTCCCAATTCGGAGAATTGCAATAGTGAAATCGGGTCGCATCAACTTGGGGCATATGTCCCAACTCCAGTTGTTTGTCCACACTTTTTTTTTTTTTTTTGCTCGTCGCTCCGAAAATCAATGCGCCCTTGTCGCCGACTCTAGTACCCCTGGCACCTGCGCTGCCATTGCCGTCACGGCCGCCGCCATGGCTGCCGCCGACGGGGCCGTGGCCGTCTCCGTCACTGTGCGCACCGTCGTGCTGGTCACCGCCACTGGACCGCGGCGGCTCGCTCTGCCGCGCCCGCTGCCGCTGCCATGCTGCCCTCTTGTACGCCGCCGCCGCCTGTGTTCCCGCCGCAGCCTCCACAGCCTTCCCGATGGGCGCGCCGTCGCTGTCATTGCTGCCCCTGATGCGGCCCTTTTCTCGCCGTCGCGATGCCCGTCGCGTCGGCGGGCGCGGCCGCAGCCGCGGCCGGCAGCCGCGGTGGCTGCGGAAAGGAGGCGCAGGGTGGGGCAACGGAGGATGACTGGCGCCTGGGGATGCGCTGGAGAGGGTAAAGTGGGCACGGGGCCACGAGGAGAGGCGGTGACAGGTGGGTCGGATGGGAAGGTGGGCTGGGCTGCTTGCTGGACTGCCGGGCGGATGGGCGGGCGCGGCAAGGTGCTCTGATGGCAGGTGCAGGGCGTTGCGGATGCTCCCCGCATGGCCGTAAAGCGTGAGGGACTCATACGGGCGGGTGTTGAGCTCGCTGAGGGCCGGCAGCGGGGTGGGAAGGCAGCCGCGGACCCAGTCGGGTGGCCGCGGGTGCGAGGAAGGGGGCGGGCTGGTGCCATCCAGCTTGGCTAGGGCTACTGCAGTGCGCGCGGAGGGAAGGAGAAACATTGGCACCCTGCTCCAGGTGGGCGGTGCCCCCCGGTAACTGATGTTTTCGGAAAGCCTTTCCCTGCGGCTTCAGAGCCGGCGCACCTGATGGCGCGCGGGCGGGACACTGCACCGGCTCCCCCCGACGTGGGGGGGTTATCGGACGTTGGCGCAGGTACACCCAGTGTGGGCCACGTGGAGAACGCCCGCGCAACCCTCACCACCGCTGTGTCCACCGCCACTGCTGATGCGTCACCGGCGGAGCAAGATCTCCCGGGTGGCCAGGACCGGCGGCCGCGGCTGTCTCCGCCTCCGACGCTGCCGCCCCCGTCGCCGCTGGGAGGAGGAGGGCCAGCCGGGAAAACAGAGGCGGGGGGAGCGCAGTGGCCCGAGCCGCCGCCGTAGTGTGGCCGTGGTGTGGCCGCCGCCACTCCCGTCGGCTGCGGCAGGCAGGGACGCGGCAGGGGAGGGGGAGCGGAGCGTCCGAAAGTTTCGGTGGGCCCGACACGTGCTGGCCAGCCTGGAAACTGGGTCGCTGATTGGCTGTTCAAGTTGACTGACTTGCGTCACCAAAATCCCCGCCAAATCCCATCGGGTCACCTAAAACCGAGGAGCTGGCTGCGCTGTCGAGGTTTGTAACAAAAAGCGCCCCTCACCGCAGGCAGCGACACGGCGGCGGCGGCGGCGTCCATGGGTGGCGCGGCCACCTGCAGGGGCGACGGCCGCAGCGGCTGACGACGTCGCCGGTGGGGACAGGGCTCGTCCGGCGCCCGACGGCCGCCTCGCCGTCGACGGTGAGTCGGCGAGGGCCCTCTCGGTGGTCGGCAGGGCCGCGGCGACGGCCACCTTCCCCTCCACGCCCCCCGCTCCCCACCCGGAGCACCAGCGGCTGCTGCACAGAAGCTTGAAGCGGCCCGGGAACTTGGCCACGCCGCCGAGGCGCGGGCTACCGCGGCAGCATGCGCGCGCTGGCGCGCGCTTACGAGACGCTCACGCGCGAGGCGGGGGGTTGAGTGGCGGCCGTGGCCTGCGCCGTCACGCCACGGCCGCGCAGGACGGTGCCGTCGGGTGGAGCTGCAGTGGGGGTGGCCCGAATGCGGGGAGGTGACGCCGGAAGGCGTGACGCTACACGGGGGGGATTGGCGGCGCCGGCGGTGGGTGTGTCTGTGGAGGCAGGTGCACCGCCCAGGGGAGAGCGGCCGCAGGGCTTGGTGGGGGTTGGCGGCGGCAAAGGAGTTGTTAAGTGGGGAACGTCGCACCGACTGCGCCTATGCGGTTTGTTTTTTCGGGGGCGGGCCGGGGGTAGGTACTGCAATATCTGCGCCTGAGGCGCCGCACCACTGCATCACAGGGGGAGGACACTATGTCCTCATGACGTGGGGGGTGCATACGACACGACACAACAGCCGTCCATTTATCGTGAGGACGGGCAGGGCGTTCAGTTCCCCTCTTCTGCCGCCGGCGCACCGCTGACGCGGGGGCTGCTGCCCCCCCCCCGTTGCGGTCACGATTGGCGCTGGCGGCAGCAGGGCGCATTCCGCCGCCGAGGGCAGCGGCTGCCACCGCCGCGGCGCCGTCGGCGCCGGCGGTCGCAGTACGGACACGTGGCAGGGCAGGCGGGCGGCCGGGGGGGACTTGGCCCCGCCCGCCCGTCGTAACTCCCGCTCCCCGCGGCTCGCCGTGCCCGCCTCGCCCCCCTCCCCTCGCCGTCTGGCCGCCGCACGCACCGCGCGGAAGCCACAAACTCCGCGTCGCGGCTGTCGCCAAAGGCGGGCGCCACAGGAGAGTCCATAGCCCCCACGCTGCCAACCGCAGCCGGTTGGCCGCCGGCCGCGGCCAGCGCTGTGGCCGCCGCCACGTCGCAGGCTCGCTCTTCTACAAAAAACATCCGCACGCGTTCTCCCTCCCCTTTCACGTCTTCCGGCTGGTCACCCGCCAGCCCCCCCGCCCCTTCACCTACATCACAGCCCTTATCCTGCTGGACTGCCTGCAGGCCGCCCATCCGGGTACGCTTGGTCTGCCGCCTCGCCGCCGGCAGTCGCCGCCGGCGCGACGCGGCCGCAGAGGGCCGCTGCCCTCCCCCCGTTGCAGTCGCATCTGGCGGCGGCGGCAGCAAGGCGCGCCCCGCCGCCCCCCGCGTCACACTCAAATACACCAGAGAGTACCGAAAAGAGGCACCCGCTAGGACATGCACCGTAACTCCATATCACACAAACCACACCACAACAACACTGGCGGTCGTGGGGGTGCGGACGGCGTTGGATCGCTTCCCTCCGCCAAGCTCCCAACGCCGTCGCCGCCGCCGCACTATCCCCACCCCCTCCGGCGGCGGGGGAGGAGGGCAGCGGCGCTACCGCCGCCGGCCCGACGCTCCCACCGTGGAACAAACGCTGACCGTCACGTCAATCGGCGACACGTGTCGCGGCCGCTGGCACGCCCACCACCGCGAATTTGGTGGACAGTCCGGCCGCCCGGATGCCTCGTCAGGCGCCCGCCAGCGACACGGCGAACGCAACAAGCGCGTCCCCCCCCCGCCCTCAGGCTGCGCGAGTGGGTCCCGCGACGGCACTCTCCACGGGCAGCGTCCCCCCCACCCGGGGCAGGGCCAGCGCCATCCCTTCCTTTGCCGGCGCAGCCGCCACCGCATAGCTCCGAGGCAACGCGGTGGCGTTGGCGCACCGTCCGCGCCCCCGCCACGACGCGCACGTCCGGAAAGTTGGTCAACAACACCCGCACCGTCAGGGCCGTAGCGCCGTGCCGCCACACGCGCGCCGGCCCCTCTGGCATCCGCCGCAGCGCCGAGTCCACCGTACCCCCCTCTGCCAACGCCACAGCGCCGCGTCCACCGTACCCCCCTCTGCCACCGCAGCCCCCGCCGGGAGCACGCCCGCGCCGACACCCAGTCGCACGCCCATCCCGTACGCCGCCGTCCCGGCCGCCCCGTACACCCCCACGGCGAGCACCCCGACCAGCCGGTCAGAGAGGCACTCCCACAGCTGGTGAGCGGCCCAGCCGGGCGCGGCAGCGCCGCCGAAGGGGCCCGCCCCTACGCGGTCGAGCCGGTGGGCAGCGGCGAGGCCGCCGACGGCCCCACCAACGGCGACACGCACGGCAGAGAGGAGGGCGGGGGGCCACGTTACCAGCGCGGGTGTTTCAGGTGGCGGCCGCCACTGCGACGGGCGCCGTCCACAACAGCGGGTAGGCGGTGCGGCGCGCCGCCGCGAGTGGCCGAGCCTCGCTATTGTCGCCACAGCTGCCGCCCGGCGCCGCAGCAACGACCGCCCCCGTGTACAACTTCGGCCCCAGCCGCCCCACCCCGTCGGCGGCCACGTCCCGCCCCGACAAGACGGCCATGACGCGGCCGTACCGGCCGCGGGGACCTCAGCCGACAGCGTTCGCGAGCGGCTCCCCATCGGGCACCGCCGGGCACGCCGCCGCCGCGGCGGCGGCGACCGCGCCAGCACATTTGGCGTGCAGCAGGGCGTCGCCCCACGTGGCGAGGCGGCCGTCGCCCGCGGGGGAGAGCGCCACGTTTCACCCCGCCGCCGTGGCCTTCACGGCGGCCGGTACGCCGACGGCGCGTTCTAGGGTTTGCCCGCGGCGGCGGCGGTGACGGCGGCTTCGTTGCGGGCGCGGGAGACGGCGATGGCCGCAACGGCGGCCGACGCGTCGGCCGCTGCCGCGACTTGCCGCGCCGCGGTGACGGCAAGACAGGGAACATCAGGGGGGGGAGCGCGAGCAGCGGGGACGGCGGCCGCCGCCATCGCCGCCGCTGCCGTTGCCGTCGCGGCACCGACGATGGTAATCAGCGCCATTGCCAGACGACGGCAGCAGCCGGCCATGATGGTCGCGCGTCGAGAGAGGGTAGGCCGCAGCGGCGGCGGGGGAGGGCTGCGGTGGGCGGGGGACGTCGGCCAAAGAAAGCCGGGGAACGAGAGGAGCAGGTGGCGGCGCCACGGGGGGAAGGAAATGGGTCTCGGAGGGGTGCCGGACCCCGCTCTGCCAGCCCGCCAGCCGTCCGCCCGTCGGCGACCCGGCCGTCGGGTGGCCGTCCCCTGCAGCGTCGTCCAAAAAGCGCTCAATGGGCGACGGGGCAGCGCCCGCGGCGGCCGCAGGCGCTCCCCCAGCGGGGCACTGCCCCGCGCCTGGGGTGGCCGCCGTAGCCGCGGCGCGTCGCCGCGCGGCGGCAAGGCCTGCTTCGCAACGGAAGGCGCGGCAGACAGGGGCTGTTCCCCACGCAGCGGCGCTGGCAGTCCCCCACACCCCCCCCGAGAGCACCACCACGCACCGTATGGGTTGGGCGGGGCAGGGCGGCGTCTGGCAGGGCATGCGGGGCCTGCACGACCCGGAACGTCGCAGTGTCGGGCGGCGGGGCGGTGACGGGGTGGGGAGGCCCGGCAGAGGGCAGCGTGTCACCACTGCCGGCAAGCACCGTCGGCCACGCCGTGCCGCCACCACCAGCTCCCTTAATGTCGGCGTGAGGGGTGGCGGCGGCCGCTCTGGTGGTACTGAAAGAAGAGATGTGGGAGGACTACCACCGCCCGTGCAGGGCCACCCCCTCGCGGCCAGCGCCATCATTTCTCCGGACGCTGTCATCCTTCCCCTGCTGCGGCCGGCGCGCGGCCGGCTGCGACCGCCGCCTCACCACCACCTGCCATTTCAGCCGAAAACGCCGCGCCGCCATCAACAGTTCTCGCGGCGTCGGCATTGTGAGGGGCGGAGGCAATAGTGGTAGTCATGGGGGGAGCGAGGGGGAGATATCTCCCATCGCATGGTGCAGCAGCACCCCCAGGCTGCCAACGCCGCTGCGCTCCGTGGGCCCCACCCCTCCCTCCCCTCCCAGAATGGTCGTTGCCATTGCCGCCACCGGAGCACCTCCGCATGAAGCAGCTGCCGCCGCTAACCCCTAAAAGCACCGTTCCCGCCGCCACCCCCCCCGCTCTCTGCAGGAGCTGACACTGCTGTCCTCTCCCCCCGCCCAAGCGTTATTCAAGCTGTTACAGAAAGACGCAGGGTGGACCGAGCTGCCCCTGCGGACGACCGACCTGACGCCGACCACCTGAAAAACTCAGCCCACGGGTATTGGGTATTATATGAGTTTATTTGAAAGATTTTTTTTCTTGTACGTGCGAATTGACACCTTGCGCAAACGACTTCACCGTGATACAGCCTCGGCCTCTCAAAAAGGGCCCTCAGAGAAAGCCAAACAGAGCTAAAGCTGTTTGTACACCTTGGACCAGTGCGCCACACAGGCCGCCGTGCGCGCCTTGAAGAGAGGGCGCGAGACTTGGTCGCCCGCGACGCCTCGACGCCGAGACGGGTTGCTCTGCTGCAAGACTCCGCGCAGGGTGGAGAACGTCGCACCGCGGAAAGGCCTCGACGCTGCCCGTCCGGTCGGCAGCGCGGCGCCCGAGCGCGGGTCAATCTTAAGAAACGCGCTCTCGAGCACCCTCCGCTGGGCATCCGAAAAGACGAACAGCCTCTTCGTCGACGAGGTTGTGGGTGGGTTGAGGGTGGCCTGTGGGTGGCCAGCCAACTCCGCCTCCACCCAGTTGAGCATCCGCGCGTACTCGTGGTGGCTCCTTTTCAGGTTCACCAGCTTCCGCCCCAGAGCAGAGCCACGCGGGGTCACCGCCAATGAGGCGTTGACAGCCGCAAGCCCTGAGAACAGCCCCCGGCAGCCAGGCTTTGCGTGGCTGTAGCCCACAATGTCCTGAAGCACGTTGAGCAGAGGGCCGCTCAACGGCGGCTCGATGGCCACGGAGGGCACGGCCTGGGGGTACTGGGGAGGTGCAGGGGGGAGGGTGTTCATAGGGACTGGCTGGCCAGCGGTGGGAGGATGGGCAGCAGAAGTGGGGGGGGGGGGGGGGGCTGGGAATAGCTCACGAGCAGTCACTGGGGATGGGGGGGGGGTGGAACAGAAAGTGAAGGAGGGGAGCGCGAAAAGTGCCAGCGCGCCTCCTCCAAGTCAATTCTCTTCCTCGCCAGAGACACGGAGTCCCGATGCTTCTCAATCTCGAACTCCAACCGCGCTCTCTCAATGTCAAAAGGGGCGGTGGCCGTAGCGACAGGAACCGCGGCCGAGCCGCCAGGTGGTGACATCGTCGAGGCTGACACGGCCGGCCCGGTGGCCGGCGACGGAGATGTCAAGGCCGACCCAGCCACGGCCGACGTCTGCTGCTCGTTGATGAAACCCCGACGAAAAGTAGCCATGGTGGCCCGCACACAGGCCGGCAGCCCACGGTCCACGCCGGTAGATGTCAGCGACATTTTCAACATCCGCTTAAGGTGGTAGTCGCCGCCGGCCTCAATCTCGGCGTTGTAGACCCCGACAAGCCGCGTCAGGTTCCCGATAGTTGGGTGAAGAGGCAGCTTCAACCGTCGAGCCACACACAAGGCGCTCAGCCCGCGAACGTCCAGTTCTTGAGGAAGCACAATCGGGTCCGGGGATGACAGGATGCCTGTTGTCGGGTTGTTCATGGTGTCAGCCGGGGCAGGGAGCAGGGTAAGGCACCGGAGGGGGGCGGTGGGGGGGGGGGGGGGGGGGGGGTAGGGGAGGCAGCAGGTGCGCGCCACTTGGCCAGAAGAGGGAGATGGATGGAGGGGGTCTGTCGGCGGTGGGGAAGGACGCAGGACGGGGACGAGGGTCGGTTTGGACCCGTGGCGCGAGCAAAGGAAGCGCCAATTTTTTCCTCCCACGTGAGTATGACGGGGCACTCCAATTGCTGGTCCGGCCGTACGCAGTTTGGCGCGAGAAAAAAGGCGGGCGATGACAAGGTTTCAAAATGGTGAAAGGTGCGAACAGTTTTGAAGACCTCATGAAGAACTATGTCAGACTTATGACCTCGACCGATCACTACTCCAATTGTATTCTGTGGGTTCCCAGGGTCCAGGCGAACCGGGCTACTTCTAGTTCCCAGGTGCCAACAGGCCTTCAGAGGGGTGGACAGCCTCTTTTGGGTCGTCAAACGTGGGTTGGAGGCTGAACGTGGCCGATGCGAGACCTCATCTCACGTTACCGACCCACATTTGACATGCCGAAGCTCTCTAGTATCCAATCTCCAGTTATTGTTCGATCACAAATGCACGATATCGGACTTTTTACATAGCATTAATACTGGAAGAAGCATGAGAGTATAAACCCTAACCCTTGTCAGAGCACGATTCTTGCTTGGGCTCAGTCCTGTCGCCCGGAACCAGAATCTCCATCGCGTAGTTGGTCGGCTGGTGTCCAATGAAGAGGCTCGATCGTTGTGCTCGCTCCGAAAGCTCTGCATTCAACCCGCATCATTGGATCTCCCAGCCGGCCTGCGCAGTGGGGCCCCGACCGTGTAACTTAGAATCGTGCGAATTGGGTATTTCGGGCCCGCAACGCAACTGCACGGTGGCCTCCGCAGGCTGCAGCAGCACTTTTATTCCCGCAAGAAGCATGGTCCAAGGCGTCCTGGGCGCACAATCCGCGGGCGAGCTCGCCTTTGACGATGATCAGGACGACCATCAACAGACGAAGATGAAGAACAAAAAAAACGGTCGGCCTCCAACTTGGCGGACACATACGAACTTTTTTCTGTTCTACGCGGTACTCAAAAAGTGCGTTCAAGTGAGCAAGGGGACGGCAACTTCTCTGCACTCTTTGCAGCACGACCGCAGGCATCTTGTCTCTGCTCGCACTCCCGGTGCAAGTCTCGAGGCCCCCCTCGCAAGCACTTGCAGCGAGAATCGACGTTTCAGCCAATGAAACGCCATCTTGTCTGAAAGGTGCGTCAGACTCTCTGCTGTTGTTGACCTCCGAGTCTTGCGGGAGCAACATTTGGAAGGCATTTCGTGGGCAAGACTAGTGCAAGCAGCAGCCACTCTTGCAATCATTGTGCAACTTTTGCAAGGTTGCGCAAGTGCTTTTAGCCCGTTGTGGGACGTTATAAACAGCGTTTGCAGCCGATTCGCATGATTTTGCGGTACGCAGTGGAGGCCTTACTGCGCTGCCGTTATGTGCAATGGGAAATTTCATGCTGGGTACGCGTGTTCCCGGACCTCTGCCCCATAAACGTCGCTTCTTCTCGTACCACAAAAGTCACCGACACGTAGTCGAAATCTATGCATGAAGCGCCAGACACAAAACAACACGATACAAGTGGCTTGAACATGCGATGCGCGGGGGTCAAACCTTCTCGCATCCCCGGATTACCCCAGAACTGCAAGAATATCGTCGTGCTGGGTTGGTTTACCACCCGGTACTTCTGGGCGGCGGCGTGGGTGTGGGGGGGAGCACGGGTTGCACTTTGCGCAACCGTCATAAACGCTATTTCATCCGTTTAAGAAGTTTCACCACGTGTGCGCGCGAAACCTCACCGGCTGCGGCCAAATCGGCGGTCGGCCGCCCTAGGCATCGCCAGGAAGGGGTCGTTTCGTGTCCTGGACAGGCTCGGCACGACGTTCGGCATGGACGGGGCACTGGACAGCCTCGAAGAGACGGCTAATGCACGCACTTTATGTTGGGTTCCTCTTTTTGGAGCTGGGCGAGGCACGTACAGCAACATGACGGTCGTCTTTTATTCATACCGGGCCAGCGAGGGCATCGTGCGCCCGCAAAGTCCTGGCATTTTTGAGCATTTTTGCTTGGTCAAAGGCCGGCGGGTGCACTTGGCGCTCGCCCAGCCCCGGCTTTTTTTTTTTAAAAAAAATTGCGCCTGAACCGGTAAGGGTGAAGGGTGCACGCGGCAACAAAGCCGGGGGGGACCTCCCCGCCCTGTGGTATATAATCGATCTCAACCGGGACCAGAAATACCCTTCGGGGAAAGGAGGAGGTCAATGGGAAGAGGGAACTACGAGTTGGGCGTTACCTGTTGCCTCACGTGCCTGGCGGCAGGGTCGCCAGAGATGCACGGTAGTGCACACGGGGAAGAGGGTCGCAAACACGCAATTGTTTTTCCCGGGCACGCGGGCCACGGGCGCCCTGCTGTCCCATCTAAAAGCAAGAGGAGGGCATCCCGGCCTTTGGCCCGGTAGCCCCCCTATCGAACCCCTCGGGAGATATTGGGGGGGAGACCGAGTCTAGCCTCGTCGATCTCCCCCAAAATTTCCCCTACAGCTATTTCTAATAATTTCCCTCCAGGATATCCCTCACAACCACAAAAGAAGCATTCCCTCATGATTCGATCACGGGACGGGCGCGAGACCGCATCCGACCTTCCGCCTTGGACCCGTTTCATCCTGCGACCGGCAGCCCGGGCCCGCCACCCTCCCGTACGGGCGTGTCCTGCGCCCGTCCGCCGCTGGGCAGCCGGGACCGTCCGGGGGGTCGCCGGATGCTACACGCCCCAGCGCACAAGCGCTGTTATTTCAGGGTGGCGGGGGGGAGCGTGGTGCAACGAAGCGCGTCAGCAAAGGCTAATAAAACAGGAGAAGCACACCGAACAATGAGAAAAATAGGGCGGCAAGCAGCGAAGAGCGGGCAGCGAGGGGAGGCGAACAAAACACGACTAAGAAAACCGCGGTCCATACGAAGGGGGGGGCCATGGCGAGGAGAAACAGGGGCGGGGGACAGTGCAGGCGGAGGCAAGGCAGAGCGAGGGGACGAGCAGGCAGAGGGGAGGCAAGCCGACGGGAGCAGCAGGCAGAGAGGAGGCAATGCAAGGGGAGCAGTACGCAGAGGGGAGGCAGAGCCCGGGAAGGAGCAGAAAGAGAGGAGGCAGAGCGAGTACACGAATGAAAAAACCCATGAGGGACCACGACAAACAAACAAGGCACACACATGAGCACAACAAAAATGCATTCAGCGTGGTCAGAAGATGATGGATGCACGCAAAGGGCAAACACCGCACGCACCCGCTGCGAACACGCCAGAAAACGGGAGAGAAACTTGCGTAGACACAGGTGAACGGTCCACGCCACGCGGCCTCACTAGTTCGGACGACCACCGCGGACAACGCTGGCACGGCCGCCCCCCACACCCTGGCGCCGATAACGGCAGCCAGACGCGTCGGCTACTCTCGACGAGAGTGGCTGCGTGGTGGTGCTGGGCCCCATCCGGCCACCAGTGTACGTTCACAGCCGTCTAGTGGCAAGGGGGGGACCCAGCAGGGGGACGACGTGGGGCTGAGCCCACGACGGCAGCCACAACCGTTCGGCCGCGTCAAAGCGGCAGACGCCGCACAGCACGCCGTAGCTCCCGACACCGCAACCACCACCGCAGCCCCACACCGCAACAAACCGCCGCAGCGGCGTGCCACCTTGCCCCCCCACCCACCCGCCGAAGCGGGCAACGCCGCCGGTCTTTCGACCATCGGCGGCGTCGAATGGTGCCGGCGGTGCAAGCCCGCCGGCGTGGAGGGAGGGGGTGCGCCGCCATGAGCGGTAGCAGCGGGTGGCGGCGACGGCGACAGCGGCAGCGACAGCAGCGACGGCAGACGCGGTGAAGGTATGCTGCGCCGTGGTGCGCCCACAAAGGGAACGCCGGCCGCCAAGATGGTGACGAGCGGCGGGCGGGCGAGCGGTGGGCGCATGTCGAACCAGAACACAGGGGGGGGCCCCCGAAAAGGGCGTATGATGGCGAGGGGAGGTCCGAGACACCGCTGCGCAAGCCACCGCGTGAACTGCGCGAGACACCGCGTGAATTGAAAGTAGGTTGAAAGCGAGGGGGGCCCGGCGCATGCATTATTGGCGCAAATGAACGCACCCACACGCACGGTATTGCTGTCTTCTCAACTGAGTCCGATCTGGTCGAAGTCAAGGGCCGGGTCCAGAGCTGGTCAACTGCGTCTCAGCCATACATGCAGCCGGATGAAGCCGATCGACCAATAGCAAGTTGACCAGATCCAGTCTTGACTTTGATCACATCGGACAAAGTTGGGAGGACTGCAATACCCGCTGCAACAATTAGAGGGTTTTTACAACCCGTCCGTGAGATCATTTGTGACAACGTGGCACCAAATTCATTACAAAAAGGGGGCTACTACCTGCAGAACGATCTCACAGAAATCTCACGTGAGATGAGTCCGTGACAAGAACGGGATGAGTTGTCACGGACCCAGATTTTTCGTAAGATCTCTCGCGCTGCCCTAAGTTGCACACGTGTCACTCGAAAAGGCATTTGTTGTCCACTTACTCTGGGGGCTACGCCGCCCCGGACCAGCCTCTTTTGGCGATGTCCCGCGCTCTTCTGCGCCGGTCCACGCCTCCACCCTT